>CM053586.1:324701651-324730157 GCA_028646515.1 Pseudochirops corinnae
TACACACATCATAATATATAATGTATTAAGATGAGTGTATATTTACCAGATAACACTTTTTAAACTATATTTGAAAATGTAGACTAAGTCAGCAAAATTGTTCACTGTAAACATCACTTAATATAGGCCTGGCAGTTTGAGAAATTATCTATTAAATTATGTTCATTTTAGATTCCTATTACTTAATTGTGGTTAGCAGAATTTCAGGTTGGGCCTGCTTTTATAATGTGGGCTTTATTTGTATTTTAAATAAGATTCCAATGTTATTAGGAGGCCAAGTGTAGTATGCCTCCGACCTACATATGATCCACCCCACCTAGAGATGCAAAGCACACAGAACCTTTAAACATGCTTTAAAAACACACACAATCTTAGTACAGAAAACAAACACAGGAACCCAAATCCTGCCTCCCACTTACTCCCTCCCTCCCTCCCTTACCCCAGCTGCCTCCTACTCTAGGTTCTCTTCTGCTAGAAGTTTTAAAGAATTAGGTCTGTGAAACCCAGTCATAGTTAAATACCAGTTTTGCACTTTACCTTAACCCTTTTGTTTATTTGCCACTGGAAGACTTGTTAATCCTTTGCTTTGTTTTAGAATTTAAGCAAATGGGGACACTCCCAGTAAAAGCTTTCAAAAGATTTTTTTTTTTTGCATTAATGGAATAGTTGCAGTGATCCTAGTCTTATTTACCATAAAGCTAGTCTTTGAGAGCTGTCATTCCTTTCTCTCCACAGTATTGTTAATTGGCTGATAGAAAAGATAACTAGAAAAAAACCTTTAGTGACTAAAGAAGGGGATGAAGGTGTGACTCAAAGACTGTGCTTTTGGTGAGTTTTTGCCTCTTGATCCTCTTTCTGTTTGGAGTAAAAACTCCTAAACAGGGAGAGGAGAACAAAGTGCATTAAAAAGCATTCAGAAATGTTAAGCAACAATAAAACCCGTAACCGTTTAAATGACAGCAGCTGACTATTTGAATTAACTTTGTGTTTGGCTTAATTTGGGGTCCTAATTATTCCTAACTTACGTGAGTAGATTTCAATTATAGTATACTGCAGGGATTTGTAGCTAAGGCAACTAAAGGAATCATTTTACATAAAGTACTTTTGTTCAACTGATTAGGCAAGTTAAAATGGAATGATAGAAAATTGAAACTCTTCCCTGATAAGGTCCCCCAAATGGTTCCAGTGATATCATGAATAAGATAGTTTGCTTTTAACACACAGTTTTTAATGTTTAAAGAAGATGAACTGTTCTAGCACCTTTTGTTATTTTTCTAAATGTAGAAGGTTTTATTTTATTTTATAATATTTTATTGATCCTTTTTATTCTTTATTCCCTGATCAACGCTCAGTAATCCCTTTCACTATAGATCCCTCTCTTATGATAGAGAAAAGGTTGAAAAAAAAACAAACTGTAGAATCAGTGGTTCTCAACCTTGCTAATGCTGTGACCCTTTAATACTTGTGTGTGGGCATATCTGCATGTGGGTGGACCTGCCTGGGGATGGATAGAGGAGCAGTGTCTCGGTTCCTAAAACCATTGGAAATACGTGTTTTCCCATGGTCTTACGCGACCCCTGTGAAAGGGTCGTTCGACCCCCAAAGGGGTCATGACCCACAGGTTGAGAACCGCTGAGTCTAGATGGCACATCACGCGACCCCTGTGAAAGGGTCGTTTGACCCCCAAAGGGGTCGTGACCCGCAGGTTGAGAACCGCTGAGTCTAGATAGCACATCACGCGACCCCTGTGAAAGGGTCGTTTGACCCCCAAAGGGGTCATGACCCGCAGGTTGAGAACCGCTGAGTCTAGATGGCACATCTGCAGACCACTGTTCACCACCTCTCTACAGAGAGATGGGGCATATTTATCATTGTCTGTCTTCCAGAGCCAAGATTCTGCTTTGCATTTAATCTGAGATCTGATGTTTTCCTTTGTTGTTTTTATTTCCATTATTTTGTGTTTTGTTTTCTGGGTTCTGCTTTCTCTGCATCTGTTGATATAAGTCTTCCCTTTTTTCTACTAGTTCATTATTTCTTAGGGCAGTGTGTTATTTCATCACATTAATATTACACAATTTGTCCCACCATTTCTCTTCCAGTCGCTTTCCACTTTATTTTCCAAGTACTTGCTATAGCATTGATTGTGTTTTTTGCCATTTGGACAGATGTGAGATGAAATACCATGATGCTTTAAATTTGTATCCTTTGGAGTGTGAAAACACTATGAAAAATAAGGGTAGTGGTAGGGTACTTTTGAAAACTGTTCTTGGTTTGAGGCTACTTACCTACTGGGAAATGGTTCTCTCAGTTTGTGTCAGTTTCCTATATATTTTGGATATCAGACTTTCATCAGAGATATTTTTGCCCCACTTGATATTTTAGATGCTGTTGGTAAAACAAATGGAATACTATAGGGAGGAGTGAATCTGGTATAATGTGACAAGTTTTTATGAAATATTGTTCATAGCTTTCTTAACCTGATGCGTTATCCTTGTGACTTCAGTTCTTCAAGTGACCAGCCATCTCATCTATGGAGGGATACCTTTTAATGGTTGCCGATTATACTCATCATGTCATCTCATCCTGTGTCCTTGTTTTCCCACACATCCTTCATGAGGACTTAACATTCTAGGGGCCGTCTTCCTTTCAACTGGAATAACAAGTGTACACTTAGTATCCAAAATCTGGGGTTGGGGAGTTGAGTGGTACATTTCATTACATCGAATGTGGCTCAGGGGACAAACAGTATCTCTTTCCATAGTCTCAGGGTGCTGCATTTCTAATAATCTATTTTAATATAAAAATGTTTTATTAGGTACCTGCAGTACACAAGTTGGAAAGATAGCAAGTTATAGTGAATAAAGTGTAGTGTGATTAAGATTACATGTTACAGATTTTTGGAAGAAGTTTCCACACTGAGAATTCCCTACCCTGATGAAATTCCAAGTCTGCCAAAATTGTCCCCACCCCACCCCCATTCTTGCGGTGGTGTGGAAAACAAAAAACTCTTTCTTTCCCCAAAACAAGTTAACAAGTTGCTTTTGGGGGGCATTGAGATTATAAATACTGACTGTTTTTAAGTTCCTTACATTCTTATGTACCTGCCATATAGTAGATACTTAAGAAGTGTTGGTAGATTACAGGCAATGAAGCTAAGCCAAATGTGGTTTCCACATTTCTGAAAGTAAAAGAAACTTCATCAGTGATTTATAAAAGAAATGACCCAGTGTATATATATGTCTAATTTCATACACCCTATACTTTTCAAATTGTACTTCTATTCATGAATAGTTTCAGAAAAGTAAGCTAACCAGTGAGAGCTATTTATTTATTTTATTTTTTGGTTTTGACTAAATTACTTACCAGATGGGGATTCGGTTCTGCTCTCTTAGCAAAGGTGTTTTATTTATTGACCTCAAAAACTCCTTGGCAATGGCCTCTAGACTTAGGGACTAGAAGATAGTAGACCAGAGAATTGTGACTAGAGATGTGTGTCTGCATTCCATTCTCCGTGATGATCTCACAGCTGGTCAAGTCAGAGGGAGGAGCTCCCATCCTGACCCATTCTTCCTTAATAGTAGAGTGAGTCAGTGTTTCATAATCAGTCCAACTTTACTCAGGTGTTTTCTCTGAACGGTTCTTGAGGATGTCACGAGTTATGAGAAGCTTCAACTCTTTGAGAACACAAGACCATTGACCCATACCTAGAAACTGCTAAAATTTTGCAGATTAGAAGCGTCTTGAGAAGATGCCAGCAGTCCTAGGAAATTGTTGATTTTATATGTATTGTTGAAGCAAACATTTAAGAAAATGTGTATTTGTACAGTCATATTGTTGAGTTACCAGAAACCAGATGTGACATGCTTGGTCCCATTTGTCCTCAAATGAATCACATATGGTTTCTTGAGCTTGTTTCATCAACATCACTTTGGAAGAAGGATTGTGAAAAATATTATACATCATAAAAATGATTTTGCTATCATTCCATCTGCTTGTCAGGGCTAACCTCACTTATGCTAGTATCTCATGTTCATATCCTTTTTAGACATTTCTGCAATCTTTTTAATTAGTAATGCTTCACTCCCTGTCCTTCTTCCTACCTCTTTGCATAATTAGTCTTTCTTTCCTTTCTGGACACTAAACTATTGTCTATAAACATTCATAGTTTAAGCTATAATTCTAGTGTTGTCGTTTTCTTTCTTTCTTCTTTTGACATCACATTTTTCTGCTTCTGTTTCATGAACCACAGAAAACTTGCTTCTGCCCAGGCTATTCTACAGAAACTTTTTTATTTGAATATCACCCATGACATCCTATTTGCTAAAATTCACAACCATTTTTTATTTGTTTTTTTTTTTACTTCCCTGTAACAGCGTGGACTGTTGACCACCCCCTTGTTTTTGAAACTGCCTTCCACTCTGAAATTTCAAGTTTTTTTTTTTTTCCTGGAAACTAAAGAGCAGTTTTAAGAATTTGGGCAAAACTGTCCTTTGGAGTTTTCCCTAGGGAAACCCGAAGGGATATAGACAACCTTGTGAGCTCTCTGATTTTGAAGCAGGCCAAAGGGAAACAAAAAAGGAGAACTTGACAGTCCTAATCTCAACTATCCAACATTACGATGGATTCTTCCTTAGGAGGTTTTGCCATCACATTTGAAAGATATACAACTTTATTAGTTCTTAATGATTCCATCAACAGTTTAAAATGAATGATAGTTGATGTTCGTGATCAAGAAATTGTTGACTGTGCAAATAGAGGCCTGGTGAAAATAAATTCCAGCTGTGATAAAGGTTATAGTAGAAATTAAGGTAAACACATAGCCCAACTATTGGAGCATTATTTTGCAATGTTCATTAATTTTGAAGGAAAAATGACTGAAAATAGAAATCTTTCTCTGATTACTAAATTAGCTACTTATTTTATTGAGACATTTAATGAAACTATCTCATTAAGTTTTAGTAAATTAAATTTTCCCTTTATCTTAATAACTTAGTGATTTCTCAACTGATGAGTACTATTGACTAATGAAAATTTAAAATGAAAGTTGATTAATAAGTACCTCGCTGGATTGTGTTTTATTTTTTGAAAAAATAAAGCAACAAATTTATTGTTTGAACTTTGGCCTCTCTTAAAAACAAACAAACAAACCCTTTTACATCCCACTTTCTTCTTACTTTGAGGGTGGTTGTTGAACTCCATACATAGTTACTAAACTACTGAAAAATCTGTAAATAGAAAAATTATCTAAAAGCAGAAGGTAACATTTTAATTCTTTTTTAATTATAGTGATATTCACCAATCCTTTTTGAAATTATTCATTCTATACAAGGATTCCCATTAGTAATTATGAAAGTTCCGTTATGAATTTTTTTCCCTTTACACAACAAATTGTGATTCAGAGCATAACACATGTTGTTAAGATAATATTTAAAGTATTATGTATGGGAGAATATAAAAACAAAAATAGCGGATGGCAAAAAACCAACTCTGGTTTATCACTAAACTAGGTCTATAATTTTGATTTTTCTGGATAAGGTCTTGCTAATATTTTGTGCCAGAATATTGTGTGGCTGTAGCATGAGGACACAGAGCATTTTCAGTACATCAGAAATTATGCACTCAAAGGAATATCGTTCTGCAAAGTAGTAAAAAGTAATATTACTTATTTCATCAATGATGCCACTGCAGAGCAAAATTAATTTTTTTTTAAAGTTCTCATTTGAAATTTTCTTCCCAGTCAGTTTATCCACTATAGATAAAACAGAATCTCAGAGCTTTGGAGGAACCTTAGAGACCATGACGTTCAACCTATAAGTGGACAACACTTGTCCTCTCCAGAATTTCTGCCCATTATCATCCAGTCTTCACTTTAAGATCCCTCCTTGAAAAGAGCTTTGCTTGTTAGGGAGTGTTCCTCACATTAAGCTTAGAATTTGTCTTTTTACACCTTCATCCCAGTTTTCTTAGGGTTTTCCTTTGGGTTCAAACAGAATAACTCTGATGCTTTATTCATACCTTGTCATTAGTCTGTTTTGGTGGAGGAGGAGGGAGTAGGGAACCAGACATTGATAGATAGAATTCCTTGTGAAGAAACTACCTCTACCAATGCAAAATGAAAATGCACTCTGCAGTTGGTAGTCAGTCTATAAAATTAACTTCCTGGAGAGCTGAGAGGTTAAGAAGAAGGAGTAATAATAGCAATACTACTACTAATGATGATAGCTAATATTGATACAGTACTCGCTGCGTGCCGCACTGTGCAAAGTGCTTTACGGTTATGATCTCCTTAGATATTCTCAACAACCCTGGGAAGGTAGGTGCTATCACCCCCATTTTACAGATGAAGTTAAGTGATTTGCTTTGCCCTTGGTCTCTCAGCCAGAGCACATCCCAAGCAGGATGTGAAGTTTTCTGCCTCGGCAACCAACTCTCTATCCTGTGCTACATCTTCATGCATTTTATGTCATACCTCTTAAAAGCCAGATTAAACCCAAATAAGGGCATTATTAGACTGCTCCCTTTCTAACGGTTCTCTCCTTTTTTAGGGGGCTATGTTAAATCCCTCCCTTTTCTCTTTTCCTTAAACTTTTGCCACTGTAGAAAATACCACTATTTTTCAAAATGTTTTGACTGACGGCCTTATTGAAAATAAGTGTGTAACTTCCTATTGTGACTTTTTTGAAGAAAACTTATTTTTTTGGTAAATGATTTTCTGGTGTATTTATTTAAAGACAAATCTAATAATTATGGTTACACGAGCTCTTTAAAAAGTGAAGGGAATGTTCTGAGTTTGAATAAAATAATCTTAATTTGTAACCAAGTCCTCTTACTAGCACGTTTTTTGACTTAAATTTTTTATTTCTTCAGAGAATGATTACCTGCAAACATATAGAAGGGAAAAGAAAATTACGTAAATTTTTGGGTGGCAAAAGAAAACAACATAAAAAACTCCCTTAAAAGTATTTTCAGATATCATGTTGATTTACCACAAAATCACGTATATATTTCATTTTCATCGTTTTTGACAATTTAGGGAAGAAAATGTACATTTAGCCGAAAGACCATTTAGGTAATTTGGGGAGCTGATAAGTACTGCACAACAAGAAAAAACCAGAATTATAGCAAATCCTACTTCATTAAATTATTTTCCTTGCTGTGCAGAATATTTAAGAAATTATAGCTGTACTTACTCTGTTCAGGGACTTGATGTTTTAAATTTCCCCAGTGAAAGTCTAATTTGTTTATTTATTTTTTCTGAGGGGGGCAAAAGATGATGTTAGAAGAAAGAAAATGCACAACCAACAGTTGTCCTCAGAGTGAAGAAGGTAGCCGCAGCTGGTCCAGGGGAGAGGGTCTGCTTGCTGCATGGAAAACTCATGTCAGCATTTCTGCCTTACATTCTTTTGGGGTATCTTTGTTATCACTGAATATGAAACTGTTTCAAATTGACAGGCAGACAGAATGTTGTGCTGAATGTGTAAATTGGAATTATCACATCTAGCAGCTCCCTTTACCAGGTGCCAGCGTGGTGCGCACTAATGTCGAGAGATTGCCAGGAATAGTTTTATTTGCTAATTATCCCTTATCTCTTCCAGTATATAGTTTTTAAGTAAACAGCTTGCCCAGGTGTTTTCAAGAATGCCTTAGCAGGACAATGTAAGACTGCAGGTGCTCATGTGGCGATAGGATGCCGTACAGATCATTGGAGATGCCGACATCCATCTGTGTGCAAAATGTTATTGCATCTAAGGATTTGACTCCCCAACGCACAAAGAACAATCCTGTCAGTATTTTTCAGTCTCCGAAATACTTAGGAGGGCAGAAAAGTGAGGCAAATTGCTATTCAGACCATAGGGATGTGTGTGGGTATGTTTGAAACAAAACAACCTGATGATTCCCGACATAAACGAGTAAACTCTCCGTTCCCAAATTGGGAAGACAGGAAAATGCAAACCAAAATGGAAAATGAAGGGACTTAAGCATTTTTTTCCCCTCTGTCCCTTTTGTTCTCTTCTCTTGGAAAGGGTCACTTAATATTGTTCTGCTTTCGTGGGGCATTTCTCTTCATTCAGTTCCTGACTTAAGCATACTCCGGGGTGACGGTTAATTACAAACCCAGTACAAGAACATATTTGAAATCCCTTTAAGGATTTTCTCCACAGTCTGTTCCTCAACATGGCTATAAATGATTTGTGCTTCCAACTCAGACCGTCCAGAAGGAGTTTCTCTTTTCTTCTAATAATGCACATCCCTAGAGTGTCCTTTTGTAACCCCGGTAATTGGGACCTCCTTGACTGCCACCAGTGTTTTTCTTTGAGGTGTTTATTTGCAGGCTTTTGGTCTAGTCTGTGGGTAATGTATTTTCATACCAGCTTTCTCATACGTAAGAATATGCCTTTTCATCAGGCCTGCCACTGTCTGTTATTCTTTTCATTTCATGAAGGGAATTGAGGAGGAGGGGGTGCTATCTAGCAATGCAGCCTCAAAGACTGGGGAGGCTATGAAGCTTCCCATCAGCCATATGGCCTTAATTGGACTTTGAAAATAATTGTACCATTTCACCGCCTGCTATGTTTCCCTCAACAATGCTGCTAAAAATTCCACAGGAGTTACCGCGTCAGCTTTGATTTAGGGGTTAGGGAATATTGTTACTTGTATTGATTGGGTAGGTCTCTGGGTCTTTTCACTGACATGCCCTGTAGTGAGATCACTCCTATGCCTAGAACTGAGTTTCTCATGTGGTAAGGAAAAGGTAAATAAATCCCTTTCCTCGAAGCCTAGACATTGACTAAGATGTGGATGGCCAGACTAAATTAGGCAGAAATTTGAAGGAGAGATTTTCTTTTTGGAAGAAGTGTGGTTTTATTACTTTTAGCCTAAACTGAGCCAACTGAGTGCTGGTTTACGTTCCTTGGGATTTGTTTGAATGATTGGATAATTATATACAGTGAGGTTTCCAAAATGATTTCTGTATTTTGTTTTATCTTCATGGCATTCGTTGTGAAGTAATTACTGCAGGAGAGGCCCTATAAGGCACTAAGGAAAGTACAGGATTTGGAGTCAGAGAGAGGTGGGTTCAGATCTTGAACTTATTAACTGTGTGATTTGGACAAGCCATTTGACCTCTCTGATTCTTGGTTTTCTTCATCTGTAAAATAAACACCGTGGATGCCCCTGCTAGTAGGTCTGTGATGGTCAGGAAGCATGAATAGCTCAGGTAGGATTTGAATACAGATCCATCAGATAAGAACAGTGATGAGCACATTGTTTGTAAATGAGCATTTCCAATATTTGTAAAAACAATATTTTTACTTGAAAACAAAGTAGTTGCCCCTCGACTGGGGAATGACTTTAATAAAACGGGATATGTATACATATGATGTAATATTACTGTCCTGGAAGAAATGGCAGATGTGAAGAATGTGGAGGAGGTGAGGATGATTTTTATGAACCAGTAGAAAGGGAAGTAGATAGAATCA
Source organism: Pseudochirops corinnae (assembly GCA_028646515.1). Lineage (NCBI taxonomy): Eukaryota > Metazoa > Chordata > Mammalia > Diprotodontia > Pseudocheiridae > Pseudochirops > Pseudochirops corinnae. The sequence goes on from CM053586.1 coordinate 324,711,131, forward strand.
GGGAAAGTAACATATATGATGACGGATATACATGTTAGCAGTTCTTATTACCCCAGTGGAAGTGACCAAAAAAAATATCCAACACTCAAAATGAGATGATTTTAATGACCTTGCTTAGTCCCAAAGAAAAGATTAGAAAATGTGTCTCCTTTCCTTTACAAAAGTGGGATACTATGGATTTGTAGAACATTGTATATTTGGTCAGTTTTGGTTAATTTTTTATTTGTTTGTTTTCTGTGGAAACCGCCTTCCCCAGATTTGGAGCAAAATTTTAAATTAAAATCGTGAGTTTTCTGAATTATTGCTAATTCTAAGTAAGTCAGATTAGAAGAAAATTGGCATTACTTACTCATTTTTCATCAATTTAACCTTCATCTAGCCCCTTGCTTCTTTCTGAATGGTAAGGGCAGTCTGTAAAGTTTTACTATATTTTGAGGTGCTTCAAAGGAGTTTAAAATTCAAGCCAGAATACACACACATACACACACACACACACACACACACAGAGAGAGAGAGAGAGAGAGAGAGTGTGTGTGTGTGTGTGTGTGTGTGTGTGTGTGTATGTGTGTGTAGATTATGTTTAAAAATTCAGGAGTATGGGAACCATCTTCTCAAATGGTGTCTGCTCAAAACTCGAATAATCTGTTTAAAAATTGTGAAATGTAGCCACTCAGCTACAGGATGCCAAACAGCTGCTTTGACTTATTTTTCAACAGCACTGACCAGATATTTTGGCATTATGTAGGTTTTTTTTAATCAGAAAAGAATTAATCAGCGCACCATTATTTCTACCTATGTGCAACCTTTGTCTTACAAGCCATCTCTTTCTGGTTTCTGCAGTTCAATTTCTATTGACAGCTAGTGTTCAGAGAATAAGTAGTCTTCATGATATTATGCCACAAAAATGGAGATAAATTACTGTACCCTGCATCCGTAATCTCTTACGAATTCACCCTACTGTGCTTTCTGACATCTTATCCTATAGTGAACTTGGTGGTTATTGGGCTCCTGTACACCAATAATTTGACCTGTATGTAGTAGTTCTTATTTCTTTCTTATTAAACCTGTAGCAACAGCCTTTCACACATATTGCTGTCAACTGAATCGTGGTTTGCTACCATGGGGAGTCATGGGTTGATGTAGCAGAAGAAGGCAGGTTTTAATTTGATGTAAGAAAAAACTTCCTAACAATTAATGCTATCCAAAAATTAAATGCGCAGCTTTAGGATAAGTGGGTAATAATAATCATTGCTAGCATATATATACAGCACCTTAAGGTTTGCAGAGTGTGTTACATTGGTCTTTTCATTTGATTGACACCCATATGGGGTCGGTCCAGTTATTATCCCCATTTTACAGATGAGGAAATGGTGGGTAGGAGTGGTGAAATGACTGGCCCAGGGTCACACAGCTAGTAAGAAATTGAGGCAGGATTTGAACCCCAAGTCTTAGTCCAACTTCAGCATTCTATCTATTCATTGTGCCACCTACCTGGAAAGGCTTTTCACGTAGCTGGATTTTCTTGATCATTAGAGGTCTTCAAGCAAAAGCCAAATGACCAAATGAAGGAATATGTAGAAGGGCATTCTTGTCCTGGGAGGAGTTGGACTGAAAGTTCTCTGAGGTCCCTTCCAGACTCTGAGATTTTCTGATTTTCTGGTGGTCTTTGAAAATTTGTATTGGTGTGACTAAGAAAGGAATGAGAAATTGAAAAGAAGATGAAAAGAAGATGAAGAGCTGGAGAGTAATTGTGTAGTCATGTCTGGTTCTTCTTGACCCCTCTTGGGTTTACTTTCCAAAGATACTGGAGTGGTTTGCCATTTCCTTCTCCAGCTCATTTTAACGATGAGGAAACTGAATCAAACAGTTTTTTTCTTTGTATCTTCATTGCTTAGCATGGTGCCTGGCATATAATAAATGCTTGTTGACTGACTCACTGGTTTTAGTCTGTGAGTGTCCTCTTTGCCTTTTGGGATTCAGTCACATCAGAATACAAATATAATCTTTATTCCATTTGAAATTCAATGTAATGAATCTAGAAACCAGATCACTAAATGGATCAGGAGGCACATGGACAGAAATCTAGCCTTTATAAATATATAGAGAAATTGTCATGGACTAATAACTCCATTGAATGATGTGAAAACAACTTGAGAAATGTTCTCATGATTCTTTATCCTCACACTTCAGTGCAAGGGAGTTATTTTGGGTTTTTGGTGTTTTCATATTGTCTTTGGTTATGTTTTAGTTTGGGTTTTATGCTGTCCTGTGGCTCAGCAATTATAGTCAAATATGCGTATTGTCATGTAATTTTGCATGTTGGGAATGTTAAATGAATAAAGAGAGCAGTGTTTTGATATGTAAGTCTGTATGGAAATAATTGTTCAGATTTTATTTTTATAGGTAATTATGGTCTCACATTCAGATTATTTCAGTAATTAATTGATTTTTTTTTTAAAGAAAAGGTCTGAGAAAACAAAGATTCATATCCGTAAAAGACAGGAATAATGGGTAGCCTAGGAGCAAAAAGAAAACATAGTCAATTAGTTATGCCATGTTTTTTAAAAGCATAGCCGCCAGAACTTTAAAAATATTTGCCATTTGTATTTTGTTACGATTATATATACTTTCCCAGCCATTTCACTGGATACATTTTCTGTTATATAACTCTTTGTTTTGCTCAGATGTCAAACTCATTCTGCCTCCTTTGGTATGAATTATAATTTGAAATAATTGATAGCGTAAGGTGCCTTCACTCTAACACTGTCTTTGATTGCAGGGTCTCTATTCTTCCGTGTTTTTATTTTTTTTTTAAGTCATAGTTAGCTGGGTTGCACTTGTGAACTAATTCTAACTTCCCAGTCCAACATGACCAGTACCCATTTCTCTTGGCCCTTGGGATTTTGGTAGCATGGTACAGTTTTAGTCCATATGAAATGAAAATCTCTTTATCGAGAAGCTGGATTGAAAACTTCTTATTATGCAAAGACAGATTATTACACTGGTACCACATCAAGAACCTCTCTGTTTATCTAGTCTGCATGACTAGAAGCCATCTGTTTACATATGTAATCTCTCTCATAAGTTTCATTATAACTTTTGATAGAAACAGATAAACACTGAGGACCAGAGCATATTACATTTTTTATTACATTTTCAGCCAGATTGATAGAAAGGTGTGAGTAACATGCTTTTACAGAGCCACTGGTCACTTCATCTTTGTGGGTGGCTGTTTCCTTATGTGCAGAATCAATGGGTCGAACTAGGGGATCACCCGAGGGTCTCTTCAAGCTCCAAGATTATATGGAATCAGTTCAGCATTTCATTTTCCTAAACTGTTAGCCAGCTAACATTTGTCAAACACCTCTAACATGTGCTAGGTACCGTGCTAAGTTCTGGGAATACAAAGGAAGGAAAAACCCAACAATCACTGCTTTCAGTGAGCTCACGGTTGAATGGAGTGGAAAACTCGCAAACAGCTATGCATAAACAAGCTATGCAGGATAAATTGGGGAGAATGTAAGAGGAAGGGCATTAAGGTGAAGTAGAACTGGAAAAAGCTTCTTGCAGGAAGTGTGACTTTGGGTGCACGTGAAGGAAGCCAAGAGGTAGGATTGAAGAGGAGGAGGAGGAGTGTTCCAGGCATGGGGGAGAGTTGGTGAAAACACCGAGTCAGGAGATGCAAATTGTATGGAGTATGCGAGAAATATTATGATTTCTTTTAAAGACTGACATCCTGCCTAGGCAGTCTTCTGCTCGAGAAGTGATAGCCTTCGGCTTCTGGCATGTAACAGCACCTAGAATTCAGTAGATGCTTAATAACTGCTTTTTTTTTTTTTTGCTTTTTGGAGGGCAGTTGGGGTTAAGTGACTTGCCCAAAGTCACACAGCTAGTAAGTGTGTCAAGTGTCTGAGGGCGGATTTGAACTCAGGTCCTCCTGAATCCAGGGCTGGTGCTCTATTCACTGTGCCACCTAGCTGCCCCTTAATAACTGCTTGTTGATGGTCTTCATAATTTTATACTATAATAAATTCTTCCAGTGGAAGCCTACCATGATATTCATTCTTCAGTAGAACTTAACTTAAGATCTCTGAGAATGGGCCGTTTTTGGTTGTTATTATAGTCATTGTAGTAGTAGGGAAGGGATGATAATAAGCATTTATTAAGTTCCTTTTATGCCAAGCCCTTTACAAATTCTCTCTCCTTCAGTTCTTACAATACCCCTGGGAGGTAGGTACTGTTATTAGTCTTATTTTACAGTTGAGGAAACCAAAGCGTACAGATGTTAAGTGACTTGCCCAGGGTCACACAGCTAGTAAATATCTGAGGCAAGACTTGAATTGTTGTAGTAGTAGGAGGAGGAGGAGGAGGAGGAATAGGAGGTGCAGAGGGAGGAGTAGAGGTAGTAGTAGTAGCAGTGGTAGTAGTAGCAGTAGCAGTACTAGTAGTACTAGTAGTAAATTGTTGTTGCATGGTTTCAGTTGTGTCCAGCTCTTCATGACCCCGTTTTTGGGTTTTTCTGGCAAAGCTACTGGAGTGGTTTGCCATTTCCTTCTCCAGCTCATTTTACAGATGAGGCACTGAGACAAACAGGGTTAAGTGACTTGTCCAGGGTCACACAGCTAGTAGGTGTCTGAGGGTGAATTTGAATTCAAGATGAGTCTTCCTGATTCCAGGCTCAGTGCTGTGTTCTCTGTGCCACCTAGTTGCCCCACTGTCGGTAAGAATGGCTAGCGTTTATATTGTGCTTTAAGGCTTGCAAACGGCATTACAGATATTATCGCACTGTATCCTCACAACCATCTTGGATGATAAGTGCTATTATTATCTTAATTTTACAACATAAAGAAACTGGAAACCAAGGCAGACAACCATTGACTTGGCCAGGGAACTCGGGTCTTCCTGACTCCAGGTCTAGCCCTCTCTCTGTACTATCCCATCCAGCTACCCATACCATGCCTAGAACAGAGCCTGATAAATGCTTTTAAAATTGAATTAAATGCAGAGAGAGTGGTATAGTGGAAAGGGAGCTTTGATTTGATGTAGAAATGAGTATTCCTATCTCAGTTCTGATGCTTATTTATTCAGTGACCACAGGCAGGTTCATTAATCTCTGAGCCTTACTTTCTCTATCAGTATTCTGGGGACAGTAACAAATGCAATGTGCCAGCTCCTTAGGTCACTTAATGTGATAGAGTTCTGGTGAGAATTGGTTAAGATTTCTGTACTCAAAGTGTTTTTGCTAACTTTTTTTTTAATTAAAAAAAACTATAAATCTGTGATTATTATAACTCAGCTGTTCAGTTTTCAGAACAGCTTTATACTCTTCTGGTCACTTCACTGTATCATCCTGTTAACTGTCTTGTAAGGTGTGTAGATGGAATGCATACTTTTATGAAACCAATCAAGTGTCAGAATCACTTTACCCATGACATTTTGTATTGCTGCTCTAATTATTTCACTGAAGTTGTTAATTCGGCTTGGTAAAAGCTGCTTCTAGACTCGAGATAGAGATGTCCGAATGTCATGGGGGCCCCTACATCTTTGATTAAAGGTGTTGCTGTGATGTGAAACCCAGACTAAAAAAAACACAACTTAAATTCTTATTGATTCTGTCAGCCTCACTTGGAATATGTTCTCCTAATAAAGAGTAGGACAGAACAAGAAGCACACAGGAATAAAGTCCGCAGAGGCCAGAGTTTTCTCTCTTACCTTATGGGAAGAAGACTTTTGGAATATGAGTCTATTCATTTATTCATTCATGCATTCATGCATGATTTGTGTTGAATTTTATGTAAAGAGGCTTGGCTTCTGGTCTTAAATGTCTTGCCTTTCTTTAAGTTTGTTAGGTATGGCCTTGTCATGCTCTAACGGTACGAGCCGTCAAGCTTCATTCTTGATGAAGATGTCAGGAAAGTTAATACTTTTTTACCTTGGGTCTTCTCTTTCATTTGTTATAGCTGTAATAGAGGACAATTAGAACTAGACAGGTTTTGGCCAGGATTGAAAACTGGGAGTGTTGGAAAACATTAAGCAATAAGGCACTGGAATGTGGAGTTATAGCATAATTGTGTTAGTCATTGAAGTACTTCCAAAATCTGGGACCCTGAGAAGAGAAAGGGAGAGGGAGAAGGAGGGAGAGAGAGAGAGAGAGAGAGAGAGAGAGAGAGAGAGAGAGAGAGAGAGAGAGAGAGTGTGTGTGTGTGTGTGTGTGTGTGTGTGTGTGTGTGTGTGTGTGAAGATCTAGAGGCATAGATTTAAAGCCAGAGGCCTCCAGTGTTAATCTCATTTAAAAACACATTGGAGTGTAGAATTGTGTCATGATTGTATTAGTCACATATAAGGAGATGCTAGAAACATAGATTTGGAGCCAAAGGGGCCTTTATTGTTAATTTCATTTTACAGAGAAGGAAACTGATCCCCAGAGAGGATAAGTGACCTGCTCTAGAACATACAAGTGATAAACGGCAGGATTCAAACCCATCTCCTTGGTTACAACTTCCCTGACCACTATCCCACACTTCCTCTTTTTGAAATCAAGCGACTGAAATCAGATTTTGGATCCGAGTTTTCAAAAATAGCTTCTAAATATTGCATCATTATCGTTTGTTAGCCTGAGCTGTATGTAGGTTAAACTTCAAGACACAGTGATTTAAAAAAAAATCCAAACAATACAGTTGATGCTGTGTGATTCCCTTGTGACTTCTTGAGCTGCTTCTGGTTCACCCAGAAATAATACTGGCCAGATTTTCTCAATTGTTGGGCATGTAGTGGTCCCTCAGGAAATATTTGTCGAAGTGTTCTTCCAGTGATTCCTTGCCTTCTGTTTAACTCTTCCTCATTCAGGTAATTCATGATGGTAATGTAATCACTCTCACCCCTTTGCAAAGTACTCTCGGGAACGTATAGTCAAAATCCCTAAAATGACAGCTAATGCTTTTATAATAAAGGGAACTGTAGGAGAGAACAAGGATCGGTATAAAGTCATTTGACCTCTTCCGGACTCAGTTTCCTCATCTTTAAAATGAAGGCTTTGGACAAGGGTCCTCAAAAACTCTAAATCTGTTGTTCTTTTATGATCATAAGAGAAATAATACAATCATAGTTTTCATTTAAAAATTCATAGTATTCAGTATTAGGGAGATGAAAGCTCTCATTAAGTGGCTAAGAATGGGTCCGTGCCTGAAGCCTCACTTGGTCATTCTTTGGATTCTGATGGTTTGGAGTAAGTGTAAATAGAAGTTGTTTCTGTTTTGGCCAGAAACCCTGAGGGTCTTCCTTTCCCAGACTGATTTTATGATTTTTTTTTTGACTAGGTAAGAGACCATTCTTTGTCTCTTTTCTTACCTAACCTTAATCACTGAATGGGCGATTCCTCAGATAGACTGAAACTTGGAAAAGACTTCAGCTTAAAAAGGCCAAGGTCTCCCACTGCCTCTTGGGCCATCTCCAGTCATCCTGATCTATGTCTTGTCACTGGACTCACTCTGCAGGAGAGAGTGGGGCTGGTGACTTTGCGCAGCCCTCCCTCACTTAAATGCAATTCACTTGCAAGTCATGACATCTCCTTCCTGATGTCATGGTCCTCTCTGAGAATGAAGGACAGACAATGACAACAACATAGTGTTCAGGTCTAGAGAGATGATAGTTCCACTGTCCTCAGCCCAACTCAGATTTATGCCCAAAGAATTATATCCATTTTAGGAATCACTGCTCGACTGGAAGTTGACCAGAATGATGAAGAATTCTCTATTTAATGCCCATAGGAGGACCAGGTGCAAAAAGGGTATTGAGGGACCTGGAGAAGAGCAGATTTGGGCGAAATTTAATAGCTGTCTTCAAGTGTTTGAGACCTGTTGTTGGTGTGGAAAAGAGGTTATGAACATCATTGATTTGCTTGACCTTTCACTGTAGAACTAGGAACAATGGGTAGACGTTGCAAAGAAGGAAATATCTGCTTCACTTAAGTAAAACATTTCTATCAATGAGAACTGACCCAAAATAGAATGAACTGCCTTTGGAGGTAGAGAGGGCTCTTCTCCCTAGAGGTCTTCCCCCAAAGGCTGAATGAACACTTGTCCTAGGGCTGGTGCAAAAGGGAGTCCTGCCTTGGCTTGGGTTTGTTTCATTGTCACCCAGGTTTCCAGTCCAACTCTGTGATTCTGTATAACAACCGTGTCATGTTGCAGAGGACTCCTATTGAGTGCTGAGTTGATTGATTTGCAAAGGATTATCTCAACCAGTAACCCAGAGCCTTGTGACTAAACCAATAAAGACAGAATGGCGACAGACTAAAAAGGGCCTTAAGAACCAGTTCTAGGGCCTTGGATTCTGTCTTACAGGCATTAGGAAACCGCTGCATAGAACATGGCCATCACTGTCCATCCGTGTGTGTTTTGTATCTGCAGTGCCTTGTCCTTGTCACATAGTAGGTACTTAAAATGTTTGTTGACTCATTGATTAGGAAAGTTATTTTGACTGCTGTGTAGGGATGGATTGGAGCCAGTAAGAGCTAGAGGCAATGAGAACCTTTGGGAGGTTATTAGGTAAGTCCAGGTGAGAGACAGTGACAGCCTTAGAATTGAAAGAGACCCTGGAGAGCAGCTAGTCCAGACCCTTCATTTTATAGAGAAGGAAATGGCGGTACAGAGAATTGTCTAGTCCGTAGTACTTTAAGATCACGCTTCTCCAGTCCAGTACTTTTTCCTTACTCTGCCTTAGTAATGGCCACTGTGCTGACCCTGGAGTCAGGAGGCTATGAGTTCAAATCTTGCCTCAGACATGTACTAGCTGTGTGACTCTGGGCAAGTCACTTCACCCTCTTTGCCTCTGTTTCCTCAACCATAAAATGAGCTGGAGAAGGAAATGCAAAAACCATTCCAGTATCTTTGCCAAGAAAACTTCAAATGGAATCACAGAGAGTCGGATGTGACTGAAAAATGACTCAACAACAACAAAATGGATGTTTTCTTTTTGCTTTTTTAAAAAAAATTTTGCCCCTAAAACTCAGTACCATGTTTTACATATATTTGTGTACTTGTTATGTCTTTGAGCACAGGGGCTATATCCTTTTTTTTTTTTTTTTTGCTTTTTGGAGGAGCAGTTGGGGTTAAGTAACTTGCCCAAAGTCACGCAGCTAGTAAGTGTGTCAAGTGTCTGAGGTCAGATTTGAACTCAGGTCTAACCTGACTCCAGGGCCGGTGCTCTATTCACTGAGCCACCTAGCCGCCCCAGCTATATCCTTTAAAAAAAAAAAAATGTTTGTTACTAGCACCTAGCATGGCATCTTGCACATAGTAGGAACTTAATCAGTACTGGTTAAATGGAATTGAATTGTTTGCAAGAACAACTTTGAGCAACCAAGTCATTCTGACTCATATAAATACCCAAGTTAACCTCAAAGGTCCTATGAAAGAAGATGCTATTTGAATCCAGAAAGGAAAATTATTGTGGTGGAGGAAAAGATGAGCTAGTTGATTTAGAAAAACATGGACAGACTTGGACATATGAAGGAAGATGCTGTCCACCTTATAGGAGGAAATAAGCACAGTATGGTCTTATGTATGTGTGTGTGTGTTCACAGATATCTCTGTCACTTAATTGTAGCCTTATTTAGGGTGAGGGAAAAGGGAGGGGAAAAATGAGTTAAGGGTACACAGCAGAGAACAAAAAAAAAAAACCCAACAAGAAAGCAAAGCTGGGCAGCATTGAAAGCAATGTATAATATTTGTTATATGAGTTTTCTTGAAATGGAAATTTATTGCTTAATATTGAATCTTCTCTTATGGTCTGCCATGTGCATGGCAATTTTTTTTTTTCCTAATTTTGTATCTAAGTGTAAAATTAAAAAAAAATTACAAAAACCCCATGAAATTGTTGAATTTGGAGGCAGTAAGAAGACCCTGAAATGTATAGTGTGACTTTGTGGATGGAGAGCCATCCACATTCTTGGAGTTAGGAAGACCTGTGATTGGGTCTGAACTGACACATTCTCATTCTGGCTTCCATCAGGTGACTTCTATCAGAGTGGGTTGCAGAGCCTAGCCTATAGTAGGTGCTTTATCAGTGAATTCAGTGTCTAAAACAGTATCCCAACTCCTCCTCTCAGTCCCCCGCAAAAAGGAGAAGAATTTGAAAACCATTAAGAAAACTTTTTCATAAGAAAGTTAACAGTTTACTCTGTAAAAGAAATTTCCACAAGATGAGTTTTTCTGCTTTAAAAAAAAAAGGAATGTGTAATCCTTAGATTCTCATCCCTTCTTTGTTGTCATTATGGCTCTTTTAATGAAATATTCCACTCTGAATTCTGGACACTGTAGATATGGGTCAGCAGTGTTGTGGCACCAACCAATGGCAACAGGATACTGTCTAATACACTTTATGGCTTCATTCCCTGTGCCATTACATAAATAAAGCATTCAGGGTGTGCATCAGTGCTGTCAGGCATGAATACCCTGGTGGACTGGGAATTAAATGCCAAGTGAGGGGTCTGAACCAACAAAGGCTGAATAACATTCAGAAAATGTATACATATTAGGTAAGGAACACTGCCCTGATGCAGAAGAAATTGAATAAAATACCTTAAAGCATCTAGATAGAGCAGAAAGATTCCTTTTGTTCGCCTGGAACGACCATCACTGACCCATGCATAATTTTGTAATATGGAATGAATTGGACAATAGCTTATTAAGGGTTAAATGAAGACTTTGCCGTGATCTCCAATTGCATTATGCTTATTTGTTTTAACTTTTAACATCATGGACTACCTTCCTTTTGTGGGATTTGCAAGCTATCATAAATATTTCCTCTGAGTCTTGAAGAAAAATAAGAAAGTTCGTGTGTGTGTGTGTATGTGTGTGTGTGTGTGTGTGTGTGTGTGTTCACTATGTCCTTCTTTTGTTTTTTAGTCCTTTCTAGAAGTCCTTTGAATTGTCAGTAAGCGCAGACGGGCTATACTCTTTGAGAATGTTATTAAGGTAATTTAGATGTACCATTCCTTGCCTTTTCAACAAGGCTTTTATTTTTTTTTTCTGAGACTGTAACCTTGAAACTTTGAGTTATTCTCAAGTATAAATGTATATGTAATTACAATTTCAAAGCAAGCTTTCAAAATGTGACACTTTTACGGACTGACCAGTATGCTCTAGGCATTAATATGTCTTCCCCTCCTTGAAGGTGGACTAAGATACTAAACCATTACAGGTTGGAGCATGAACATTTTTATGTTTAGTGCCATGAATGAGAATCACTCATGAAACTTTGGTAAAATTGATTTTCATTCTAAAATCTGGAAATATTTAGCAGAAAGTGCTTTCTGTGTCAAAACTACTTTCTTTTACTTTTCCTCAAGGAAAAGCAATGTCCATGTAATTGGCTCTTCATAAAAGCCATAATTCATTCAGCTTCCTTAATAGAATGACGTCACCTTTTGCCCTTGCAACTTGACTTTCCTGGGGACAGAAGAGGGAGGCAGTACAGGATGGTAAAACAATGTTGAGTCTGGAGTCCTTGGGGGAAGGATCTGAGTTCAACAGCAGAAGCCTGTGATGTCTAACTGTGCCTCTTTGGGGTAATCATAATCTCTTTTCTCTGGGCTAGTTTTTTTCATTGGAAGTAAAGAGTGTTAGACTGGATGGACTCCAAAGCCCTTTATAACATGAAGTAGGGTGAGCCTTCCTGGTTCTCCCAGATTCTGCCCGGAAGTCGAGTATTGGTTTACCACAAGATGGAATACACGCACACACACACACACACACACACACACACACACACACACACACGCACACACACGCGCATGCGCGTGTGTGTGCATGTATGCGTGTGCATGTGTGCATGTGTAACTCCCATCAGATTTTCAGAAGAATTGTTGAATATGTTGGCAATTCAAATTTAAAAATCCTCCACAACAAACAAACCCCAAACCAAGAACAGCATCAGAACAAGAGGGCAGAGTTTTTCTGGGGCCAGCCCCTCATTGTTAAATTTTCACTGTGACCATTTGAAAATCAGCACACATCTGGACTTGATTGATTGTCTTGTTCATTAGCCAGACTTCAGCAGGTGATGAAGAAAATGTTAATGTGGATTAAATTGTAAATGTTTCCTAGGCACTTTTTTTTGGGGGGGGGGAGGGAGGGAGCTGGATGGTTGTTAAACATGAACTAGCATATCACTGTTTAATTTTTTTCCCCTTTTCTTTTTTTGGAAAATGTTGCAGAAGGTCTTACATTGAGTATATACTGATTATACTTATGCTCAACAATTTCAAAGGCGAAGTCTTACTGTTTCTCCCTTATCTTGACATGATTTTGACTTCTCTGCAAGTACAACTTAATGATTAATTAGGCTATTACCTAGAAGGTATTTCTTGAAACCTGGAGGGTAATCTAGCACTCATGATTTGCAATGCATGGGATGTCATGTTGGGTTGGAAAGAGGTTCTCCAAGGACCTCCTACAATAGATACAGAAATCCTCTCTGAGTGTCAATGAATAGTGAGAGAGGGTGATCCAGTAAAGTTAAATGGCAAGGAAATACTTTTGGTACTGGAAAATCAATTGGTGTATGTGGTTACAAATCAGTTATATAAAATTACTTAAGAAACTAGCCTGATAAGTCTGGATTAGAGGGGTGGGATTTGTTTTTCTGGAATTGCTATTTTTTAATCTTTTGAGTAATAGCAATTGAAAAGCAAATTCATGTTCTCTTTATATAAAGGTGAGTGGAGTTTTGTTTTTGCATTTTTTTAACATTGAGTTTAATACCTGTGCAACAGAAAAATTAAAATGATACCTTATTTTCTTTTTTCAATGTTTTAAATATAATTGGAGTTGATTCACGTGGTATTTTGGCATCAGCAACCTCTTCATCAAATGTGATTAATGGTGAAGGAGGGAGGGCATTTCACTTTCAAAATGACTCTTTTCCTAAGATACTTGAGAACAGCCAAGATGGGTGGGTGATTAGGTGTGAGAAAAATAGCTTAGGCATGAGTTCACATGGACTGGGAAGCCCACCCAACCTCACTTTGGAATGATCTGAGTGTATAAGGAATATTTTACTGTGTTCTTGGTCCTACGAGCCCCTCCCAAAGCCACATAAGAAAGGGTGGGGAGAAGTTGCTTCTGCTTCTGTCAGGGAAGAGAATCTTGGAAGATTGATGAGTGACTTTGTATTTTGCTCATCTATATTCTCATTGAGCCCCATATATGAGAAAGACATAATCAAGATATTATGAAATACTTGTCTTTTGGCTATTTGCTTGATTAGCTTCAAAATTATAGAAGATTCTAAAAACCTAACATGGTTTCTCTGCTGAGGAAGAGTAAGCCCATATTCTGATGGAGAGAGAGTAAAGTCTTAACTTGATGAGTCTTGGAATATAGGTCTGTCACCTAAGAGCTGTGTGGTGAAGCCACTTAACTTTTCTGGGGCTCAGTCTTCTCATTTGTAAAATGGCAGCCATAATGCTTGCATTGCCTACCTCGCAAGATCTTGTGAGGATCAAAGGAGCTGACTAATGAATGTAAAGCATTTCGTAAACCTTAATGTGCTCTATAAATGTAAGCTATTATTAATACCGTGCTAAGAAAAACATAATTAAGAATTTAAATCATCTCAGTGGTATAAAGGGTTTTGCTCATCCCCCCACCCTCTTTCTCTTTCATTAGTGTAGATGATCAGGACTTGACATGCCCAACTAACTCTACCATCCATTCATTCACATTATCATCTATATCATCTCTACCGGTGGAGTCAAACTTAGAAACTGGGGCCACTAATCTGTACTTAAGAATCCCTGCAGGCGATGCATCGACTCAGTTTTGAAATGCAATATTCTGCTTTATTTTTATTTATTTTGTTAAATATTTTCCAATAGCATTTTAATCTGATTCAGGTGCATTTGGGAGTGTTGTGGACGGCGTGTGGCTTGTGAGTTTGACACCTGATCTGAACAGACTACTTTTTGACAAAAGATGGTCTCTAGGACCCTAGCTGGCCACGATTCTGGGAACTGTTCATATCTCAGATTTAAGTATTTAGGTAACCTGTAGAAGTATAAATTTTAAAATAGACAGTTTGAAGGTGTTTCGGTTTGTTTTAAACTAGTATGTTTTCGTCTTTCTCCAAATTGTACTTTTTTATTTATATGATAGTGAAGTACACTTGTTCTTCAGAGTAAGAAAGAAAATAGCCAAGATGCCTTTATCCCTTGATCAAGTTACACAGTTCTGAAGGTATCAAAAAGATCCTTGAGATTTCTCGTAGTTGCCAAATGCAGGACAATTTCTTTCTTTCTTTTTTGTTTATTTTTATTTGTCTTAGATAATCACCTTGTGTTTATCAGATTTGGAGAAAAAACAAACACAGAACAAAAAGAGTTTCTCTGAACCTTGCTAAGTCTCATTATCAAGCAAGCACCCACCATTCTCTGGGCGAGTCAGCTTGACTGAATAGAAAGGCATTGTTGAAGGTGCTGGTGACATATATGGCAAGCTTAAACACTTAACAACAAACAGCTAATTTAAATTCTTATCCTAAAAGAGGCTAATTTTATTTTGCCTATCCCGTCTATCTGGTCCAGTACAATGCTTAACATGCCGTCCAGCCACCCATTAGGACACTAGGACCTTCATAGTACCTTGTCTTCTGGCCTGTTACCACATGGGTGCTTCCCATTCCTTCCCTCTTATTGACATAAGGACTTCTGTTGTTGAAAAGGGTGTGACACTGTTGGTCTAGGACTCTGCTGACTTGACTATTCTTGCGACTGTCTAGATCAGAACTTTCTTCCAGGGCCACCCTGATTTATGTGTTGTATTCCCTGATTAGAATTTGAAGCTCTAGGAGAGGAGGGACTTTCTCACCATTGTATTTGTCCCAGTACCTATTATGAACTGTTGCTTGATAAATTCTGATTAAGTATCATTCCTAATGCAGTATTTTAGGAGCTGAAGGTCAGCGTTAAAGAACAGTGGGGTGGTCTTACCCATCATTAATTTTTGACTCTTTTGGTATGTGGGGGAAAAATGTGTGGGATAACAAAAACAAGGTCTGAGATGTTAGGCACTTGATGGGGTATATTTAAATTCTCCAAATAGACATGCTAAATTTTGTAATTTTTAGGACTGAGGAAATTTCATTTGAGTCCTCGGAGTCCCCAGCCTTGGATATTTGTTTGGTTTATTTCTTTAGTGTCTTGACAGCTGCCCCAAATCACGTTTTAAAGATTTTGGTTAGGTTTTCCAAATCCTGATCTCAACAAATTAAACTTCCCTAGATTAGTCTAGTATTGGACTTTACCAACTTGCATTTCAAATCAGACAAAGAGGAAATGAATAATTTCCTTCTTTGTGTCAACTTTTTTTCCCCATATATTATTTTAGGTGAATGTTAGATTTCTATAAAGTCTAGACTTGTGCCAACAGATTATTCAGTGTTAATTTCATACATACTGGTATGTATCTGCATATAAAACTCTTTATACATATTCATGAGGGTTGAGATGTACACATAGACTACGTAAACTCACCATGTCTAAAAGAAGGCAAAAGAAAATAGTGATGTGAAAAAAAACAGAGCAAAACAAAACTGCACTCTTAAGTTAGTCACATTTTTGTGTAAACTGAGAAGGGGATACAGAGTCTGATTGACCTGTTGTTTTTTAATTCCATAAATATGAATGGGAAATTGTTTGAATTGGCTTAGCTTTGCATTAAGTCCTATGTCCCTTAATCTAATTGATATCCATTTATTTTTATAGGTAATATTTGATAGGTATAAATAAGTTGGAAAACTTAGCTACAGAGCAGTACTGGATTTAGAGTCAGACTTGAGTTTGTAACTGTTGCTCCATTACTTCAGAAAGTTACCCTTTCTAAGCCTCAGTGTTCAAATCTATTAAATAGTTAGACTGGATGACCTTTAAGAAATCATCCAGTGCCGAATATGATTCTAAATAAGCTTTTAAACTTCAGAGGCCCAATTTCTTTTGATATAATACATACACATATTAGTAAGAAGACATTAGCTGTTGGGGAAGGATGAGCTCATAATTCTTTTGTCATCATAATTGGCAATGTAGACTACTAGGTGTTTTAAAGAATTATAAATATGAAGAGAATTTAAAATTACCTTTAGAACAAACAGTCCCATGCATAATTCTTCATAGCTATTTGTGCCACACAAATTACCCTTGGGAAGTGTTGAAAGTGGAGTGGATGTTTATGTAGTTGAGGCTAAACTCAAACAATTTGCAACACAATTTGCCCATGACTATGCTGGGAAGAACACCTGTCACGCTGGATGTCTGTGTGAGAATTCAAAAAAGAACTTGAGAGGTTTGAATAATGTGCTGGCTTTAATGAGATGAAATTCATTTGAGTTCAAAAATCCAGCTTTATAAATGGGAGTGGCGGTTATGGTTATGTATACCTACTTGCCTGGGGAAAAAAACCACAGAGATTTTGGTTATCTGCAAGCCCCAAATAAGTGAATCAGCAGTAGAATGTGGCAGCCATGGAAGTGATCATCTTGGCCTGCATTAAGAGTGGCTTTCCTTCCAGCAGTAGGGAGATGGGAGTTTCTCTGTCCTCTTCCACGTATAGCTGATGTCTGGAGTCCTCATTGCGTTCTGGGTGCCTTGGTTGAGGAAGTACAGTTTTAAGCTGGATAACATCTAGAGAAGAGTAACGTGAATGTGACTTAATGTCATATAAAGATAGTCTAGACAAGAGAAAGACTGGGCCTGGCCTATGGGCATTTGAAAGCTGTGTTTCAGTGAGGAGCTACCATCTTTCATTTAGCTCTAAATGGAAGAACCAGGGGCAGTGGATGGAAGTTGAAAGAGGTAGATTTAGACATGGATATCAGGAAAACTTCCTATTAGGATTGTCTCAAAGCAGAATGAACTAAGTCAGATGTTAGTGAGCTCAGACACCTCCTTAAGTAGAAGCTAAGTGGCTACTTTTGGGTATGTTATAGTGGGCATCCTTTTTTGTGTATGAGTCAGACTATGTGGCTGCCAACATACCTTCCAAATCTCAAGTACTGTGATTCTGATTTTTCTAGCCATATGTAGTGGATGAAAGATTTATTCAGAATACTAAAGCATATTTTATTATTCTTGGTTTTTCTTTTTTTTTTTTTTCCCAGTCAGGAACATTTCTACTTGGAATCATAGAGTTTTTCTTTTAATATTTCATGTTTGATGAATATTAGATAACCATACTTTCACTTGGATCACTCCTTTCTTTCCTCTTCCTACCATGCAGCTTTAGAGTAGGTACTATATTTTCTTGCCCTAACCTCCACAGCTGCTGCACAATCCCCGCATTCCCCCCAAGTCTTATGTGACAGGTACAATATGGAAACTAAGTGACCATATTGTTGGCAGAACCAAAAAATTCATCCTTATTTTTCCAGTCAGATAATATTCAGAGTGGGGCGGGTGTCTCATCTTTCATGATTGATTTTTAAATGTGTTTATAAGTTGCCAATGAAAACTAGAGTGATCTATTTTAAAGCTTAAAATAGACCTTAAAGGAATTTAAAAATTAAAATAAATTATAGTTAACCTCCTTTAATCAATGTATAGATGAGATAACTAGTGTTTCCTCTGCTGATTTTGTAATGTAAAATATGTAGCAAGTTTAATGTTTGACTTAAAACCCTTTCTTGATTCCATATTGAAAAGTTTGTAGTTATAGAAACCCAACAACATTTACACAAAATTAAAAACAAAAGAGGATTCCAAAACTGCTACAAAGAAGGAAATTATTTATTTCCTACGTGCTGATAGACTTGATATAGAAGTGTTAAAGTCTGATACTATACTAATGTGGGGGAAGTTTAATTTGTGAAGATGAGGATTTGAGAAATCTAATCAAAATAGTTAAAATGTGATTTGGGGAAGCTGTCTAGACAGTTAAGAACTAAATCAAACAGATAACCAAGACTGGACTCCTGAGGACTCAACTGAACTGAAATTGTCTGAATCCTAAAAGCTACAAACTTAGCATGTGTATTTGGAGAATTTAAATACACCTGGCCAAGTGCCTAACATATTTCAGACCTAGATTTTTTTTAGTCTTCTAAGTTTTTTTCAACATATCTCCCCAAGGCTCCATTCTGCCTTCTGCTCTTCTCTTTCTACACTTTACCCCCTTGGCCAGCTTATCCATCCACATGGCTTCAATAATCACCTATGCAGATTCTGTTTTATATATCCAGTTCCACCGCTCCACACTAAGCTCCAGTTCCCTATTCCCAATTGTGAGATGACCATATACAGCTGGAGGTCTAGCTGTGACCTTGAACTGAGCATATCTATAGACTTTGCATCTTTTTTCTCATTATTCTCTTCTTTTACTTGCCTATTTGCTTTGATGGAACCATAGCCTCCCAATCAACTAGTCTGTAAACTTCAGAATTGTTTTTCACTCTTCTCTTTATCTCAGCCCCTCCATCCAGTCCCCTGCCAAGTTCTTTTAATTCCCACCTTAGATTAGTGCTGACATCCATTCCTACATCTCTGTCCCCAATGCCCCAGTCTAGGTCAGACATATTTATCACCTTTCTCTTGGACCATTGTTATGACATTGTAACGTATGATAAGAAAGATAGCCACTAAGGACACTGTCTGTGGTTTAGGTCAGCTTTTCTTAAGGCCTTACTTCATGCAAATTAGGGCAGTTTTCTTTAAAACGTCTTGAAACCTTAGCCCAGAGGGCTGAAGATTGAACTTTTGACCTAGTTTCTTCTTGACCCATGTACAACAGCTATGCCTTAAAAATAAGGAAATCCTTCCTCATGCTTCTTGAATGCTTTTGACTGGAGTGGCACCATGCTGAAAGATAAGGCAGGGAGGCTGCCCACAAGTGAATCAGTGCTTGTTATGGGAATCTAAAGATCTTCCCTGCCCCTAGGCCCTTTGCTAATGTGGCTACGTGACTCTGAGGACCCTTGGATATTTGAAAGTATACTCTGTTCCTTAATAGGCTGAATGTGGTCACATGGAGCCTGTGGC
>CM053586.1:324730657-324903538 GCA_028646515.1 Pseudochirops corinnae
CTGACTTTTCCCCCTGAACTAGGTACATGATATGTTTGATTAAAGTAAGATTGTTAACCCATTTTGAGTTGCTTTCCTTTAGAAAAGCAGATCTAAGAACCTGTGCTAGTAGCCGCCCTAGGTATGCTAGGCTGCTTACTGTTACAGTGCTTTATCCTTGTAGAAGAGCCTTTCCATGCTCTTGCTAAGTATGTATCATTTTCTTCACTGTTAAGATGTGGTGTAGTAGACAGAGGGCTAAACTGGATGTCAGGAAGACTTGTAAACAGATCCTGCCTTAAACGCTAGTTGCATGACTCTGGACAGATAATTTTATCCATCCACCCGGGGCCTTGGGTTTCCTTATCTCTGAAACAAGTGGTTTGGATTTAATGTGTCCTTTGAACCTTGGAGCCACCTGAGCCAGGCCTGGCCTACAGCACCTTGCCTCTGTTTCTCCCTTCTGTGATTCATTCTTCAAATTGTTGCAAAAATCATCCCTTCCCCGAATGCAGAAGTCTTGACCTTGTTGCTTTCTTAAATGCTCAGCTTAGGTAGTACCCTCTCCTGCTGACATTGATGATACTGAAAGGGAACTCTCCTTGGAGGTTCTTAAAGCACTCTGCCTTGAAATCTTTCTTTTGTCCTTTTGGTGCACTGTTTTACATGCAGTTAAGTGGATAGATGTTTATCTCCCCCTCATACATGTACATTCATCTATGCATATATGATAGAGCCTTCAGATTGGAAGAGGGCTTTAAGAAAAACAACCATATAGAATTACCATTATTATTATATTATATTATATATAATATTTATATATTCTAACATGTTATGATTATATATAATGTATTACCATTTTATATATCCTTCATTAGATCTCATTATTATTCCCATTTTATGGAGGAAGAAACTATGGCTGAACTGAAGTGACTTTCCCATGCTCGAAAACCTAATGAGTATACGAGGCCGGATGTGAATTCAGATCTTTCAGACTTCACAGATCCAGTGCCCTGACACTGTACTGCATAACTGTCTATTTATTCCTTTCCCCACCCTAACTCTCCATTAAATTGTAAACTCCTTGAAAGCAGGGACTGTATCATTTTGAGGTTTCTATCCTTAGCATTTACTTTTTCAGTTAAACAATGGTTGCCTCTATTTACATTCATCTATCCATCCATCTGTTTACATCTGTATTTTAAAATGTACAAAGTGATTTAAATATACTATTCCTTTTATTCTTACTAGAACCCTGTAAGACAGAAAGCCGTGGTTATTTTTATTTTTTGATGAGGAAGCTGTGATTCAAAGTATTAGAGTGTCTTGGCCGATGTCACATACCTAAATCAATGCCTTAATGAGGATGTGAAGCCATGTCTCCCACCTCTGGAACCATTTCTCTACAAAGCCCTATTTTCATAGATTGTCAAAAATGGAAGGGATGTTAGGATCCATTTAGTCTAACTGATACCTCAAAAAGAATTCTCTCCATAACCCAGCAAAGAAATGGCTCTTCAGACTTGGTTGGGAAGGCTTCCAAGTAAGGGAAACCCACTTCCTGCAGAAGAAGCCCATTCCACTTAGGGATGGAATGTAAGCTCCTTGAAAGCAGAGACTGTCTTATCCCCAGTGTCTAAAGGTGCCTGGCAAGAGCTTAATAAATATTGGATTGATTGATTCATAGGCTCTGATTATGGGAATTTTTTCTTTAAGTCAGAATCTACTAACTTTTTTGCAGCTTTTCATCTGTTATACTAGAGTTTTGCTCTCTGGGGCCAAGAAAGACAGGCTTTGATTTGCCCCTCTTCCAGGTGTTTTCAGAAAACTGAAAACAATTATAGCTTTCCTTCTCTCCTTTCCCCTTCCCCTTCCCACCCATGTTTTCTTCTCCAGATTAATCCAGTTCCTGATTCTGATACAACATTTTTGTGTCAGCTGTTTGCCACTGTCTTAAAATATTGATTAAAAAGTTTATAGGAGAGGTGGGTGAGGGAGAAAAATCCCATAACTGCTTCTTCACCTATAATTTATTTAAAAGACCTTTCCTGACATCTCAGCCACATGATCATACCTGTAATAGGTCTAAGTAATGTACAACTCTCTTGAATAACATGCAGGATTAAAATAAGTAAATGTAGGGTATGAAACCAGTTTATGGAATGTAGATTAAAATGAGAACAAAGTAAGTACTGTATTTATCCACGCCTTATTGCAGCATGCACAGAGAAAATGCTGAAGGTAAGACACAGGTCTATTTTGTAATTCAGGGTCTTTACTGAAATGTAAAGGCATTTGAAGCCACCTACCTATTTCAAAGATGGTATCGATAGACCACCCGCTGTGGACATGCTGTAAGGAAAATGGATGTAAATGAGTTTTAGTGATTTGCCTGCCCTTGAATATAAATGAAGCTGAAAATCTCCTGTCTTGTACTCTTAATAGTGAACTACTAGAGTGTGCTCAATTCACTTTGTTGGAAAGTGAAGACTGTCATAAGGGATTACTATTAGCCTCTTTTTTATATTATTATTATTATTATATGAATACTTGTTAGCACTGGATAATTCCAAGGTAATTCTGTTACAAATGCCTCTCATTAAGATATGTCACTAAATTCTGGTACTCCGTAATCGTGCTTCCACAGTAAAGGAGGCTGTTCTGATTGAAATGGAGGAAACCATTTTATTTGAACATCATAAATGAATAGTAGAGAGTTTATGGCCAAGAATAAGAGAGATAAAATGGATTGGCCTTAATGGAGGTGACAGAGCTGACTTATCTAAGGCTATAAAGAATAGTTTTTCTTTTCAGAATTGAATGTATACATCCTACACAAACAAGGACAGACAAGGCAAGAAAGGAAAAGTCTGAGGCTCCAGCCAAAACTAGAGCTCACTGATGTGGAGCCGTGACTGCCAAGCTGGATGTTGATGGTTCTTGAAAATGTTTTAGCTAAATTTCAAGGGGGGGAGGGGTCTGTGAGCTTGGCTAGGGAAAAAAATACATTTAGTTTTAGTATAATTTTCTTACTATATATTTAAATCTTATGTATAAAATATATCAAAATAAATAATACATGGCATTTTACGTATTTTATGTATTAAAAACTTTAGCTTGAAAAGGCTTCATAGACTTCACCATACAGCCAGTCTCTAGGTACTTTTCAGCTTTTTTTTCATAACCCTAAATGCATTTAACCTTGTAGTTATTAGCTTTTTTTTTTTTTTTTTTTTGCTTCTTCTTCTTCTTCTTTTTTTTTTTTTTGCTTTTTTGGAGGAGGGAAGGCATGGCATTTGGGGTTAAGCGACTTGCCCAAGGTCATATGGCTAGTAAGTGTTAAGTGTCTGGGGTCGGATTTGAACTCAGGTCCCCCTGACTCCAGGGCCCATGGTCTATTCACTGGGCCACCTAGCCATCCTGTCAGCTTCTTTTCATGTGTAAAATGGGAAAAGCAAGATGAGTGGAGGATTGACATACTTTCTGATTCTCAAATTGTCTGATTGACAGGTTCTTCACCTGGGATCCATGGACTTAAAATATTTTGATAACTATATTTCAGTATAATTGTTATTGTTTGTAATCTAGTTTATGCTTAAGGAAACTTTATTCTGAATATTCCACACTTCACAAAGACTGCCAAAGTGGTCCGGGTCACACACAGAAAATTAAGGATACCTGTTTTAGCAAACACTGTCATGGAAGAGAGGATGTGAAGTGCATTTGGTTTTCTGATTCTTATCAGTGTGAAGATGGATTCCTTAATAAAAATGAATTTGTCAGAACCTTTAGTGATGCTAGTAAGAACTTAAGTATGCTATAGCAAGGAAGGAATAAAGAAAAAAGTTCCAAACTCCTTGCATACAATCTAGCAAGCATCCTGTGTGTATGTGTGTGTGTGTGTGTGTGTGTGTGTGTGTGTGTGTGTGTAAAAATAGTAAAATCTTTCAACTTTCATGTCAAAGTATGGGATCAAGGAATTACGAGTAAGTCATATATTTTTGGAATCAGGCAGCAACTCTCAGGGGTTTCAGTCCATTTCAAGAGATGCCCAAAGAGTATTCTTTTTTCTTTTTCCCTGTGACTCATAAACTTAAAATCACTACTTTCATGATTCATTTGAGATGGAAAGCTGTCCCAGCATGCCTGCCCTCATTCTCCATCTTCCTCCCCTACCCTAAGAACTTAACCATCCCACCCTTTTTACATGCTTCCTTTTTAGCAACGGGACAGTTGAATGAGATTGTCATAATGATGGTTTTAATCTTTCTGAAGATTACATAGGTCAAGCTGAAAATCTAAGGTGAAGCTTGTTTCATAGCATCCATTATGTGCTGAGGGGCATTGATTGGTGGAATATTGATTTTAATAATAAAGTTCAGCCTCACATAATTTATAAGCGCTGTAAAAGGCCCCCTAGCTCATTAAAAGAAACAACCAACAGAAAACAGGATTATGAAATTCTTCATCCTGGAAGTCCCTAACAGATTTTTTTCCTAATGAAATTTGTCCTAAATGGAAGTTCTTACTGAAACTTCAAACCTAGATAAAGCTTTCAGATTATATTCTAGTGTTTTCCTGTAATGTTTTCCACACTCACTGTTGACTAGATTTTCATCCCCTCATTGTATTGAAACAGAGGATGAACACAGTAATATTAATCTTTGTTTGTTAATCCTGTTTTGTAATTAAATCTATCTTATACTTAACTTTCATATAGATTTGAAGGAAAGGGGATTTAGGAGAACATGATGTGCTTTTTATGAGATAGTTTTAGGATTATGAAATCGGCATTAAAAGAAAAAAGTTAACTTGCTCACCAAGCAGAAAGATTTCCGCTTTGTTGTTCTTGATTTGCTAGTGCTATGAAAAAAAATGAGAGCGTTCAAGCTGGGCTGCCTGTGGTTTCACTCTAATTCTATAGGCTGCACACTCTTTCTCCCCAAAATCCCCACAGCAAGTGACCTTGTCAAACAAAAGTGTGGAATAATGGGAGGCAGCCCAGGGATTGGGGTCCTTTACAAGCAGCTGTTTGCTCCTGTCAGAACAAAGGCAAATCAGGGCTGTATTAAGGGGGGGATGACAGCCACAGTGAGCAACGGCCTACCTTCTTCCCCAATAATGCTCATCCTCGAGGGTTTTGGTCAGTTGGAGCCGAAAGCTATTGTCCATATTGGGTGAAAAGGATATTTGAGATACACATGTAGAATTTTTGCTAATCATTTATCAAAATGTATAAACTTTCAATTCCGAAGAAATTTGACTAACGTAAGATGGTGTCTCTTCACAATGGTCCATTTGGAAGTGGATGTAGTTACCCTGTAAAGTAACTGTGTAATGCCCACTGTCTGTTGTTGGGGGACATGAGTGGACCTGTGACATCTGAATTCATGTAATAATGATAGGTTGGTAAGCCCCCTGGATTTGGAGTTGGGGGAGGGGTGTGAGTCTATGAATTCAGATTCTAGCCCTTGAAGGACTAGTTCTGAAGTCAGAAGACAGCTAGGTTCAAATTCTGCCTCTAACACTTGACTTAACTTGTGTGACCTTGGGTAGGGCAACTGAGTGGTACAGTAGATAAAGTACCAGGGCCTGGAGTCAGGAAGACTCATCTTCTTGAGTTCAAATCAGGCCTCAGACACTTAATAGCTGTGGACCCTGGGCAAGTCACTTAATCCTGTTTGCCTTAGTTCCTTATCTGTAAAATGAGCAGGAGAAGGAGATGGCAAACTGCTCTGGTATCTTTGCCAAGAAAACCCCAAGTGGAATCACGAAGAGTCGGACATGATTGAAAGGACTGAACAGCACATGACCTTGAGCAAATCGTAACTTCCTGGACCACAGATATCTCATCTGTAAAATGAGGAATTTAGGCTAGGTGATTTCTGAATTCCCTTCCAGCTGTGACCCTCCTTGTGACTTTTTTTTTTTAATTTGTGAAAATCATTTCACTTCAGAAGGCATCTCTTTTTCTCTTCTCTAAGGTAAGGGGTTCCTTTGGATGATCTCCAAAATCCTCTCCAGCTCCAGACCTTGTGATCTTATGAGACATGTCAGTTCTTTCCTATTTAAAATAATAATCAGATGGCCAAATTGTATAAATATCTCAGCGTCTGTAAGAGGGAAAGATGTGCCTTTTTTTTTTTTTTTTAACAATCTCATGAATACCCATGTGTTTTTGTCAGCTGTACAGTTCATGGTCTAAATGTGACATGGAGAACATCGGGTGTTTCTGATCCTTAGATTCTCATGTTGCCTTTTTTATGTTTTGTTTTTGGATTGGATCCCTGATTTCAGTGCTGTGAGAGAATCCCCTCTAACCTGGGGCCAGTACTGAGAGGTTAAGTCACTCACCCAGGTCAGTATATTGCTTTGGAGAAAATTGGTAGACATAGATGGTTTCTGCATGTCTGTCTCTCTGAGAGAAGATATTTATAATTTGGCCTTGGCTAGAACTTTTTTCTTAAAGCAATTATATATTTGCTTGGGTATTTAACTTTTCGTGATTCTGTGCTGTTGAAACAAAAACAAACATGAAGGATGAGTGTTCAGGGAGGATGGGACAGTGATAAATAATGTATGGATCAGTTCTTAGAATGGATTTGTGACTTCAGTGGGGACTCATCTCTCTGTGAGCAAGTTTGAGTGCTCAGAGAGTTTTGCATATTGGTGTTCTCCAGAAAAAGCCTGGATGGCTGGTTCTTGGGTATGATGTAGAAGAATTGTGAAATTTCCCATTCAGGTAAAAGTTGAAGGAAGTGCCCTTTTTTTTAGCTGTCTTCTTTCAACTTTGAGTTTCAATGTTTCATATTTAGATTGAGGGTCCTCAATCTAAAATTGGAAGTGACCTTAGAAACCAGGTAATTTAATCCTCTCATGATGAAGGGGAGACTCAGAAAGGGTTAGTAATTAGCCTAGGGCCACACAACTAGTGTCAGTGAGACAGCATTTGAATCCAGACCTTTCCAGCTCCCAAGTCCTGTGTCCTATCCACTACTCCAAGCTGCTTAAATTATACAGAATTTGGGAAGCTTTGGATACTAAAATCTTAATGGGACTACGTCAGTTGAAGTCTGATCTACCCCTGGATAAATTACTACTGTTTTAAATTTGCTTGCATTGATCATATAAAGTACTTTTAAGAGTTGACTTTTTAAAGAAATTTACAGGCATGCACACACACACACACACACACACACACACACTATATTTGAGCCGCTTTATGAGCATCCTCTATGATAACGCCTTGGTTCCCCCTCTATTTATTGAATTTTCAAGAACACTTAGAGTTTTGTATTTGTAATATAGGCATTTATCATCTGTTTATGAAGAATAGCAGTCTTAGAGTATGTAATTTTGGCAACTTGACTCTATTTTTCTTGATAACTGGTAGGTCCTTGAATTTTGCATCCAGCCCAGGGGTGTGTTACATAGTTGATTTTGTTTCCTTGTGGAGTCTGCATCCATCAGTAAGCCTTGCTTTCTAGAGAGTAATCTTTCTGTAATTTCTGGTGCTAATGATCGTAGATTATTTTCATGAAACTTTCTGTTTCACTAAAGCTATTTGCTTGACTTAGCCATGGTTCAGCACCTTTGTCAGCATGTTGTTTTGAGTTCATGTGGGTTTTGTCCATGGAGGGCCACTTTCTTGGCAGTGGTGGTTTTTGTTGCTGTTGTTCTGGTGATGAGTTCCTATGAAATCACACTTAAGGGTCCTCATATTCACTCGAAAGGAGCGTTCTACTTTTGTTACTATGTAGTCTCTGTGTGTTTCTCTCCTGTAAATCCTTAATAAGGAGATAGCAAAATGGATGATCAATAAATGTAATGTTCTACATTCATTTAAAAGGATCCACGTATTGAAATATTACTCTCCATTTAATTCCCATTTATGTGCATGTTCTCATTGACTTCATGAGACTTGAATGTACCAGGAGCCACCAGAACTGCCCAGCTGAAAGAGCCAAATGGAGACACTCCGATTGATCCATGAATGTTTACTGTATTACTGTTCTGTTAAATGGAGTTACCCAGCTATCCATAAATGGCTGTTCACCCGTAACTATTAACTAATTCATAGAATCAAAAGTTCTTAGTGGAAGGGCCTTAGAGATTATGTAGTCCATTTTTGTTTTTCAGATGCAGAGACTAAACCATACAAAGGTGAAGTGATTTGCCCATGATCCTTCAACAAAGACTCAGTATTTTCTGGCTCATGTAACAAATAAATTATAATGGATGTTTTGTCCAGTAAACATATAGTCATACTGTTGATTCAGGACTTTTGTAATCTGTATTTATATCAAACATATGTACCTGTGATAAATAAGAGTGCCTAAAACCTTATCTATATATCTATACACACACACACACACACAGTATGTATATTCCAGGCACACATGCCTGTATATTCCAGGCACATATGTATATATGGACACCTACACACTCAGACACAAACACACATGTACATGCATGCATACATACATAGATCTCCTGCCAATGGAAAGTAATTTCTGTTGACTAATGTGGCAGCCCCATAACAGACAGACCTGGCACATCTGAAACTTTCAAAGACCTTGAACTGATCTAAAGCAGACCTCACTTTATAATGAACTGGCTAGACATATTAAAGGTAGTTATAAAACAATAAAGAGCATGTTGTTTTTCAGCGTGATGGTTTCCTAATCAATTTGAGTATATTTAAGCCACACTAAGCATCTTACACCCATGGGGAGACTGTGAGCTGTCTTTAGTTTTAAAATTTGGGGAAGTCATTTTGCTTAGAGATATGCCGTATGATAAGGGTGACCACTAAAGGCCTTACCGCTTGCTTTGAGAAATGTATCCTAAATCAAAGATAATCCCAAGCAAGGAATAGAAGTGCTGAGGTTCAGGGTGAACTTTTCCCTCACTAGGGCTTCTGTTTGGACCTCACAGTTCCCATCTAGTTCTAAATCTCTGGCCCTATACTCCTTGATATTCCTGAACCAAACTGGGCAACCCAGAGTGGCTGTTACCATTAGAGGACCATTCTAGAGCCCTCCCTCCCTCTTTAGTCTTTAAACATTTTTTAAAACGAATTTAGTAACTGTTAAGAAACACAAACATCCACATATTTTAAAAAGAATGGAAAAACTAAAAAAAAATTACCCTAGGAAATGAAAACTTTGGTTATTATAGTTTTGGTTTTTTTTTTAAAGTGTGTGTTAGATTTAAAAGATAATGAAAAAAAATCATCCCGATTGTTTTCACATCTCCTGTATGTTCTTTTGGATTTTATTGCTGTTATTTAAATGAGTTATATAGCTATAGTCAAAGTATGATTTTTGGTTCTTCTTTATTCATTCTATGTAATTTCATAGAGGTTTCCCCATTCCTTTCTGCTATTCACACTTGCCCAGCCTTAGTGGCACAATACTACTCCATTGTATTTCAGTGAGAAAACATACTGCATTTAAAAATAAGTGAGTGCCCCTAGAAATGATGGTACTGACTTTTGATGCGTCTGCCCCCTCCGCCCTTTTTTAAAATAACGAGACACAAGCAAATATTTCTTAGGGTTTGCTCCTTTTCCTGATCTCAAGTGATGGTATTTTAGATCACTTGGTTAAAGATGAACATTATGCAGAATGAAGTATCCTGATCCACAATGTTAGGTGGATGCTCAGGGAATCTCAAAGAGTGTTGGCAAGAGCTCGGCTTGATCCCAGTTACACCAATGATGTCTAACTCTGTTTTTGTATCCCCATGATGCTTCATAAATGCTTGATGGTTGATTGAGGTATACAGTTCTACTATGTGCTGGACTGACCTGATGGAATATAGTAAGTTCCTCGAGAACAGGGTGTGTTTTATTTTTTGTCTTTGCATCCTCAGTGCCTAGAATGTGTTTGAAACATAATAGGTGCTTAACCCTGCATACTTGCTTGTTCGAATCCATACCATCTTTGGCACAGATTAGAAATGTTTCCTAGAAGCTCACTTCAGTGGGCTGAAAGATTCTAAGAAATCTTATGACAGATCCAGATTTCCTGAAATTCTTTCTTTGTTCTCACATTTTTTCTCAGTATCCTTCAATGGGTTCCTTCTGGTTAACAACATAAGAACATTCTATGTAGTAACTTCACCAAAATCTTTATTTTTCATAGTTCTGTGGCTATGAAATCCTTAAGAGTTATTCAGAATGATTAGTCTGCACCAAAACATTAAAAAAAAAAATTACCAGGTGCTAAGCAAGTTCCCAAGAAGTGGCTGAGTGCTTAATATGAATCTGAGGGGTTGGGAGGGTTCTACTCTATAATCTGTATTTGGAGATTTAGAAATTATCTTAAATATTTACTTTAATAAGACAGTTTTATATTTGCTGGTTTTTAAATGTGATTGATATATGCTATGGTAGATAATAAATGTTAAAAACAATGACTATAGGCAGGTCTAGTACCTTAGAACTCAGGATGTTTGCTCAGCTGATGCTTGCTCAGTTTATAGAGACATTGCCCTAAAATATTGTTACGCTATTTTTAGCTTTTGAAATGACCTGTTGATTTATGCAAACAACTGTAATGTCTTGAAAATATAATGCAAGCCTTTTTAATATGCACATACAATTCACAATCTTGGGAGAACTTTGATAAAATATTTAAAGTTACATTAAAATTATAATATTTATTTTATGAAATTTTAGTTAAGGTTTACCGGTTTTCTAAATTGCCTTCTTGAATAGTGTCATGCTTGATTATTGAGTTCCATGTTTATAACAATGGGAAAGGTATGTACTGATTTCAGTGTTTTGGCTTGGGAGAAAAAAAAAAAATCTAACAAAAGTTTGGCTTTTAGTAGTTTGTGATACCCATGTTGTTTTCCCTACCCCCAGCTTAAATTTGAAGAGGGTACCTTTTATAATTTTACTAAATGCTGGTGAGGGCTTGATTATTTTATCTTTGAAGCTGATTTAACAGTAATTAAGGAGAGCAGGCCTTCACTTTGTGGCACTGCTTCAATCTGTTAAACTCATATTTATTTTTTTTTCGCTGAGTTCCTTTCAATTAACACACTCCTTTTTGCAGGAAAGGAGGACATTTTGTTCATTACTTTGCTTGAATAATACTACGACACTAGCAGATGGTCACTTTCCAACTGGTTTGTCTTGAAAAAAGAAATTAAAATATTATAGTGCCAGAGAGAGATGTTATAATGTGTCCCTTTCAAATTAACAGATCTTTTTTTCAGCCATTTTATGATGATAAAATAGCTCAATGTCACATAAAAGGTTAAAAGCTGGAGTAAAATGGCATCATGGGAAATTTGAAATAAATAGTGTCTCATATGGTTTTATTGTACTATACTTGAACACACAATGGATTTATTTCTTTCCCTGAAAAAACTTGTATATATTACATACAGTATGTGGACATTTTGGTTCTAATAGTAACTAGTGAAAATTGTGCACTTCACAACTAGTTTCCTTTTTAAAAAAATACATTTTCCAAAAGATAACTATTTATTTTTAGAGTGCTTTAAGTCCCAGATAAAATCCTGCCTTTAGAGGAAACCTTCTCCTAACCCTCCCCTCTAATTCCAGTGCCTTTTCTCTGTAATTTCCCATTTATCTTTTACATGGCTTGCTTTGTATGTATTCATTTGCATGTTGTTCCCTCCTTTAGACTGTACTCTCCTTGAAGGGAGGGATTGTTTTTTGTCTCTTTTTGTATCCCTTGTGTTGGGTGCTATACCTGGCACACTGTAGGCGCTTAACAAATATTGATGGCAAATCCAATGCTCCTTTGATTGCCTTCTAAAATCCTGGGGAGACCTGTCTGAGAGATCTGGAAGCTAAGGACACCAGAGCTACTTGGATGAAGCTTCTGATGACTCAGAACCGAGCAGCTCTGACTTTATTCAGTAATCTTTAGGGAGCCATTGAATCTTTTTGAGCAGAGAATACGGGTGATTGCACAGTGAAATACATAAAAATGATGAGTGGCAGTAGCAGTGTGATAAATGGTTTTGGAAGTGTCTAGAAAGTAAAGTTGGGAAGACCTCTTCAGGGGCCATAGGACAGTCTAAGCATGTATGTCTTTATTAGACTGTTGATCATGGGAAGAGAGAGATACCAGGAGAGGAACTGTGCAGCTGAAAGGCACATGGCTTGATAAATAATTACATACTGCACTAAGGAAGATAGGGAAAAAAAATCAAAGGGAACACCCAATTTTCCAACATGCCAGAGCTAGATGAATGATTTCTCCTTGAAAGAAGTAGTAAAGTTAAAAGGAGGAGCTGAATTTCGGGGAAAGATAAGAATTTTGATTTCAGACATGTCTAAATCACATTTCTCTGTATAAGATCCTGTGGTCTTAACGCACTTGTTAAATCTTTGTTCAGGTGCTTATCTTAGAGCATAGACTTCCAGGCTTGTTTCCCATATGTAAATTCTTTAGGAGCCAAATATCATTATTCTTCCTGGCTTCCACTGTTCACTGCTCACCTGTCTACCTTCTTATCATACCATCATGAGTTATGAGTAGGAATTATTCGAGCTACATAACATTTGCTTAATCAAAACTCTGGATATCAGTGAAAGTTTAAATGGATGGTTTGGAATACATAAAGTTGGCTGATTTGATTTGATTCATGATTTGGGACCTGAGCAAAATATGTGAAGATAGAGAAGAGATAGTGATTGATGACATGCTTTCCTATGACATGCAAAAGATTGTAAAGCATCCACAAATCAAATTGGCACAAAAGAATCAGTGCTTTTTTTCCCCTCCCTGCCTCCCAGGAGTTTATGAAGGTGAAGTTGATGAATAATATGAAACCTCTCCTAGACCTTATTTTGTCTCCGTAAGGGCCAGATGAGTGACTCAACATGTTAAGAATTCTAATAATAATGAAAATGCTTAGAATGCAGTGTGTTGTTTGCCTCCAAAATACTTCTGTCCCTTTTTTATCTTCATAACAGTGAAATACATGTGTGTCTGAAATCCTAGATTTGAATCTTCTTGCAAAAATAATGCGGTATTTTCCATTTACTTGGGAGAAAACAACTAAATAGACAGATATTTATTAAGCACTTCTTAGGTATCCGGCACTGTGCAAAGGAAATAAAGTGAAAAAAGAAAAAAAAAGCAAATTCCTGCCCTCGAGGAATGTACATTCTAATAGGAAGTTCAGCCTGGCCATTTATAGTTACCTATCAGATATGTGCCTAGTAGATACAAGGTAGCCAGGAGGGAAGGCATTATCATCTCTGGGAGACTGGGAAAGGCTAAAAGTGAGTTTTGAGTTGACTCTTGAAATCTTAAATGAATAATCCTAATTGGTCTTCTGATTTTCCTTTCCATTCTCCGTTTTTCATTAGTTTGCTTTGAGGCAGCCTGATGCAAGGGGCCGGGTGAGGCACTGGAGTTGGAGTCAGGATGACCTGGGTTCAGATTCCCCACTTTAAGGTGGATTTTCCTGGACTAATCACTTAATGTCCCTGAGTTTTTGTTTCCTTATCTGTAAAATGAAGAATGTTGGACTCAAAGCCTTTCAGCTCTAGATATATGATCTTAAGAGGTATTCTTCATTAGGATCATTGTTGCAAAGTGGTTGACATACTTTATCTCTTGAGCCTCACAGTATTAACCCTGTGGTCAGTACTGCTAATATCTTTGACTTCATTTCACATAGTTGAGGAAACCCCAAGGCTTAAAGACATTAATTGACTTAATCATGGTCACCCTGGGGTCATGTTTCAATGTGTCTTCCCTGCTCCAGAAATCTGCATTCCTAGACATCACACCATTTTGCAAATGGTAGCCATCTTGGACCTGGGATGATATCCAAGGTTGGATGATTGACCTTGTGACCTGGTACAAGTAGCACCACCTCACTGGACCATTGTTTTCTTGAAGTTAAAAGCCCTCTCATACATGAAGTCCCTCATCAGTGAATCAGTGAAAGCTGTTTTTAATATTAAATCCATAATTGTAGATATTTTAGCAGCAAAGCATGGGAAAGTATACAATTGAAAGTAAACGTGTAAATAGAAAATGAAAACCTTGATAATTTAGTAAATACATATGTTTACTTAATATAAATATTTTGTAGTCAAGAAAGATTTTAGAATATGAGTGATTTTTACAAAGTATCACCAAATGACATAAATCAAAACACTAAAGCTTCAGTTTGCTTGAATTCCTAAAACTGAATTAGAAAAACAGATTAATTGTAATGAGGAGTTCTTTTAGACAAATTTAGCAGAAAACAATGGAAATACATTTATTGAATCAGAGACCAAGAGCCATAAGGGTCCTGAGAGGCCATCTAGTCCAAAACCCTTCATTTTATAGATGAGGAAACTGAGTCTAGAAAGTTAATAAACTTGTCCAAATGACTTACCCAAGGTCATACATGTAGTAAATTGAAGCAATCTATATTTTATGATCCTTGAACTGCTGTTCTTTTCAGTGCACTACAAGGCAAGACATGCTGGGTGGTTTTTGTTTGGTTTTTCATTTAAATTTCTAGTCCAGAGGTTGGGTGTATAGCTGCAAGCATAGATCACATATACGGCTGAAGAGTTCAGAAGTTGATTTAACAGGCATTTCCTTCTTTCGCATTGTTTATTGGTAATTATTATACTTGATTTTTGAGCTTCCATTAATTTTTATATCTAATTTGAAAACAGACTTCATTGTTTCTAGTGGAACTTGTCTTGGTAGACTGTTCAAGTGTTGAGAAATTAAATATTCTTAGGAGTAGAGACAAGTTGAGGTACAGGAAGAATCCATCATTTTAGGAGGACCATGATTAAGATTTTTGTGACAGTAACCAAGTGAAACTTTCCCGGTAAATACAGCTGCTGAGACCTGCCAAGGCACCTTCAAATCATTCAGCCCTGTTCTTCATCTCAGGGTTGATAGAAATATACTGCAGCTTACTAGTTAATTACTGTCTGCCTCTAGAAAGAGGGTGGCCTTGCATGCAGCATTTGTGTGATACCGTGGCCCTGTTCAGTCAAGCTCAATGCATGTTACATGATTGCCTGAGAGGACGAGAAAAGCCACTTTCTCAGTCTCTGACCAGAATGGCTGATAAGGCTTGGTGTCAGAAAGGACAAGATGGGGATCATAGCAATTATGGCATGGGCAAACTGGTCTCCCTGACAACCAGATTGAGGATTCATTGTGATTTATTATTTATCACTTCAAAACCTCATTCTGTGATTTAATTAGGGATTGGGGTTTCCTTAAGGTTGGTCCCTCCCACATCTGAATACCCTGTTGCCCTTGTTAGGAGCTCAGGTCCAAACAGACCCAAATTGATATTGTCCTATGACAGCTACAAATTTGGCCCAGCATTGAGGTGGGTGAAAATTTAGGCAGGTTACTTAAATCACTGTTCTTTGGGATTACTGGAATAGTGTGCTGGGGAATCATTTGTTAATCGGCTAAAGATAATCTCTCTTTGTGCACATTCCTGCTGGGACAGCAGTGAGGAGGGAATCCAGAGCAGTAACATTGAAGAGAATTACAGGTAACTTTTGCATAAAAAAAAAAAAACAAAAAAAAAAGCAGTTAGAATACAACAAAATTTGGTCCATAAACAAAGCACTTGGCATATACCCTGTGTTAGGAGACTTTTTAAAAATCTAGTCCAATAGATATGTATTTCTCTGCACAAGTTATGCTTATTTCACATGTTATAATTAAAAACATAAATATGTTCATTTTCTTTTCTCTAATATAGGGTCTTTTTCAACTTTTTATCTCTTGGTAGGACTGATTCTTCTCCACGTTGCAATGTCTTAATCACTAGTGAGTTCCTTAACTCAGTGAGCGAATGCTACTAAACTTCTGACAATTTTGGATGGCTCACCTAAGTGTTACCCAGATGCTTATTATTTCAGCTGATAAAGCTTCAGCTAAGTTGTCTACTCATTCTGCATATTAATTAAGGAGAAAGAAAATGATGAGTTCAACCTAAAGTGACATGTTTAGACGACATAACCATTGAAGTAAAGATAATTTCAGACCTTTATTGAGTTAATGTTCAAAATGAAACATTTACATGGATCTGTTAAAACTAAAGGCAAGTCTCCTTTGTTGTATTTTGTGGTAGAATTTCTTCCCGAGGACTCTATTTATAATTAATATAAAGCAAACAAGAGGGTGATCCCATGCTTTAAGATGAAACCAAACCAACGAACAAAAAAACCCAATTGTAGTCGCTTACAAGTTGTCTTCAGAGTTGTGAAATGCTTTCTCAAAAGCTGTGTTTTTGTCCTGAAAGAACATGTGATGTCCTTTCTTTTTTATATACCATAAATGGTGATATAATATACAGGAGCAAGAGGCAGTCGTTGCTATGCTGGCTACTGGAAAAAATATTTCAAGTCTGTATTGAAATTTATTTTAAAATATTAGAAAATGTTTTGAGGAAAAGATTCATAAATTCTTTTAGATGCTCTAAAGTGTGGCATGATGGATGTTGAAGCCATTAAGTGTGATGATACAGTAGAGAGGTTGTAGACAATGACAGTCTGGAAGACTGGTCCTCCTCCAAAGTTCTTGTCTTGCAAACCCGTGCGATTGGTTTTCTCTTCTAAACAATAAGTCAGCAAGTAATTATTACAATACCCGCTGTATGCCTGGCACTTTGCTAGACGGTGAACTTGGTGGTACAAAAACAAAAAAGCAGTTCTTGCCCTCAAGGAGCTTACATTTTATCTGAGTAAACAATGTATATATCTTAGGTATGTACAAACAAATGCTTTATTTTAAAATACAAAATAATTTCAGAGGATGGGGAAGAATTTGCAGCTAGGGGGATCAAGAAAGGTCTCATATAGAAGAGGATTCTTAAGCTGAGCTTTGAAGGAACCCAGGGATTTTAAGTGGTAGAGTTGAGGAGTATTATCTTTTAAGTGACTTCTAATCACCACAGACAAAGGCTTCCTTCTTTCCAACCTCTGCTGAACTGGATACTGCTGTACAGCCCTCACTTTGGGGGCATACTTTCCTCCCTTTTCTTCAGTTGCTTTTTTTGCTGACTATGTCTTCTTCTATTGTTCATTTTGTCTACTCTCATGGCTTCAATTATTAGATCTGTGTAAATGATGCTCAGATCTTTATTTCTATCCTTAGTCTCTTTTCTGGGCCAAAGGCCCCCCGTGTCCAATTGCTGCCTTTATATGACTATGAGGATATCCCATCACTACCTTGAAATTATCATCCCTATAAAATGTGATCAAACTCCTGACTTTATGATTCCTGTTCATTGTACCACCACTCTTCAGTCACCAGTGCTCAAAAAACCAAAGTCATGAAACCTTAGTTCTTGGGTTCAATCAGTTACTAAATTCTTTTAGCTCTGCCTCTCTGGAATATCTTTTGAATCTGTACCTTCCTGAACTCATAGATTTTTAGAGGAGGTAGAAACGATAGAGATGAGAAGTTCCAATCCCCACTATCACCAGGCCAATTCAAGTCCTAATTTTCAGTCGAGCTTATTACAGTATCCTTGCACATCAAATCATTCCCCAGCCTTTGCTCCCACTTCCTCATCTAGTCAGCCGTGCACACCAAGGACACATACATTTTTCTCAAACTTCATTTTAATTGAACAATTCCATTGCTTAGAAACCTTCAACGGCTGCCTGTAATTTACTGAATGAAGTCCAAATTCTTTAGCCTGACATTTAATATTTTCTCTTCTTATCTTAGGATATTCTAGTCTTCCTATCTAATATAGCCAAACTAGCATATGCACTAAAAATAATCTTTCCTTGTCTACCTGCATGCTTTTGTTCAAACTATTTTCCAAATTGGATTGGGCTTCTCCACCTATTAAAGTAATTGCATTCATGGACAAATTTCATTCATCTCCTTCAGAATGTTTTCCTTGTTTCTCTGTAGAAGTAGGGAATGCTTCTTCTGAATCTTCATAATTCTTTGTACATCTCATATATATATATATATATATAATATATGTATACACACATACATATACATACATACACATATGTATATAGATATATACGTATCATTCTGCTTTGTAGTGTATTTATTTATGTATCTTGTCTCTTTTATTAGACTTATTGACACAAGAACGTATTTTACTCATCTTTCAGAAGTGTTTTTTTTAAAAGAACATGTAATTCAGTTTTTCTAGATTTTTAGTAGGTATTTATAAATATTTCAGTCACTTTGGAATTCTGATTTTTCCAAACGAATGCTGATGTTATAATAGTCATATGTGTGGTATAAATGGCCATATAGATATGTGTAGATAATGTGTATGCACATATTTATATGTGTGTATAGATCTATCTACTCATATACATATGCAAATATTTGAACCCAGACTAGGTGTTACTACATATTCCTTGTCATTGAGTAAAATTTCTAAAAATGTTGTTTGTGAAAATAAATTTTCTTTCATCTGCCTCTGAAAAATACCTGTACTAAATGTTATTTACTTTCCTTTTCATGTCATGGAAAGTATTTGCAAACTTGAAAGCACTGACAGCAATTAAATCTACTTCTTAAAATTCATTTTATATGTCATAGCATTTTCAAATAGAAAGGGGTCTTAGAATAATGGCTGGCATTCATATCCAACCCCAAGAGATAGATGTGACTTATACTCCCATTTTACAGATGAGAAAGTGACCTGCCCATAGTCAAACACTTACTAAGCGTCAGAGGAGGCATTTGAGCATTGGCTTTCCTGCTTCCGAGTCCCAGCACTCTCCACTATACCTCATTGCCTTCTAGTGAGAGAGCATTTCTTAGAAAATCATCTTCTCTAACTCATGTTTACAGATGAAGAAACAAAGGCCTATAGAGAAGAATTGACTTGTCCAAAGTGACACAACTAGTTAGTGGCAGAACCTGGGTCTTCTGAAACCTTAATGCTTCTTCCTTCCTTCTGTTAATCGTCTCCAGGTTATCTTGGATATAGTTTGTATGTCGTTGTTTGCATATGAGACCGGGAGCTGCTTGAGAACAAGGACTGTCCCTTGCCTTTCTTTGTCTCCCCAGTTCTTATTACATTGACTCACACATATTAGGTGCTTAATGAATGGAACTGACTGCATTCACTGTTGTTTGTACTCAACCATGCTGTCTGAAGGCAATGAAGAACCGTTGTTGATGAGATGCCCACTTTTTTTGGCTATGGCTGTAATATGATACTGTGGAATA
This sequence comes from Pseudochirops corinnae, assembly GCA_028646515.1. Classification (NCBI taxonomy): domain Eukaryota; kingdom Metazoa; phylum Chordata; class Mammalia; order Diprotodontia; family Pseudocheiridae; genus Pseudochirops; species Pseudochirops corinnae. The sequence continues at coordinate 324,749,833 of CM053586.1, forward strand.
AGATCTTTAAAAAATATTAGGAAATAGCTTGATATACTTTATCTTAGTTAATTCTGACAAAAACCCTGTGAGAATAGACCCTGTTATTCTTCATTTTATGGATAAACTGACTTGTCCATGATCACATACCTAGCTGCCAAGCAATGTGCTTCAAAGCCACCTCTCCTGATTTCCAAGTCCAGTGCTCTCTCAGGGAAACCCTGTTACCTTCTCTCCTGAGAAGGCAGGGTAAGGCATTGTGCTCTAGAGCCACAGGGCTTGTGTTCAAATCCCACATTCATTGCTTAGTCCCTGTCTGACCCTGGATCTTTCTTTTAACCTCCACTGCTTCCTTAGATTTCTCTAAATAGGCTCTTTGTGGTCCTAGGAAGAGTTCATTTGGGAGAACTTCCTCCTTTCACTAAGTTACACAGTTTATCCTGCTTTACCAATGTATAATATGATATACATACAATATGATATGTTACAATGCAGTATGACATAATCATCATATATGAATATGACTTGCTATAATAATAGGTACTTAGTTTGTTGGACTGAATTTTGTTGCATTCTAATTGTTTTGAAAAATGCATAAGTTAATTGTAATCCTTTTCAATTCTACTGCTCTGGGGACCTTCCTTATTTTTCTTCCTCCAGGAATGAGCACAGTCCTGTGTCTTTAGCAGATTAACAAATCGTCCTCTCCAGCATAACATCCCATGAATCTCAGGGACTTGCTTGACAGTATTTAGACATAACTAGGAATCTCAATTTGGGAGAAATAAACATTAGAAAGAATGCTGATTCTTTTATTCTTATACGCTTGACCTTTCTATCTATAATGATTGTGAATAGTTGTTTTTTTGGAAACAACAGAATTCCACGTAACTGTGAACTATTACTATATTAGATTATTGCTTTCTTCTAAGTTCAAATAAGGACAGATGCTATTGAAGATTCCCTTTTATGGAGATGAACTACAGTTAGAACCTGGGAGGGTCAACAGATGCAGCTGTCCAAATACTGAAGTTTATTGCCCCTCAGTTCTGCAGTTAGACATGTTGCTTTTGTATGAATAAGAACACTTCTGCTTCTCTCAAAAAGGACCACCTTAGGTGTAAGAGGTAGAGGTCACTGCTTCGTAAATGGGATCTTATCAGACCCAGTTGGTTGTATAGGACTCCCCAAAGAAAGCCTAATAGGGACTTGACATGATAGCTTTAGCCTAAAAGGGCCAGGGTCTCCCATTGCATCTTGGGCCATCTGTACTTGTCTTCATGAAAATCTAGCCACTGGACCCAGGTGGCTATGAAGGAGAAAGTGAAGCTGGTGATCTTGCACAGCCCTCCCTCCCTCAAATCCAAGTCAACTGCAAGTCATGTCATCTCCCTGATGTCATGGTCCTCTTCAAGAACAAAGGACAAACACAACAAAGTGGGGTACAGAGTGATGTCACTGGACAAGTTGTTTTCAAGATATACATATGCAGGCACATACACACACACAGACACATTCCTTTTCATTATTTCAAACTATGTGACAGTTGTACCAATCAGTCCTAGCTTAAAAGTACCTCTCTTAGTGGGGAAAGTCTCAGCATTCCTGTAACAGCAGTTGCTAATATAAGCATTTGTGTCAGGTTCAGGATGTAAATGATTGATTGATATTAGAAGTACCAACAATCAAGGGCAGAGAAAGCAGAGGGAGACATGGTGGCTAAGGGATAGAGGTCTAGGTTAAAAATCAGGAATACCTCTAATAGACACTGACTGTGTGACCCTGGGCAAGTCATTTCACTTCCTCAGCATTCCAGGCAACTGATATGGAGCCATTTTTCAGTTGTGTCTGGCTCTTTGTGACTCCATTTGGGGTTTCCTTGGCAAAGATACTGAAGTGGTTTGTCATTTCCTTCTCCAGCTCATTTTACAAATGAAGAAATTAACAGGGTGAAGTGACTTGCCCAGGATCACACAGCTAGTAAATGTCTGAGACCAGATTTGAACTTATGCAGATGAGTTTTCTTGACTCCAAGCCCAATACTCTATCTACTGTGCCACCTAGCTGCCCACAGAACAACTGCTTATCTACATTGCTTGGACTGGTTTTCTCCTTGGGACTTTCTTTGCATGCAGTCCAGAACATACGTCTTTCCCCCAACCCCCAGTTACTCAATCAGCAAGCATTTAACATTCATTGAGCACCTAGGACTGTGTGTGATTCTGGGGATACATAGAGGGAAATAATTCAGTCCTTGTCTTAGAGGAACTTTCACATCTATCAAGAGAAGCAATATGTACACATGTACGTACAAGATGTATAGCAGCATTATACACAAGACCATTACAAGACAGTCTGGAGGGGGATTCTAAGATTCTAAGAGAGAAAGTAAAACAAGAAGACCTAGTCGCTTCTAGAGATATTTTCTTTTTTTTTTTTTTTAATTGATTTGTTTATTTACTTTTAGTTTACAAGATTCAGTTCCAGAATCCCTTGAGTTTCAAATTTTCTCCCTGGCCCCACCATGGCGGCATGCAGTCAAGTATAGAATCTGCAAATACTTTCACATTGGACATTAGTCTGGTTGTATAGAAGGGTTGTAACCAATGGAGTGAACAGTGGGAAAGAAGAAGCAGAACCAAACATGGAAAAGAACGAGAGCATGTAGATTGCTTCAGTCTCCATTTAAACTCTGTTCTTTCTAGATATTTTCTAGAGATACTTTCAATGTGGAGCATTATAGAGAAACAAGTTTTGAACGTGGTCTTCCTAAAGTATTGCCAGTCAAGGTTTTTTTTTTTGTTTTGTTTTGTTTTTTATTTAAGTGCATTTCTGCCTATCTCTGTCCTGGGGCTTAAAGGAGAATGAGTGAGAACCCTGATTTATAGATTTTTCTTCAGTTACTAATTTTGTTTCTGTAAGGTTGCAAGGATCTTAATTTCTGTAAATAAGATTTTGTTTTCTCATTTTCACAGGTGCTTCCCTTTCATTCTGGGAAATGATTTGGTACAGTGGGTAAAGCAGCAGGCTGGGAAAAACAAACCTGGTTTAATATGTGCATGTTCTGTGTGCCCCGGTGGCATGTGAGCCCCTTGATGAGGACATGCACTGTTTTTCATTTTTTGTGTGTATTATCTAGCACCTGGCGATGCACACAGTAGGCACTCAGTAGTGCTGTTAGATTGAATTGCATAATTGCAGTGCTGCTTTTTAAGAAGTTCTTTGTTCTTGGGCAAAATCTCTTAACGGAGTAATCAATTTTCTACTATTTTTTCCTTATCTCTAAAATGAGAGTTTTTGTCTATATGAACTTTAAGACCTTTCCCCCATCTTTAAATTTCCTATTATAGATCTTTAATTTACTGTAACTTTTTACACTAATGTCATGATGGCATGACTACTTTGAGAAGCGCAGTATTGCATAGTAGATGGAGATCAAATTTCAGGGTTTCAGGGAGACCTTCAAACCAGTCCTTTAACATAGACCCTCTCTGACCCTAAGCAAGGCTCCAGGCAACTCACAAGCTCCAAGTTTTAGAGGATAGTACCCATATGTACCAGCAGAAGTTCTTCACCAGGAGTTCAAAACCATAAATTAGAAGTATAGGCCCCATTCTATTCCTTCCCATCCCAGCCCTACATTTATTTCTGACTATCAAATGTTGTTTTTAACAACAGAATCCTAGGGGGATTTATCATTTATAAGAACTACTCAATTATTTTGTAAAGAAACTTTTCATAATAAAACTCGTTCCATTTGTTCCTCTGTTTTGGTAAGCACATGTTCAAAATGCCTTTTCTTACTGCAAACTGAGAATATAATCAGACTAAATCAGGTTGTCTTGTTACTTCGGGTGTGAATGTCTGCATAGCATCAAAATAACCATTGATAAGCAAATAGCACAGCTGATGTGTTGATTTGGTCCAAACCATTGTGACGGATTTTTTTTCCCTTCTCAGTTTTTATTGTGACATTGTGTAGGCAGCCTTAATTATCTAAAGAAATAGAACTAATGCATAGCCTCCATCCTAATGTTGATAATAAAGGGCCATTCATTTTGTATTTCACTGCATAGAAATTATGTTAGGCTTTGTCATCTAGTCAGTTACCACCATATCTAATTTCCTGCCATGTGCAAGTGAGACAGACCAATATATAAGACATGGGCCCTGGCTGCAGAGATTACAGTCAAGTTGAATATATGAGACATGTTTCTGGTTTGCCTGGCTTCTTCCAAGTGCATAGTATATGCATGGTTGTTTATATGTTATCTCCCCCGTTAGACTGTGAAGAGCAGAGATTGTCTTGTGCCGTTCCTTTTTTTTTTTTTATCACCAGTCCTTAGCACAATGTTTTGACACAAGGTGTAGATGATTAACAAATGTTTATTGACTGACTGGCAGATGGGCAGTTGATAGTAGAAACCCTGATTAGCTGGAGAGCATTTCTAGGGAAAGTTGACTGGTTGGTGAAGGGTCTCAAGGCAATTGCATAAGAGCATCACTTTAGAGGTTTGGGGCATGAAAGTTTTTTGAGATAATCAAAGCTAATGCTTTTCATTTCACTGATGCTAAAACTGAGGCCACAAAGTCACATGTTTTCCTTAAGATTAGTGGCAGGATCAAAATCAGCAAACATCTTGTCTTCAGATCAAGCTTTCATTCATTCCATTTGGCCTTGCTTTTTAGCCTGGAGAAGAGAAGTTGGGGGTGGGAATACGAGAGGAGGAGGTAGGGAGGGGCGTGTGTGTATGTGTGTGTGTGTGTGTGTGTGTGTGTGTGTACACTCAACTGTTTTAAATTATTTGAAGAACTCTCCTGTAGAAATGGGTTTAAACTTGCCTTGCTTTGTCCCAGAGGGCAAAAGAGCTAAGAAGACTGGGAGAAAGTTGTTGGGAAAAGCAGATGTTTGTTCTGTAGAAAGAAAACCGTTCCAATAATTAGAGATTTGCAAAAGATCTGGGGTCTGTGTCTGCCTTGGGAGCTCATTCACTGGGTTCCTGGTAAAGAATGCTGGGTTTTGAATCGGAACACCTAGGATTAAAATGCTGATGCTGCCACTTTTTATTTGTGTGAATTTTGGACGAAGTACATTACTTCTCTGTTACTTCTACTCAGTTTTCTTAACTCTAAAATGAGGGGATTGAGCTCGATGTATACGAAGATACCTGCCTTCTTTAAATATGGGATCTATGTTCTAGCTACAGCATGAAGGGAAGAGTGGTCAGATATGTGTCTTTATCCGCTTTGCCAATCGACAGTGAAGTAGAGTTTTCTTGCATTGCAACCCAGTTGATTCTTTGGCTTGCAGACCTTAAAGTTATATAACAGTGTGGTGGTGGTGGTGGTGGTGGTGGTAGTTAGTCTGATCACCTGTTTATGTGTTAAACCAGAACGTGTGTGTGTGACTAACATTGCCCATTGTCCATTAGAATGGGTAGGTCTAAGGTCATCATATTTGGACCTGGAAAGGACCTTAGAGATAAACTCTAATCCCCCAGTTTTTCAGGCACAATGCCTGGCACATTGTGAGTGTCTAATGTTTGTTGATTAGTTAACTGAATAATGAGAAACTGAGACCTTGAGAAGTGAAATGACTTTGCCCAGTGTCACAGAAGTAGTAAATACCAGAGGAGTCCGTCCTTTCAATTCATATTTAGGATGCTATTTGCTTTATATTAGTGTTAGATTTATATAATATCTTGCTTCTAAATTCAAAGAATTTTGAATGTGTAACTTTCCCTGCATCCTCTTTCCTCACATTTTCTGCAGGACCTTCCATTAGCAGTCACCCCCCACACCCGATATCTTTTCTCCTTCCAAGACTCTGTCTCTTTGTCCTCTATTCCCTATATAACTACATCACCTAAATAACTTTTTTTAAAAAAGGATTGATCTTAATCCTATAGCTAGTCTTCAAAAGTTGTTATTCATTCATTATTTCATCATTTTTTCAGCAAATATTCAAATGCCTAGTGTGTGGCCATTATTACTTTCCTAATTTGGATTTTTAAATATATTTACAAAATGTATGTGTATGTATAAATACATATATATTAAACTTATATAGAGTAAATTTAAGAGAATTATATAATGTATATTCTAGCATATGTGATAAGGCTCCTCACAATAATATTTATGATAAAAATAATTTCATTGACCTTTCACTGAACAAATGATATAACTTATACAGACTCAGTTCCCTAACATGTCAGAGAAGGGGGCTGAGAATAGATTATCTCAATTATTTATTTAAAGAACTTTGTAAACATTAAAGTACTATACATATGTATATATAGCAACCCTTATATATCAGTTATTATTCTTGTAATTATTATTATCATCAGCATTGTTATTAATTATTTTAGCCACAATTCTTAGGGTATTAATCTATGAGGGCAAAGATCATTTCTTATATAAGCTTGGTATCTTCTCCATGATCTGGCACACAATAGATATTTAATGCTTAATAGTCCCAGCTAAAAATCTCACTTTCTACCCAAAACCTTCCTGGACTTCTCCCAGACCCGTTCCTTAATGCCTTTCCTTTAAGATTATCCTTTATATTTCTTGTTTGTTTGCTGTTTTGAGTCCCGTCTGACTCTTCATGACTCTGTCTGGGGTTTTCTTGGCAAAGATACCAGAGTGGTTTGCCATTTCCTTCTCCAGTTCACTTTACAGATGGGGAAATTGAGGCAAACAGGGTTAAGTGACTTGCCCAGGGTCACACAACTGGTAAGTGTCTGAGGCTAGATTTGAACTTGGGAAGATACGCTTCTGGATTCCAAGCCCAATGAATGCTCCATGCACCGCATCACCTAGCTACCCTTGTATGTACGTGGCATTGTATATCATCTCCCCTCTTACCCTGTGAGATCCTTTTGTTTTGGGCCTTTCCCTCTATTGCTTAACACGGTGCATGGCACATAGAAGGCCTTTAATAAATGTTTGTTGACTTGACTTGACTGGAAATAAAGCAAATTGAGTAGACTCCATGGATTGTATCTATCTGTTCTATGCAATGTTTTGAGAAGACTGCTGCCTTAGAAAAGTCTTTTAAATAAAATTATCCTTCCTAATCAGTTTTTCTTATTCTAACCCCTAAAGAAAATATAATAAGATCTTAATAGAATTTCTGTGCTCTCATTATACATTCAGTTTTTCTTCACTTCTTTTCATCCAGAAGAGAAGGTTAGTTTTTCCTTTTGCCTGTGAGAGCACATGTCAATCATCTTACTACTTTTTCTGCCACTCTTTGGGGCAAATTTCACTTGGAGGTTTTTAATATCTTCTTGACAAAGATAAATTCCGGTAGAGTTAGTGGATGCATACCTTGTGAAGCAGTAATCATGGATTTTACTGCATTGTAGGCTCAAAATACAGTGCAGTTCTTAGCAGTATTAAGAATCACAGTGCCCAGGAATACAAAAGTGATGGTCTTGTTAAGGACAGCCAGAGGGGGAATGTAATATTCCAGAATGTACAAATGAGATAATAGAAGACCCTCAAATTCATGGCATATGAGTATTGATTGGAGGAGCTGTCAATGTTTAGGCTGGAGAAGAAGAGACTTGCTTGCAGACAGGCTCATTGACTACCTTGATTTAAGGGAAGACTTACTAAAAATAAGACCTATCCAGAACGGAATGGGCTTACCTTTAAAAGGTGAAGATTGCCTCCTTGCTGGAGAACTTCAAGCAAGGGCAGATTTGACCCTGTGTAGGGTGAAGAGACAATTCTCATTCAGGAATAGGTTGGGCTTGCTTGCCTCTCATTTTATCCAGTTCCTTCAGATTTTGAGATCCCTTGTTATTGACAGCTCTGTGGTGGAGTTAGGGTGTTGAATTCAAATCTAGCTTCAGGCACTTACCAGCAATATGATCCTGGGAAAGTCACTTTATCTCTGCTTGCTTCAGTTTTCCATTTATAATTGGGGATACAGTATCACCTGCCTCTCAGAGTTATTGTGAAAATTAGATATTATTTGTAAAGCATTTTACAAACATTAAAGAACTATGTAAAATGCTATTATTATTTTTAATAATAATATTTCCCTGCAATTCCGAAAGGATCATTTCTTGACATACTATTTACATTAATAATAATGGCGAGCCATTGTGGTGTATGTGGTTACCAAACTGGCTTTGAAGCCAGAGAGACCTGGTTTTAAGCTCTGCCTGTACAAATACTGGCTCTGTAACCCTGGGTGAGCTGCTTGACCTTTCATGCAGACAACTGGCTGGACTATAAATTGTGGAGAAGGTGCCAACCTGCAATGGTAGGTATTTCCTCACTTGAGAGTTTTCTGTACCAGTGAAATCAGGTCCAGTCAGGTCAGATTTATTTTACTCTATTAGTCCTCATCCCTAATGTTACATATTAGCTCTCTTCCCTCCCCTACACTCCATTAGTATTTACTGTTGTGGTCTTTATTTAGGAAATAGAACATAATGGGAAAAGCAGTCTAGAAAACAAGTAAATCCAGTAAACCTGAGGACTTACTTAAAACACTTGCTGAAACCCCAGGAGAAATTCAGGTGGCAGGTTTATAAATGGCATTCAGACTGAACTCTCTGGTATGGATCATTTGAAACCTAAATAAAGGTACTAAATGTGGCAGGATTGCTAAACTGAGGGAAAGAGGGAAGCCAGACAGGTACGTCGGGTCACTTGTCAACTGGAAGTTAAGTCGGGCAGTGATTAAGGAATAACTCTGCAAAGGATTTCTAAGCTATATTTTATTCTAAAATGAAAATATTTCTTTTTTAATAAAAAAATGCAAGAAGCTAAGTGGAGGATCAGTGGGATTATGGGAAACATGGTGATCTTCAAGGAGATGAGCTCAAGATTAAAAGAATTATTTGCTTTAGTCTTTCCTTAGAAGGTAGATATTTCTACTTAGAGCTTATCTTTTGAAGAAGGTCAAAGTCAGAATAAATAGCCATTAAGTGGACAGGATGTTCTAGACCTGAGTAATTTAATCTTAAAAGCTACTTAAAGAGTATGCCCTTGGTTCCTTGCCGATTAATTTTAGATTTTTTTGATGCTTACGTCTGAATTACTGCACAAAAATGGATGTTTAGAATGATGACTGAATCACCAAAAATACTTGTTTCAGGGATACTAGAATTAAAGTGTACCAATACATTTGATTTTCAGCATGGGTTTAAATGAAAAATAGCTTATGGATCTAACCTCTAGCTATAAATACTATCATTCTTAAGTTATTTAGAAAATAGAATACAAGGCAAGAACTCTGTTTTTCCTTACCTTGACTCTCTTTCTTCTCATATAGCTCACTGGTCCTTATGACAGTTATATTTTCAGAAAGGCTCTCAAAGTCCTGATATTCAAATGCCTAGCCTGCCTTGTAATGGAGGTTGAGGGGACATGGGATGAGAAGCTGTCTTGTCCTAGAGAGGGAAATGGATTAAGGATAGGAAAGAATGGGGTAGAAAAAAATGAGGGCATCTCTGGCTGGAGAAGTGCAGTCAGACAAATCTTGTAATAATCAAAGCCAGAATCAGTTTGATTCACTATTTTTATTAATGATCTGTAGGGGGGAATGCCATGTTAAGGCTGTTAGCAGTAAACTGCAGGAAGATCTCATGAAGAGTGAGTGAAAAGGCCAGAGTGTTACCTGCGAGCTTTAATATGTGTGAAGTTAGAGATTTAGAGGAAAATAATCCAAACTTTTATTCATATATGTTCCTTCCTTCATGTATGTTCTGCTCAGATGAAAGCAAACTCCTTTTCTTGTCCCCTCTTCTCTTCCCTAAACTTTGGAAATCCCCTGTGCCTTTTTTGCTCAATTTTCTTTCTCCCAGGAATGCTCCCCCCCCCCCCTTCAGCTCCCCAACTTTTAGAATCTCATTTGTGAAGGCTACTCTGATCCCCCCCGGTCACCTACCTTCCTGGTACCTCTCTCTCAATCATATTATGCATTATTTGGTGTTACATACATAATTCTGTCTTACTTACCTACCAGCTCTAGGGCAGGGATTCCACCCCACATTCTCTACTTTTAGGGGTCAGCATAGTACATTCAGTTTGTAAATGGAAGACCAGCATTCAGATTCTAGCTGCTTTTTACCTCACTCTGTGAAGTCAAGCAAGTAATCATTCAGTCAACAAGTATTTACTAAGCCCAGCACTATGCTAGGTACTGGGGAAAAGAGTAGGAAGAATGATATAATCCTGTCTTCCCTCTTATATTATTTGGAGGCGTGGGAGGAGCCACTGGATCTGCCTGTCTCTCCCAGTCTGGAAATTATAGGTAGATCTCAAGACTGATCGGCTTGAAAGCTCTGATCTCTTTTTTCCCCACTGTGGGTCAGTTCACTCCTCTGTGGGCGCCTTGGGTGCCCCTCTGACCCCAAGGACTCACCTCACTGTATTACTGTGGCCCTAGTGTGGACTCATGATCAGCTGTAGCACTGACGCATCTCAGAACTCCCAAACCCAGTAGCATCCTGCACCCCGAGGGCAGCAATCCTCCTGGCAAGGAGTTTACATTTGAAATCTGTTTGGAGCCTAATTTCTGTGACTGTAAAAGAAGAGTTTATGTGTGAAGTGAACTCAAATCTGAGGTTCTTAGCCATGCTTCAATCTGAGCTCCTTTGGCCTAGGTTTTATCTTTCTAATCTTTATAACTCCTCTTGTGTATGATCACCAACACACATTTATTAAACACTTATTAGGTGTGGATACTGTACAGACAGAAGGAGCTTAATTTATTAAGTTGCATTGAATCATCAGATGCGAGAAAGAGGTTTAGGGTCAGCAGATAAAGGAGTCATGATTGGATTTTGTTAGAAGAGCCTTCTCTATCCTCTTCAAAATAACCCAGCTGAGTAGGTGTGGAGACTTGATAAACAAAGGAATAAAAGAGAGGGAAAGAGATCTTGTGAGGAGAGAAGGGAGGAACTGGCAGCTTGGCCAGTAATGGCAAAAGAGCTGGGTTCAAGTGTTGCCTCTGCCATGTGTAGGCTATGTGAAAAGTCCATGCGCCTTTGTTTTTTAGCTTTGGGACTTTGTTTCAGTGCAGACACAGATGACAGCTCCACTAACACACATTCCCAAATCCTTCACGTTGTGGCTTTATATGTGTACTGCCTTTTGAGGTGTAGGAAGAGAATTCCCTTTTTTGGAGGAAAACAAATGATCAAGGACAATTGTAGTTTGGGAAGGAGGAGAAGGGTGAGCGTGGCATTGCTATTGAGTTTCAGTTTGGAGTCCCCTTGAAACCTGAAGTGAAAGCACAGAGAGCCGTGTGTGCCCTGGGAATTGATGTGGGGCTTTAGAACTTCCGCTTTCTAGGTCACTGATTTTGAGTCAGCAGTGGGTGAATGTCATTACCTTTGGATTGCTGTTGGGTTGAGAGAAATGAGTGGGTGGTTTCAGGGCAGTTTCAATGTTGTTAACTCAAATAAGCAACGGAGTCCTATTAATTGGCACCCTTCTCGATAGATACCTTCAGTGGGGAGGCCCCAGCATTCAAGGGGTGGAAGGAGCCAGCTGCCTTCCCACCCTTCAGAGAAGATGATTTCCTATAGAAACTCTCCACTTAGGAATTATTCCATATATATTCAATATAGCAATAAAACTGATGACCACCAGCACAGTCCCTTCTTTCTTTGTTTCATCTTTTTTTTTTTTTTTAAATTTTAAAGAAATAAGTCAGTGAATTGCTTTTTTGCTTCATGGTTCTTTTTAAGAACAACTAGACTTTAACAGAATGCCCAGGAAGCCCAGGTTTTGACCTTCTTGGATCTGGGAGAGGTGCCTGGGGAATAATTTAAATGAGGTCTCCACCCCTAATTAGTTTTATGCCTTAGACACTAAGGCAGTGACAAGAAAGGAATGGCATCCTTTCCCCAGCAGAGGTGGGCCTGAGTCACCAGGCCAGGTGAAGAAGCCTCCCAGCTTTTGTGGGCTGCTGTGAGTTGGCTTCTCCCCAGAGCAAATACAAAGGGGCTTGGAGGACAAAGGATGAGCATTTTCGTTAATAAACACTGGAGTTCAGATTGCACAACTTGACAGGGCTGTATTTCATGTGTGTTTATATGTATAAATATATTTTAAAAAATAATCCCCTGAGCTGAAGGAAAAAAAAAAACTTTGAAGCTGACACTGGAATACAATAATAGTTCAGTCTTTAGTAGTGGTTCTAGGAGCTGGAATAAGGTTTTGTTTTCTTCTGTTTGTTTATTTTGTTCACATGTTAGCCAGGCTGCAAATATTTTTGTGAGATAAGCAATGGGGGTGGGTGGGTGGGTGGGAGCATAGTGGATAGAACACTGGCCCTGTGGACCAGATGACTTGGACACAGTTATTCAGTTTGATTCTGTTCAATAAAAATTTTTAAGCATCTGCTATGTGCCCCAGACACTGTGATAAACACTGAGGATACAAAAAGAGGTAAAAAAATAGCCCCTGCCCTCATGGAGCTTATGATCTAATGGGGAGACAACATGTAGGCAGATACATACAAAACAAGTAATACACAAGATGAATGAGAAAAAATAAAAAGAGAGAAAGCCCTAGAATTAAGAACTTTGAGACCTTGCATAAAGCATTTATCCTCACCATGTCTCTGTGGATCTGTGATTTCATTGTTCAAGGGAATTCCTAGATCAGGAAGCTCATTTTAGGAATATTTGTCAGCATTGTGCCTTACAGTATTAGGAGCACTGAGAAGCTAAGTGCTAAGACTCGTCCAAGGTCACATAACTAGTGGAGTCAGAAGTGGGACTTGAACTCAAGTCTTCTGCTCTTAAGGCAGTTGTTATAGTCACCTAGTCACACTGATTTATATCAGACAGCCATTCAACAAGCATTTATGTACAGGCATAGGCCACACTTATATGCATTGAAAGGCAGCATCGTTTAAGGAATAGAAAGCTGGCTTGCTGATATGGAAGTCCCGCATTTACCTCTAACATAATTGACAAAATTTCTCAGTGCTTTAGGTAGTCTGCTTTGAGAGGCGGAATTTCAGCACTGGGAGTCTTCTATAAAATGATGAAACCAGAAACCCAGTCTCTCCTTTCCCCCCATCCTAGTTATTAGCGTTTGGATAAATTACACAATTTAGGGCATTTTAGATGAGATGGAGCACCATAGTGCCCAAGCACTGAGCCTGGAGTCAGGAAGACTTAGCTCTCTGAATTCAAATTTGGCCTCAGACACTTATTAGTTCTGTGACTCTGGGCAAGTGACTTAACCCTGTTTGCCTTAGTTTCCTCATCTGTAAAGGGAGCTGGAGAAGGAAATGCAAATCATTCCAGTATCTTTGCCAAGAAAACCCCAAATGGGGTCAGGAAGAGTCAGAAACAACTGAAAATGACTGGACAAGCACAAATTATACAAATAATTTATAATAGTTTATTTTGTTTCCTGTGTACTGTGAATTATACAAAATATTTCATTGTTATAAGAACTTTCTTAATTTTAAAATACACTTTAAATGATTTGGATTTCAAAATTATATTACTTAAAATGAGTCACTTATCCTCATCCAGAAAGTTTACTAATGTGGATTATGGCATTCTAGGAATGATTAGTAAGGATTATTCCAGTTTTGACTATATGATAAATTAATGATGTATCTTAATAATGAATTTCCTGTACCTGAAAGAACTTCTGTTCAGGGCAAAGGAGTGGAGGCCGATTGGGAGCAACCTTTGTTGGCCACGTTTCTGATATGATATTTTTCCTTTTCCATGATTTTTTAAGTGGTTGGTTTTTAAAAAAGTTTATTTTAGGTAATTGGCTCCATTTCTTCATCTATAAAATGGGGACAAAAATAGCACCTGCCTTACAATGTTTTTGTTCAGATGAAATGATTTAATATATATATAAATCACTTTGCAAACCTTTGAGCGTACACTGGTAAGTTGCTGTTTAGATGAATTTTTTATCGTGGCTCTTTCATAAAAGTCCCTTAGCTCCCGAGACAAGACCAGCCCAGTGTCAGGGGCCCAATTTTGGATACTCTTCTCTGCCTCTGTCCTCTAGAAGAGGGACCCTAAGAATGTGCATCTGAATCTGCAGGAATCACCACTTTTCCTTTCTGTTTGACCTCCCTATCTCTCCTTGAGGAGCCCAGGAAGTTCTAAACTCTCTGGTGTCAGCAAGGTCCGGATTGGATTCTTTTCTTCTTCCCTATCCCCGGGGAGAACTATACAATATTCCTGGAGAATCTTGTCTAAGTCTGCTCTGTTTTTGTATTTTTAATGTTTGGCCCTGTGTCTTGCACTTGGTAGGTCCTTAATTAGTGTTTGTAGAAGGGAGCATTAAGGGGAAAGGGAGTTTGTACTTGGCATTTTTTTCTCCTCTGTTACTCTGTACTCCCTGGGAAGCAGGATTTCTGGAGAGAAAAGAACCTTCTTTTCCACCTTCTTAACAGGACACTTTGCTTTTTATCCTTGGCAGCTGAGCATCTACCCCTAGCTGCCTGCCTGCCTGCCTGCCTGCCTTCCTCTCTCTCTTTCTCTCTCTCTTTCTTCCTCTCTCTCTTTCTCTCTTTCTTTCTTTCTCTTTCTCTCTCTCTCGCTCTTTCTTTCTTTCTTTCTTTCTTTTTTTCTTTCTTTCTTTTTCTTTCTTTCTCTCTTCCTTCCTCTCTCTCTTCCTCCCTCCCTTCCTCCTTTCCTCCCCTCCCTCCCTTCCTCCTTTCCTCCCCTCCCTCCCTTCCTCCTTTCCTCCCCTCCCTCCCTTCCTCCTTTCCTCCCCTCCTCCTTTCCTCCCCTCCCTCCCTTTCTCCCTTCCTTCCTTCCTTCCTTCCTTCCTTCCTTCCTCCCTCCCTCCCTTCATCCCTTCCTCCCTTCCTCCCTCCCTCTCTCCCTTCCTTCCTTCCTTCCCCCTTTTCTCCTCCTCCTCCTTGTTTTTTAAAAGACCAGGCCTCTGCATGATTTTATTTCCCGTTGAAGACACTCTCTCTACCAATATGGATCAGCCTTTGCTATGCAGTCTGCTGTCAGTGAATTACCTGTGGCCACTGGTTGACTCAAGGTCACATAACCCATATGTCAGAGGTTCTCCAAGGTCACTTCTTTTGCTACTATATTCCCTGCTGCCTCTTCCCTTTTCCTTTTCCTCTTTGTTTTTATGTTCCTCCTTTCTCTTCTCTTACAATCTCTTTTTCCACCCCTTTTTATTCCTTTGTGTGTCAATTCTGGTAGAGTATCCCATCAGCCCAGCCTAGTCCCCTTAAAACCCTCAGGCTTCATAGAATTTTTAGGAATGTTGGCTGCCCAGGAACAAACCTTCCATGTACATCAGACACAGCTGTTACAAACTTTCTTCCTTCAGTTTTGAGTTTTTGTGAAACTGAATAATTGTGTTACATAAGAGTATGAATTTTTGTGCTGTGACCTCAGGATTAGAGAGAGTCCACCCTGTGCCCTTGACATCTTTAGATAGACACGTAAGCCAATATGATTTTTCCATTCAAAACTAGGGTTCAGTAGCACATCAGCAGGATTTATAGCCACATTTAAATCGTGCCTCTCTTGGTGTTGGTAGCTGTTAAATGTGATACAATTCCAGATATTTTAGAGAGGTTTTTTTTTTCCCAGAGTGTGGAGTTAGGGGAGTGCGGGTGGGAAATGCTTGCTTGTCTCTACTAAATGGTATGTAATGATCAGGGTTTGCTGCCCACTTTATTACCCTGTGGGGGATCACATAATTTGAAAGATTTTCTGTGTAACTTCTTAAAAGACAATTCTGAAACTTAGGTATAATTTTCAACAATTTTCAGTTAATGGCGTTCCTTGCCTACAGGGTTTCTTTTTTTAAAATCTTAAATTAAATAAAAAAGATTCAAAGTGTTGGGTGTTTGGCTATCTGTGGGACTTGGACTTTGTTGTTGTTTGTTATTTGTGATTGGGAATGAGCTAATCTTTTCATCCACCTTTATGTTTGCATTTTGCTTAGGTATTGACTGTGGCAAATGAAATTATAAAGTAAAAGTTAGCATTGTGCTTTTTAAAAGTATTCTTTTTATCCTAAACATTCCATTAGAACTAAACTTAATGTTAGGATGTATTAAATATGTTAAATAAGTTGGTTTATTTCCTTTAGAACAAGTCTAGTATTTCTGTAAGAATTGTAGCTTGTTTCTGTGCTCAGATATTTCTGCCTTGATATTAACCAATGTATTTAACCTAACAAATCACACTATCTGCTTTCTGTCTTCTGTGCAGAAGCCAGTTAGACAGTGAAAGCAGTTTCTTTGTCTCCATATGTCAAATTTTGTTCACTCTCCTCGATAATGACAGTTTTAAAGAATTATGTGCTAGTGGGCACGAAAGAATATTAGGCTCTTTGCAGTTTGATTAATTTGGGTTATTATCCTTTAAAGACAAGTGATTTCTTAAATAGAACTAAGCTAGTAAAGTAAAACAACCGGGTGGTAAATGGGCCAGAACGTGGCATATGTAAAATACATTTTCTTTCCAACATTTTGCAGAATTCCTAAAGTTTACTTTGGCACAGTAACTACTTGTCGCTTAAATGCTTTATCCTTTTAATAGATTGACAAGGCTATTTTCATTTAACATACATACCTAACCTGGTAAGTTTTATTCAACAGGCCCTCAGGAATGCGTAGAATTTTTTGGAAATACTTGAAATCTCCAAGATTATCTGCCAGTGAGCTAGTTCATTTGATTGTTTTAGGTTTAGTGAAGATTCCTTTTTGACCCTAAATCTCAATAAGTAAAACATAAAAAATGGAAATGTTTCCTGGGAAGTTTGTTTGTAAGTTGAGTGCTCAGAGCATGGGGGAAACCATGTTCTCTCCTTATTAAGCGTTTTTCTCATTTCCACTTAAGGAAAGAAGTCTGATTAACATATATAAACAGGACTGAATCGGGTAGCGTATGTCAGAACCAGTAATAGACTCATGCTTGAGTTAATTCTCAGCCTGTACTTGAAGTCACAGCTTGGGTATCATGGAGGTGTCCTGGGTAATCGGCACACACAGCACCAGGTTGGACCATAGACAGCATGGGCAGTGGTATTCATGACTGGGTGCAGCTGGAAACAATTAGCTGAAAACAGCACAAGACAAGTTGGGTATTGTTTTCAAATGGCAGCCTAATGAAGAAGATACACAGAGAGTAAGCAGGAATAGTGGACTGAATGGAGACCCCATTCTGACTCAGAAGGGAGTGGTTGAAACTCTATCACATAGCATGAAGTTGCTACTGACAACAGTAATTATCTACGGAGCAAGTGTATTCATTTATGAAAGGCTCTGAAATGAAGCCCAATCCAGGCAGTAGAATTCAGACGGATGCCTTTCAGATTTCCATCCTGTAGCACTGCATCTGCTTATGAAGAGTTATCTTCTGAATGTGAAAGTAATTTTCCAGGCCTAAGTCACTGCACCTGTTGCCAAGAGGTATTTATTCCAATCACTTGCCTAAAGCATGGGGAGTTATTGCTTGACATTTTATGGCTTAGGGGGAGAAAAAAAAGCTGTCTTTTCAAAATCATTTGTTGAGAGGTAAAAACGGAGCAAAACAGTTGATTTTACCCTAAGCACTGCTATTTGGCAGTATTTTGAATTTGCACAGCATAAACCGACAATATTGAGTTTTTTGCTCATAGGACATCCCACCAGTTCTTTCTTTGATTGTCAGGATTGTAAAATGGATTGGATTACATTTTGCCTGTTTGGGATGCTTATGATTCTATCCTCCCACCCCCCACCCCACCTTGTTATAATAGAAATAGATGACCAGTTTTGTTTAGTGTAAATATCCTTGTGATCATATAGTTAGAAGACTTTGACTTTGGAGAGGGAGGGCCCTTTGGGTTCATTTGTACAGCTTTGCATTCAGTATGTTGAAAACTTTACAACCTTGACTCCCTTTTGTTTCCTTTGGCTGTGTCAGCTCCTGCTTCTTTGAATCAGGACCCTGTGGGTGCTGATACCTTAGGTATGCCCTCAAGAAGAAACTTGTTCTGCTAATGGCAGTCATCTGAACTGAGTAATCAGCTATGTACTGCATGCCCTCACAAAGGCAGAAACTGTGTTTAAGTAATGATGGAGATCTGACCTGAAGGCAGGATATCATCATAGTTCTATCTTTAATTTGCTCACGTTAGAGCTGCGGAGCATTAGTGTGATTTGTACGTAGAATATCCTAAGGAATGGTGTGACTTTGGGATTGTGTGTGTGTGTTGGGGAAGGACAGGGGGATTGTGGATTATGACTCATTCCATCATCACAGATTGCAAGATTGAAACTAATTAAATAGCTTTGAAGATAAATCCTAGACAGTTGCTGTAGGCCCATTGAAATTATGTGATGATTGATGGTCATCGATGATCATACCACTTGTAAATGTCTCAGGCCATTGTTGAATCTCACTTTTCTTCACTCCAGGTTACTCTTTCATTAACTAGGCATATCTCCTCCCATCTATGCCTGACTTTCCTGAGTAAGAGAAGGAATTAAATGAAAATTTTTAGTAGAAATTTCTGACTTCCCTCCTCCCAGTTTTTTTTTTTGTCATTGTAATTTGTGGTTCTTTATTATTATTGTGGAGTTTTGTGTTTTTTCTTTTCTAGTCATTATACCAACTTTGATCAGTACAAACTTCAGAATTTCAATCCTTGTATACTTGTGACAGGCAACACCCTAACCAGAGACTTCATAGTACATTCTGATTTGAATAGCTAGGCATAATTCACTGATTATTGACACAGTTGGAGACCTTAGGATACTGCTTCATCAAGGGAAGCTTGCATATTTAAAGCAATAATAATGTATTATTTAAACAATATAAACATTCTGCTGGCTGTAGATGTTACTCACAAATCTCAGCACGCCATGTCCACAGCTTCTGTCCTTACCATTGGGATTTGTTTTTCAGGAGGGGTCAAGGTGAACATTGACTGTTTCCAGTGGTTACTTGAAATCGTATTACTCAACTTTATAAAGGTTGTGGTTTTTTTTGTTCCCCAGTTTTACAAGAACTAGTTTTTCTCTTAAGAAGCAATTCAGTCCAATCAAGCAAACATTTATTAAGTGCTTCCTGTATGCCAGGCACTTTACTAGAGACTAGGAAGACAAAGTTAAAAAAAAAAAAATCTCCAAACTAAAGCAAAAACCCAGTCCCTGTTCTCAGGGATCTTACTTTATATTAATGAGATAATAACATATAAAGAACCATTATATAAAGCATATACGTGAGTATAACATAGTTTTTGGATACTATTAATAAGAGGAAGTAATGTATTTAAATCAGTATTTTGACCTACTTTTAACTGTGTTGCCTCAAGGATAAAACACATTTTAAAAAATATTAGTATTTAAAGCTATACAAAGCCATGTGGGGTCGTAGGTATGAAAATGGAAGTGATTTTAAAGATCATCTAGTCAGAGCCCTTTGTTTTACAAATAAGGAAGCAATAGCCAGGTGGGGACTGGATGTCTTGGTCATCCCAGTGTTAAGCATCAGAGGTTATTCTGAGCCCAGGACTTTGACTGCATACCTAGTGTTCTTTCCAAAGTGGAACCATTTAGACCAAATTCACATGATTCCCTTTGGTCTAGGCTACATCACATCCAAAATGGGCTGCTTATTGTTCCCTGAACTGGAAACAGGGATGTGTGTGTGTGGGTGTGTGTCTGTGTCTGTATCTGTGTGTGTATAAGCAGCCCATCCATATACATATATGTATATGTACCCATTCATAAATAGAGGAGGGGACATTCATTTACCAATAATGTGAATGGCCAACATATGAAATATTTTATATATGATCTGTATGCATTATATACTTTCTTGTACCAGATGTGACAGTTACATAGCATGATGAATATTTTTAGGTAAAGTGGCCACGTTTGAAAACTGTCCCTTCTGCTCTTTTAACGCTGGGTATATTAAATATAAACCTGAATAAAATGGTTTCTGTGTCTTCTTATTCTACCCTAAGGAAGTTAGACTGTTGCACTGCGAGAGACTTGAATTCAGACCTGGACATGTTTGCTTAGCTCTTACCCTGCATGAGTCATTGAACTTTTTTCAGTCTGAATTTTCTCATCTGCGAAGTGAGAATAATAATGGCGCCTCCCAGGGTGGAGTTGTGGACCAGATGAGATAATACAATGTCCTAAAAGTCTTGGTTTTATGCTTTAATAGATGAAAACTGTACTAAGACTTTTCTAACAACCCTGAATGTTTGTTGCTTTAAAAACCTACAAGACCTATAGAATGTTAACTATGACATAAACTACTTTGAAGCCCACTACTTTTCCAGAAACATCATTCTAACCCACAAAGTCTTATTTTTCTATAATAATAATTATTATTAATAGATTTTTCATGGGTGGAGGGATTGGCCTGATTTCAAAATGCAATCTCTCATACGTCCTAGTGGTGTGGTTTGAGGCAAGTCACTACCTTTCTAGGCCCCCGTAAGATGGGGATCATAATACTCTATTGCTATAGGGTTACTATATTACTGTATATAAGTCCATCTGATACAGTTGTTGTGTGACTTAAATGAGTTAAAATATTTACCGAGCTTCAAATACTTTAAAGTGCTACATAAATGGCGGTTATTATTATTATTATTTCCAAAGCAAACCTACATTTTTGTACATGTGTAATTTCTAGTTATTAGGGAACTGCCATGTGGCATTAGTACAAACCACTTGAAAATTCTATGTAAATTTTTTCCTTCCCACAAGTGAATAATAGTTATTAAATCCCCTCCATTTCTTACATAGGTTTCAGCCGTGCAGCACTGCCATTTGGATTAGTTAGACGAGAATTATCCTGTGAGGGTTACTCCATCGATCTCCGATGTCCAGGAAGTGATGTCATCATGATTGAAAGTGCTAACTATGGACGAACAGATGATAAGATTTGTGATGCAGACCCTTTCCAGATGGAGAATACAGACTGCTACCTCCCTGATGCCTTCAAAATTATGACACAGAGGTAAAAATTTGCATATGTTCCATGCCTATTTTACTAGCCAAAATATAGGGGAAATTTTTCTGATTTACAGGTAGGCCCAAGCCACTGGCCACATTTTATATTTGTGAAGAGTTGGGGTGTGGTAGTGGACCTGGAAGCCAGGAAAGACTCAGCTTCAAGTTCAGCCTCTGACATAAACATGGAAAAGTCACAGGTACCACACAAAGGGAGAGTGAGTGTAGACAGTTTAATCACTTTCCTTGTGTAATTCCAAATTGACATCCCAAATGTCTGGATCATCTCCCAGTTCCATCAGCATTATATCAGTGAGCTTACATCCTCTCAATCCGTCTAACATTGAATATTCCCATTTTTTTTTAAATCAGTTTTTGATAATTTGCCTAGTGTGAGGTGAAACCTCAGAGTTTGTTTTATTTTACTCTTTTCTTACCACTAGTTATATGGAGAATATTTTCTTGTGGTCATTTACAGTGTGCAGTTCCTTGAAAACTCTTCATATCCTATAACCATCACTTATCTGTTAGGGAATGTTCTATATATATTTTGGTCTTTTCTTTTTTTATTGGTTTGTCTCCCAGACCAGTGATTTCAGTAATATTTTGGGTATCAGACTTTTGTCATTGCTATTTCACATAAATATTTTTTCAGTCTCCTATTTCTCTTCTAAATTATGTATTCATCTCATTTATGGGAAAGGTTTCAGATTTTGTGTAATCAGAATTGTTAGGGGAGAGAATTTCAGTCATAGGACTAGGGGTTCCCCATCCCATCTACCCCCATATGTAGCACGTCCATCCCAAAGTAGGTGTGTAACCTATCTTCTGGTTTATGCTTTTTTCACGTCAGTTTGGCTTATTCAAATAATCTCATTTCTATGTAGATTAGTAAAAAGGAGAGGTGAGAATATCTATATAAGAGTTTTCTTGTTTTGTAGAAGTGGGGAGGGGGGAAACAAAGAGATCCCACTCTTTGCATTTATTTGTAGTAACACTTAGTCCTTTATAAATTGGAAATACACAAGCATTGTGTTTATATAGCTGCTGTATGTATAAGCAGTTTCTAAGTACCTGTTCTAAATGACCTGGCATCTATCAGTCTAATCTAGCAGTTCCCAAAACATGGCCTGGGCACTCTAGGGGTCCCCAAGATTCCTTCAGGAGGCCTGGGAAGGTGAAAACAATTTTTACAATAATATTGAGATATTTCAATTTCTCAAATAATATATATCAATAGATATAGCCCACACAAATGATAGCTCTTTGGGGAGAGAGTACTTGGGTTGTTTTTAAGCATACAAAGAGGTCTTGGGCACCATTGTTTTAATCAGTAATTGACTCCTTTTTGTCTAAAGTTAAAATAACATGTAACTAACTTCAAGATGTATAATGCACTGCCTTGGAAGGTCATGCATTCCCTCTCACTTGAGGTATAAAGGCAAAGGCTGGATGTTCACTTGTCAGGTATTTTAAAGAGGAGAGTCTTAGGTGAAAGTTGGAAGAAATGATCCCTAAGGTTCCTTTCAAGATTTTTCTAACAAAATTACTGCTTTTTTGATGGTCTTGTTTGTTTTTTCCTTTCCGTTTTTTGGAGATAGAAGATATATTTCAGAGGCTGATTGGCTTAGTAGTTAGAGACCTCCAATAAGTAAGACCACTTGTGATTTTTGGATGGATGGGCACTTTTCAGGTATGATCTAGAACAGCGGTTCTCAACCTGTGGGTCACGACCCCTTTGGCGGTCAAATAACCCTTTCACAGGGGTCACAGGGGTCACCTAAGACCATCAGAAAACACATTTCCAATGGTCTTAGGAACCGAGACACCACTCCTCTCTTCGTCTCTAGTTGGGTCCACCCACATGCACATAAGCCCACATACGAGTATTAAAGGGTCACAGCATTAGGAAGGTTGAGAACCACTGATCTAGAAGGAAGGCTTTTTCACGAATCTGGACGAGATGGGCCTCTAAGGTCCTTTCTCTGGCTCTGTGTTGCTTAGCAAACTTCTCAGTAACCTAAACAACTGCCTAGGACTAGGTTTCAATGAACAGTTGCTCATGCACATTGGTAATGGGAGTCCACACTAGGAATGTCCTCCATGGATGAAACCATGGGTCCAGACCAAAAAGAGAGAATAAAGAGGGGGAAAAAGAGAAAAAGAAAAGCAGAATGTAGTCCTAGGAAAAGTTTTTCCTGAGATTAATAGTGAGATAGAAAGATTAAGAAACAAAGAGGTATCCTGAGGACTATTGAAAGGACTTACCTTCAAAGATCTATTCAGCTGATTGCATTAAGTAGCATACAAGTGATTTTAATAAAATATTTTTCAAAATTATTATTGGTATATTGTATTTGCAGTCAATCTCTGATGTTAATTGTTAAGATATCTTGTCTGATACAATTACAATGACTCACAGTATAAATATTTATAAATAATATTTTCCCCCTCCTCACATACCCATGTATTTTATAAAATGGCTCAGAACAACTGTCGAATGTGTGGATAGAATGTCAAGTTGAGAACTGTTGAAGTTTTGGGGATATAAAACGAGGCATAGAGTGTGTTTTGTCATGAAACTGGTGGTTCGAACAATTTTTATCATCCCTATCTCTTTAAAACGACTTTTGCCTTTGGTTCCCTTTGAAGTTGAGAAAGAATAATCTGTGAGTTACTCCAGGCTATGATCTTTCTTGGGACAGGATAGTTCTGTCCCCTTCAAGGGTTTGTTCTAGAACTAAGAGAAATCGGTTAGGCAGATAGAGCCTTTCACCCTCTCATTCATTGTATGGTTTCTTCCTCTGAAGTCCTTTTTCTGTATTTTGTGCCATGGAGATGACCCGGAGCTCTCGAAGTCTGTGCCCAGGGAAGCCTGTTTTGATGAAGACATATGCATTACTACAGTAAATCTGTAGGTGGTTGGAATTCATTTCTGTATCTTCCCACATCATCCTTCTTTCTCCTTTGACAGTGCAGGGCCTGGACTTTTATTTAGCATTGATATTCTGTGACATTATGCAGGTGCACATACTGCCTCTCTCATCTGTGTACCTGTTTCCAAAATATCTGCTTAAGTGCTCAAGTGGGTATTTCCACACAGAGCTTAAGAATAACTACTTTATAATTGCTGAATCATAAAAATAACATAATTGCTGATTATATACTATTGATAAAAATTAAGGACTCGAACATTTTGTTGATAAATTTAGCAGTATTTAATTTTTTTGAAAAAGAACTTGGGAACTTCAGCAGTTGAGGTTTGTAATAGTCTTATTCTAGTGATGTCTTAAAAGACTTTTGAAGAGCCCTGCTTTATCCTGCTGGTGTATCACTTCAAATAGATCTACAAAAATAGAGGGAGAGAGAGCCTGACAGCCCTTCAACGGAAGGATCATTGTCCTCTCTGTTCATTGTTGCATTTTCAAAGCATGCTCATGGTAAATATTGTTATTTATGGAGAAGTTAAGAGCTATCCTTTCCCACATGTACTTGGGATCACTTCATTAACCTCCTTTCTTGGCAAGTGGCTTTCTCTTTGTAATCTCAAGAAGAATGGGCTATTTATTTAGAAAGGTTGTCAGGCAGAAAGGATGGCTAATTCTTGTCTTCAAATGTAGCATATTTTGCTTGTATTAAGAACACACAAACACATATTTTAAAAAATGCATTAGAATGTTTTCATTACATTTAAATTGCCCTTTTCAATGTTTGGAGGGATGAAATGTGTATGAACATACGCACACGCTAAAAAAAAATAAACATTGTTGAAATATACTTTTTATTTTATTTTAAAATACTTCCACATCACACCTCTTGCCATGCATAGCAACTGGGACAGAAGTAAGTCTCTTTGTAAATGAGCTTTGGCGAACGTTGTGGGTTCTGTTTGGAAAGATTGATACTTTGATTCCCTCCCTGGGAATACTTGTGGTGTTACTAGGTAGCATTTGGTGAGAAAGTATATGAACATTTTCTAAGCAGTGGCATTTCTTTTAAGACTTACACTACATTACTCTTTCTTGCCTTAGAAGAATATTGTGCTAAATAGTCACCTTGATACTACCCTTAATAGTTGAACTGGGAACTACCTTCCAGGGAAGTCACTTTATTTCTGACAGTTGGTCGCCTGATGGATCAGTTCATCTAATTCTTGAGGTTATGCTTCCCTTTGCCCGTAGAATGTCTGAATGCTATTCTGGTTATCTGAAAATTACTGTTCCCAATGGTGCATAAATAAAAATGCATCCAAGAAATAATTTACCAGTTATTGTCTCCCATTAGAACAGTGATTCTCAACCTTCCTAATGCTGCGACCCTTTAATACTCATATGTGGGTGTATCTGCATGTGGGCGGACCCACCTGGAGATGGATAGAGGATCAGTGTCTCGGTTCCTAAGACCATCGGAAATATGTTTTCTGATGGTCTTAGGCGACCCCTGTGATCGAGTCATTGAACCCCCAAAGGGGTTGCGACCCACAGGTTGAGAACCACTGCTCTAGAACCATGTGCATCCCTAAATACTTATGGTCCTGTGTATTATTATATCCAAGTTGAAGGCAAAACAAGTAATAATTCAGTAACTTATTTTTATTGATACCTTTTTTTCTTTAGGCAGCTAGGTGGCGGAGTAGATTGAGTCCTAGACATGGAATCAGAGAGGTTTGAGTTTGAATACTGTTTTAGATACTAGGCATATGACCCTTGAAAAGTCACTTAACTGTTCTCAGCTTTGGCTTCCTCATCTATAAAATGGGAGTAGTAATAGCACCTAGCTCCCAGAGTTGTTGTGAGAAGATGAGATGTTATAAAGTTCCATGTTAGTGCTAACTCTTATTAGCATGAATGTTCTTGTTCGATCCCCTTCCTTTCCAAATAGACCCCTCTCTTACCTGGTGAGCCATCACTTGTAATAAAGATTTAGAGAGGAAGAACAAAAGAGTAATTCAGAACTGCAACCATGTGTAACAACGTTCCCAAATCAGGACATGCTGAAGAATACCAAATATACTTGTGTGCACAGATGTCTACATTCACATTGCACAAACAGGATCGTAGAATGATTGTGTGTCCGATTCTCAGTTCCATAATTGCTGTGCCATACATCTCCAGCTTTGGTTGTTGACACGTGATTTTGTTCAGTCTGGTTAATTGAAGAGTGATCTCTTCAATAAAGACCTACTTAAGTCTTTTTCAGATATGGACTTGATCTTTCGGTTAAATATGTATCTCTTTTTTGGAAAGGCAGCATTTTAGCAAACATACTTTACATAAAGATACTTTGAAAGAGACCTGCTAAAAAGAAAAAAAAATACGATTGTCTCTAATGGATTTAGTTAAACAGAGGGACAAATAAAATATTTCCTTAAATAGAGTTTGAATACTATTTTAGAAGAGGAATGAAAGATATTTTTTAAAGAAAAAACTGGTTAAAATGGTGAAATCAGAGAGGATTCTGTTAATAGCAGGGGCAGTTGGTGATTAAAATGGAAATGAGGAGATGCACACTTTGTAGTCTTTGCTACTGGGGAGTTTGAAGCTAGTGGATCCTTTGTGCTCAGGAATTCTGATATAGGGCTAAAGCTGCTCGGGTGTCCACCTTAAATCTGTCACCAATATAGCAGGCCCCAGGGAGGGGAAGGCTGCCAGGCTGCTTAAGAAGGGCCTTTCTGACCCTGGGCAGAAAAACACAGGTTAAAACTTTTGTACTCATCAGTAGTAGGAGCAGGAGGGGTTAGCCATTGTACTGAGCCAGATAGGGAGATATAGTATTCATCAGTCAATCATCTTTCTCTCTCTTAGCAGGCAGAATAAACCTAGATAAATGGTTATCTGCATGTGGAAATTCATGTCCGGTTGTATTAATGGAATTCAATCAGAACTTTACTAGTTTCAGCCTTCTTTTCTGTAAGATGTTTACCAAAATTAAGTTGAAAACCAGCAGCAGATTTATTTGATACCACCACCTCTTTGTTTCTATAACAATCACAAACAACAAGAACCCTCTCATTTTAAGGACCAACATTAAAAGTAAATGTGTTGTAAATTAAAAAAAAATCAGAACTATTATAAAAATATCAGCACTTCAAAAATGAATAATATCTCAAAGTTTTCAGTGGAATATTGGTTCAAAATTAGTGACATAAGATTACTTGAAAGTTGATGGACTGAGGAAAGACCTGGTTCCTAATTCCATTTCTGATGCTCACCAGCTGTGTGACACTGGGCCAGTCACCTTTCTCTGAGCCTCAGACAACTATCTAGGCATTACGTACTGAATTTTAGCTTGGAAGGGAATCTGACTTGCCAGAGGGAATTCCCAGAGCTAAAGGAAATTCTCTGTGTTGAGGAAATCAAAGATACTTCATGTATTATTATAATAATATAGTTATGAATAATGAACTGACACTGAGAACACACTGGTCAAGAAATCATGTCTCATTGATCCTCAGTGCACATAAAGAGATGTGTTGTGAATTTCCTGACCTTTTAAATTTTTGTCACTGACAACGTCTATATTCCAATGTATTTCCTTCCTTTTTAATGTCCAAGATTTTAAAATATTTTTAAAAGCATTTGTCTTTTTGTAGTAATTTATGATTATTTCTTCATTTTTGTCAGATTATATTTTGTCTTCTGGTATATAGAAAAGTAAGTCATATATTGAAAAGGTGGGCTCTCCTAGGGAAAATGAGAGCAACACATGGAGAGCCTAAGGGACACACAGCTACCTCCTGATACATTGGAACCAGCAAAAAGTCTCATCATCTTATGCGTGATTATTTATAACTGATTTGTGGAAAGATCTTGATGAAAACCTCAGAGGATGAGAAAACATGGAGAAGGGTGAAGGGCATCACTCTTACTCCTTACTGATGAAATCAGGGTCCATCAAAGTATCAGGCATTATCTATTGCCCTTTGTGGCTCAGTTTATGTATTTGTTTAGTTTCTTTTGTAAATTGTGTATGAGAACAACTTATATTCTACCACTAAAAGGTTAATTTCCATAGTTTTCCTTTTCCATAAATACTTAGATTTTCCTGTAAGTGGCAGTAAAATGGTGCTAGGCTGTGAGAGGCAGAAGCACTGAAAAGCAAGCTTGTAGGCAATCCAAGAATGAACGGAATAAATACAATCCTTTTTTTTTTTTTTTTTAACATTATCTCTCGATTTCAATTATCCCTTTCTTACCCACTCACCCCCTTCCCAACCACCACAAATAACCAAAAGTTGGCTGTAAAAGAAATTTTGTATTGGCAGTATCTCGTGTGTGTGTGTGTGTGTGTGTGTGTGTGTGTGTGTGTGTGTGTGTGTATAGAAACTGAAAGACTACAGTGGCTATGGGGGGACCCGGGTTCTGCTTCTGAAACATACTACCTTTGTTACCTTGGTTGGGCAAGTTGCTGACCATCCCTACGCCTACTCCAGTTTCCTCACTGTAATATGATGGGGTTGGGCTGGATGGCTTCTGAGTTTCTTTCTAGCCTTAGATCTCTGATCTTCCATATAAATAGGATTTAAAGAAGGTAGGCATTAGTGCTATTGGCTATCTCCATTTGAGCTCATTGAATTGACGTGTGTTCCTAAGAGGAAGGGGAACATAGGTGGAGGGAGTAAGAAAAGCAGTTTCTTCCAGAGTAGAGAAAAAAAATAGAGGTGTATTAGTCAAATCAAGTCAACAAACTCCTCCTACTGTATGACAGGCAAGGAGGATACAGAGAAAGGTCAGAACCATCTGTCACACTCCTAAGTAGCATGTACAGCAGTGCATGAGCAAGCTCGGTTGTTTGTTCAGTCGTGAATGATTCTTCGTGCTACCATTCCTGGGATTTTCTTGGCAAGTGGTTTGCCATTTTCTTCTCCAATAGATTAAGACAAACAGAATTAAAGTGACCTGCCCAGGGACACCCAACTAGTAAGCGTCTGAGGCCAGCTTTGAACTCAAGTCTTCCTGGCTCCAGGCCCAGCTCTTTATCCACTGAGTCACCTAGCTGCCTCAAAAAAAGCAAATTGTAAAAGGGATAAATTGGAGATAATCTCAGAGGGAAGGAACTAGTATTAAGGGATATTGGAGAAGGGCTTCTTGCAGAAGTTGAGACTTGAGGGAAAGCCAGGAGACAGATGAGGAGAGGGCACAATGGACTAGGCACAGGTGGATAACCCCTGTGGTTTTGCATGCTGTCTGCCCCATGACGCCATGAGCTCCGTGAGCACAGGGACGTTTTTGGCTTCTCTTTGTATCCTCGGTGTCTACACATAGTAGGCACTTAATGCTTTTTATTGATTGATTGATGTAATTTTGGGTGCTTGAAGTTTAAGTGGCTTGCCTACCTAATATCAGAGGGAAGAATGGAACCCATTCTCTCACGGCACCAAGGCCAACTCGCTATCCCGTACGTGTGCTTTGGCTCTTGCTAATAGGGTAAATGGATCAATGTGTTGTTTCTAGCTGTTGTTTTTGCCTTGGTAACAAGGGGATGTTTATAATTTAACAGCATATAATCAAAGAAGGGACTTGAGAAATCCTTTAATTCAGTCTTCTCTTTTTCTCAAAGAGACTGAAGGCCAGAGAGGAACCAGAAGGTACCTTAGTAATGATCTAGTTCAACCTCCTGCTTTTATAGATGTAGAGACTTGTGTAGAAAGTAGTTAGTGTGACCAAAGGGAGGAGGAGGACACTACCTTGCATTTCTATGAGGTTTGCCAGGTGCTTTATGGATTTATTATCTCTTTTGGCTAGAGGAGATGTTATAGGTCAGCTAGTTCATCTCTCCCCTCACCCCATTTTACAGACAAGAAATCTAAGGAACAAAAAGATTAGCTGACTTGCTCAAGGCCTCACAGACAATAACTGGCAGAGGGCAGAGCTAAGATTCAAAGCCAAGCCCTGTTCTTCCACTCTCCAAAGTCACTCAGGTATTAAGACACTGAAGTGGAATTGGAACTTAACTTCTTTGCGTTTCAAGTTTCTCCTATACCATGCTGCCTTAATTAACCCATTAACTCAAAGGAGTGATTCAGCTGATGAGAATTTGGGGAAGGAGATACAGTACTGCAGGGTGGGTATGATTTTGTGCTTCAAACCACTTGCAAATGGTGGTTCTTGTCTAGTGTTTGTTCCCTGGCTCATTATGCTGCGGCAGGTGTGGGGGAGGCTCAAGAATCTAATTATGCCCTGTTTCACATAACTCAGTTTAGTTTCTCAGCCAACATGCAGCTGTGAATGGTTGGAATGGAAGCCAGGCTGGTTTCCCCTTTGCTCAGGATTAAGCTGAAGGATGTTTTCTCCCTTCTCTCCTGGGGAAGGCATATGGCCTGCCCTTTCTTGGATGCGAATGGACAATGTAGCCATTGTTTTGTATTTAAAAAGAACATTTTTTTCTAAGAAATTCCAATGCCCTCTGTATCGTTTTACAGTGTTTCTGTGACAGAGGACAAACAGGATCAATGTCATTTTACTGACGAGGAACTCTGAGCCCAAAAGATTGAAAGGTTTGGCCAGCTGGGTGCTGAAATCTCTTCCTAAGAACAGAGGTCTTCTAGGAATGCCGCTTTCTCTTACCTCTTCCTCCTAGGTGTGAAATTCTGAAATTCTTTCTAATGGGTTTCCTTTCCCCCTGGTGCCTCACTGTATCTTCCCATCCCTCTTACACTTCAATTCCATGAGCATGTCTATAAAATGATACTAGTAATTTTGCCCCCTACCCATTTCACAGGGATGTAGTGGAGATTAATGAGACAGAAGCATGTGCAAGGTGTGTGAAGGAAGAAGCTTCCTAAATACCTATATGCAGTAAACCTTGATATAATTTACTATGAAAAAGTGATGGCAGATGGAGGCTGATCAGAATATAACTAGGAAATATCCATTAAAATGCAGCCACAGCTCTTCCAGTATGTTATGGCATACTTCATGATTATGGATTCCAGCATCTACGCATTCTCCTTGACATATAATCCTTTCAACTCATAAATTGATCATTCAGTCTTCATAAAGTAACTGCATATCCAAATCAGAGCTTCACTATTGTTTATTCAGTTTCCTTTTCCTGACCTCTTATTTAGAAGGATGGAATTTCTTTGAGCTTACCCCAGTCTAAGGTCTTCGAATTCCTTTTTTGTTTCTTCCCCATTGGAGATCCCATGGCAAGCAGAAAACTTTGTTCTAAGTGTCTCATAAGTGATGATGTAAAGTCTAGTTGTAAAATTTTGCTTTTCAGTTATTGGATGAATGAATAGTCATTTATATATCAAATGCTTACCATGTGCCAAGTACTGTGTTAAGTATCCATTTAAAACAAATAAACAACCAAAAAAAAAAACCCAAGGAAACAAAATAATTCTTGGTCTCAAGTGGCTTACATTTCAATAGGGAAAGATAAGAAACGGAGTTTAAGAAACAGAGTGAGTTGCAAGGTTATGTGTCCTGTGCAGCATGGCTTAGGGATGTCTTGAGACCAGCCTAAAAGCTCATGACCCTCTGGGCTGAGAAGAGGAGAAGGCCAGGGTGTGGGCAACTTGGTTTAGAGATGGCTGGGAAATGTATGTAATGGCAAGGGGCCCTAAGTTAGGAGCTCATTGATCAGAACCGGGGCTCCAGTGGTGGGATTCCAAATTCAGATGGGAGGATTTTTTGGAACTGTTGGGCAGCCAGAGTCCAGTAATCCATGTTAAACCCTTGTATTCAGTGGTCATTTCCTGGGAAAGTTTGCCTCCTAGCTTGGGAAAACCCTATTCTTAAACTTACACTTTCCATCCCCAATGACTGTGTCTATAGATTGTGATGAAAGTAGTGAAACTTCCAAATAGACAGAGTACACATCTCACATTCTTTCATTAGGATGAGATCTATCTGGGGAAAAATAAAGCAATAACTCATCCTCCTAACCCGCTATCAGTCCAGTGAGCACTTGGAGTTATTTTTCCATTAGGTGATGAATTTCCTCTGATCCTCTCACCCTGGCCCCTTGGGAACAGCTACAGCTCTTTCCAAGAGAGCTGGCAGGGTAGAGGAGTGCATTGTATGGCGATGGAACAGAAAAGAGTTGTTAAACTTAGTGCTGGGCTCTAAAAACCAACTGTGCTATGGCCAACCTAATTGGCCATTGACTCACTGTGCTGGATGAGAATTTTAGATAAGTAAGTGAGGGGCTCTCATTCTAGGCAGGAGAGGAAAGT
This sequence comes from Pseudochirops corinnae, assembly GCA_028646515.1. NCBI lineage: Eukaryota > Metazoa > Chordata > Mammalia > Diprotodontia > Pseudocheiridae > Pseudochirops > Pseudochirops corinnae. Next base: position 324,781,950 of record CM053586.1, read on the forward strand.
GCTCATTGGAAAGAAGAACCACGTAATGTGAAGTTTTGAAAGAGTCAAGAAAATTATCCATGGGTTCCGAAAAGAAAGGGCGGGAGACAGAGGCAGACATCGAGTACGCTTCCACTTATTCCTGCTTTTTAAAAACCCTAAAAGAAACAATGTCTCAACAAGGAGATCTGGCCCAGAGCTGTTTCTGTTTCCTTCCTTGCTTTCCATGAAAATTGGAAAAGCAAACCACCTCCTGAGTTCTGTGAACTCAAAGAAAGCAAGTGTGAATTGTCAGTGTCTCCTGGCAGTTCTCATTAATGTGCAGTTTCTTGGCTTTTGTAAAATATTGTGGCCATCACCAGCCTGGGAAGTCAGAACCACTCTCCATAAGGGAGCAGCACCAAATTACTTGTTTCTACTCTCCCCTAAGGGGCAGTTCGCACTTGGCACATACTGTGAGTGGCATCAGGAGCTGCGTTAAATTGAGTTATCATTTGGGATTATTCTAACCAATAGTAATCTAAAATACAACTTCTACCTAGGCCCAAAAAACATCATTAAATAGATTTGATCAAAGATAAAAGGTAGCTTGGGACTAAGGGGCTACATTCAATTTTCTTTGCTGTGGGTAGTACTAACTATGATGGTTGTGAAAAGCACATTGTTGTTAAGTGTGAGAGAATCGGGGTTGGCATTCTAGCTCAGCCCCTTGTTCACCTGGGGGGCCCTGCTGTAAGTAAATCGCTTAAATTCTCAGAACTTCAGTTTCCTCATCTGTAAAATGAGAGAGGCATGAAGAGTCTTGCCTTAACTTGGTCTAAGTAGATAGAGTACTGGGTCTGGAATCAGAAGGACCTGAGTTCAAATCCAGCCTTAGGCCCTTACTAGCTCTGTGACACTGGGCAAAGTCACTTAATCTCTGTGGGTAACAGTAGCATGTCCTTCCCAGAGTTCTTGGTAAGAATCAAATGAGATATTTGTAAAGTTTCTGACATGTAGTAAGCCCTTAATAAAGATTTGTTCCTTTCTCTGTCACTTCTGCTTTTGCTACCAGTTTCCTGAGTTGCTATAAATAAAAATCTAAAATCCAGTCTGCTGTTGACCTAGGCTGGCTTCCATATGTCTCCTAAGCAGTTTTTGATCTTAGTTAAGTCCAGTAATCTTTCTCTGGGTCTCAGTTTTTAAATTGTAAACAAGGTGGGAGCTAGCTTAAGTGACTTCCGTAGTCCTCTCAGTTCTAAGTTTCTGGCAACTCGGTCAGCAGACATTTATTAAAAACTGTGTGCTAGGCATTGTGCTAGTAAGTACCGAGGGCACAGTGACAGAAGAGAAATGACCGTCGTCTCTGTGAGTAAATGTAGACTGAATACACACTAGATAGGAACTCGTTTAGGGGGGTGCACCAGCATCTGTAGGTATCAGGAGAAACTTCACAAACAAGTGCACAGAGTCTTGGAGGAAGAAGGAATTGCCTCAGGCAGCTAGGTGGTGAAGTGAATAGATCACAGGCCCTGGAGTCAGGAGGACCTGAGTTCAAATCTAGTCTCAGACTCTTATTAGCTGTGTGACCCTAGGCAAGTCACTTAACCCCAATTGCCTCAACCTTCCCCCCCATAACAACAAGCAAACACAAAGCCCTCCACCAAAAAAATAAATAAAATAGAAGGAAGTACATTCCAGTCATGAGTTATGACTAGTTTGAGGCATGTACATGGAAGACAGTGCCATGTCAGCACGAGATAACAAGGATGACGGGATCACAGTGTAAAGAGGGGGAGTATTGTATTGATGCCTGGGATACTGTAAGTGTACGTGTAATACTGTGTAAGACTGGAATTGTGTAAAGGGATCAAGGTTAGGAGAAATTGAAAGATAAAAGACTTTATAGTTGATCTTGAGGGTGATAGGGAGTCCTTAGAATCTGGTGGGCATTGGGGGACGAGGGGTGATAGGATGAGATCTGTGATCTGAAGAGATGTCACTTAAATTATGTTTGCTGAGGAAATAGACTTCAGTTTCAAAATACGTATTTTTTAGTGCAGATTTTCTTTTTTTTTATAATTCCTTTGGCTTTTTGTTGTGTTTTTATTTCTCTTTTAAAGTTTGTTTATTTTTAGTTTTCAGCATTCACCTCCATCAGAGTTTGAGTTTCAGGTTTTCTTGCCGTCTCTCCCCTCCCTCCACCACAATATGGCATGTAATTTGATACAGGCTCTACATATACATTACTATTGGGCCTATTTTCACATTACTTATGTTGTAAAGAAGAATTACAACCAATGGGAGAAACCATGAGAAAGAAGAAACAAAAAAATAAAAGAGAGCAAACGATATGCTTCTTGTTTTTGGTTTTTAACAAAAATCTCATACTTAGTTGTACCAAAATCCAACAGTTTGCAGTTTTGGCCATGTAAAGTAAAAATCTCATACTGATATACAATGATTGAAACAGCAGTTTTATTACACAATTTTTCAGTTATTTTTAAGTGTCAGGGAATGTCAGAGGAGTTATACTGACTTGTAGTTAATCATTAATGCGGACAAGATTTGAGCTCATGACCTGTAAACTCAAATTATAGGTCATATGAAGAAACTGAAGGACAAACAACTTAAGTGACCTACCCAAGTTCACAATTAAATGGTATATATAGGTTTTGAACCCAAGACCTCTGACATCAATTTACAGTCAGCTTTATATTGTGCCACGTTTTTAACCATGACTTGTTTCATGGAGCAAGATGCTGGTGAATCTGTTTTCTTACTCTGATTTGTTTCTTTTGAATAAGTCATTGCTTCGACATTTCAGGGATCCATTATTTTTACCATTTTGATTATTTCCTCTACCAGTACCTCATATAACACCTCTGTGAGTCTTCGAAAGTTGCTGTGGCCCCAGAATTTATCATCCTGCAACCATCCTGGTTTTGAGTTTTTCTCAATTTACTAAGTCTGGTCCATTGACAAGAGATATAAAATTTGGGGGTGGACCCACAATCAAAGTCTTTACAGCTTTGTAGAACCTTCGAGACCTTGGGTTTTAATGGGATTACCTTAAGGATCACTGCTATGCCATACTGAGATACTGTAAGAAGAACTGAGAGGAATATATAATAAAATAATTTATATCTGTGTTGCATTTTTTCATAACAAAGCACTTAACTGTGATCTAAAATAACCCTTAAAATAACTCATTGGTGTAGATGTTGCAGGTATTTGGATGTTACATAAAGAAACTGGATTCACAGAGCCAGCATTACTTGAGCTTAGGTGTTCCCATAGAATCAGGTGTTTTAGAACTAGAAAGATTCTTTGGGATCACTGAGTTTAACCCTCTTATTTAGCAACTGATGAAACAGAGGTCTAGGGAGGTTATGACTTCTCCAAAGTCACACAGTAGGCACGAGAGTTTCTGTTTCCAAGCCTCCTTCCAGTCCAGTATCCTGCCATCTTTGACTCTGACAGTGTTCATTGTCTTTGCCCCTGCCTAATGATTGACTCCCCGCTCCCGCCTTGCTTTGTATCTTTCTGTTTTTAGGTTTGTTGATGTTTTTCTCATATTTCTGGTAATGAGTGGCAGATGTTGCATGAATCTCTTCAGTTTCATTTGTGACTTTATTGTTTAAGTTTTTGTTATTTAAAAAAATTTTTTTATAGGATATATGACTTTCTTAAAGACATAAATGGTGGACTCATCAAATTGAAGGGTGTTATGAAGCATGACTGGGGTGGGGCTGGGGCTTTAACACAATGGATGACAGAATTGGTTCCTACTCCTCATTACCCCCTGAATCCAATAGCCTAGAAAGCTGTCTGAATCTAATAAAATGAAAATGAGTGGCGATGAATTGAAACACTACAGTTATGTTTAAAAATTCAGCTACACCACCACTGGATGAGCAAAGTGAGGCTAGACTGTAGTTTCTGTGGAAAGACCTGGTGGTTTTAGTGGACTACAAGCAAGATCTGAGATCAAAGGTGTACTATGATAGCCCAAAAAAGTCTGTGGTTTTAGTGGCCTCACAAGCAAAATACAGGATCAAAGGTATAACATGACAGCCAAGATAATGTTAGAAGTGTAATATTCAAAAAGAAAGAATGAATGGTCCCATAATACACTGCCCCTGACTGAGGCAAGCTGGGATATTGGGTTTATCTTGGGAATCCTTTTATTTTGGAAGGACATTGGATGAATGAAACACATTAAAAGGAAATTTAGTGAAACAGCCTAAGAAATTGTATCATATGAGATCATTTGAAGGAATTTGGGATGTCTTATCTGGACAAGAGATGACCCAAGGAGATAAGATACCTGTCTTTCAAGTATGTAAAGGTCTGTCATGTGGAAGAGACATCAGACTCACTCGGTTTGGCCTGCAGACAGATCAAAGGGTTGTGATCTCAGAGGCAGATTTGTATATGACACAGTAATAAAGCTGGGGCTCATCTACACCAATCCATACTTGAAGTTTCTTCCAAAAGAATGAATAGATCATTTTATTAGCTAGGCAGTTCCATCACTCTAGATCTTCAAAGCAAAAGGTATCTTTAAGAACACTTATCTTTGATATTGTGGTTGGAATTCTTGTCCAGATGTGAAGTTGGACCAGATGGCTTCCAGTCACTCCTAGCTCTAGACATTATGCAATTTTGTCATAATATTACAAAGAGGATAACCTATTATACACTTATAAAGGCACCTTTGGGAAGGTTGGTTATCCAAGTATCAGCTTATTAGTTGCAAATCTTTTTTTCAAGTTCACTCATTGGTTCATGCTTAATGTATAGGGAATTAGAAAGTAGTGAGGGACATTCTGTGCTTTAGGTAGATTTTTTTAAAAGAGAGTTTTATTATTGTCTAGTAAAACTGCCATTGCTATTTCATTCACCTGTGGTTTATGAAAATGTTACCTTGTCCATTTCTTTTGTGTCCCTGTTGGCGCTGCTGATATCTTGTATGTATACTTCTTTTGTCTCTTGGATTTTTATGTTGTTCCAGTGGATTGGTAATATTTAGGAATGTAATAAGAAGGGAAAGGGAAAACAGGGAATGTCCATGGTTTAGTATCAAACAGGCTCCCCAAAGGAGAATGACAGACCGTTTTTCTTTCTACTTGAAATCTATTAATGCTTTTGTGTAAAATCTCTTCCATAATATGGTAACACATGTTTCTTTGTAATAAATTATTAAGTGAGATGTTTTATTTGGGGGACAGGGCTCTCTTAACCATTAAACTCAAAGAGTTAGGACTATGTAAGTTCACTCCACACCTACAGGTTATTTTGTCATTCTCACTGTAATGGCTTTAATTGTTATAAAGTCACAGGCTTAGAATGTGAAAAGCATAAGATTTTCTGCATCGTGCCTTTCATTCAATAGATTTTCCATAAGTAGCTGTTAGTTTCTTTATTTCTAGTAATAGAACTTGCCAAATAAATCAATACCCAATATTCCTTCAATACAGTGGATATTGATTTTCCCAGTAAGTTTCATGACTTGCTTACTTTTTCATATACACCATGATCTTCTGGGCCTGCCCTAAGGTGTTTTCATATTTAATTCATGCGTGGCTATATTTAATATACAGATGAATATATGCCTATATAGAAATAGGTTTAGAATCTACTTGTGTGGTCTTCTAGTGTTCCAGTGTGTGATGGAGGACATCCCTTTAGTGTACATAGTTGAGTTATGTTGCTGTAATACTAGTCATAACAACACCATTATCTGATAAGTTGATTTAGGACTTTATACATACATGCATTCATATAGCCGTTTATCACAACCCTTGCTGAGTAGACCTTTATTAAGCTGTGATGATTGCTGAATATGAAATGTAACCAAGATTATTTTTTTATTCAAATATAATTTAAATATTCATCAAAGAGGAGTTATGCTTGAAACTGACAGAGACTATTAACATCAAGAAATATAATTAACTGCACTGGGTATCATGAAGCAGAGTTAGCCAAATAGCCGAGAGGTCTAATTGCTCCAGAGTTTGAGAAGCAATAGTTTTATTTTATGTGGTAGCTGTGGAATTAATAGTAATGTGGTTTCCTATGTGGGCCAATTAAAAGCTGCCTGTTAAGGTTCATTGCTCTATAGGAAATCCATTGAATATCACTTAGTAAACAGGATTGACATGTTAAAAAGTACATGAGGTTGGAGGAGGATGCAAACCGCAAAACGCAAGGAATCAGTTGATTGAATTTGTGTTTTGGAAAACTCAAATTCTTTGCTTTGTATTTTTGGTATTAATGAAGAGGACAACAAAAATCGCTACTAATTATGTGTTAGTGTGCATATATTGAATCTATCACCTGTAATGGTTTATGTATAATCATATTCATGTGATACGATGTGATTGTACTAATTATTCCAAAGGAGAGAGTAGACTGATGACTTTGTGTAGCTATGGCTCCCTTAAGTCCAGTTCATGAGCAAGTCAGGACATTACCCCGTGATGTCATTGGTCCTCTTTGAAAATGAAAGACTAACAGCAGTATTCAAGTAGCAAAGCTGGGACCTCGTTTAAGTTTGAGTGTAGAAAACTACGTGTGTGATATACTAGAAGTTTACTTGTGCTATGTAGTACTCTCTTGTCTGCATAGTAAAAGCAATATCTGATCTTTGTGACCCAATTAAACTTTTTGCTAGGATCAAATAATGATTGAACCCAACCAACTTGCATTTGTCCAGGCTATAAAGTTGTTTTGTTTTGTTTTTTGAATGGCTGGGAGATGAAATAGCTTTTTTGACATTAAAGAGGGCTCCAGAATGGAAAAAGTTTAAGGATCAGGGATAAGAGAAAATCAAGATTTTCTGGTGCTTCTTATCCTCTTATAATAAATTTCAGATATTCAATAAGTTGAACATGATTTATAAGAATAAATCATGCTTCTTTGTATGTTTTTGAATGTAGTTCATAATTTTTTCTTTTAAAGAGAAACCTTTGTTGTTAATTTTAAAAAAATGATTCTCAGAGTCTCATCATTAATATACACTATTGGATATATAGAGTTCTCTTAAGAAAACTTGACATTTAAATGTTTAGTTAACCACAAGGTAGTAATACTTAGGTTTAATATGTATAATGAAATATGAAAATGTGTTTTTAAAATACCAAGGAATGCCGTCTGTGAAAAAGATTTTCTCTCAGTCATTCATTATTTAATGTGCTTAGCCTGTTTATATCAGTGACATAAGAGCGAATGCTCATCTCTCAGAAGAGCGCCACTTTTGCTGCTTCACAGAACACTGCCTTGTACTCGCTGGCTTGCACATGGTGTTAGCAGGTATTTAAAGCACTTCAGTCTACCATTTTATAGGTCATGATGAACTGATCCTATAAAACGAGTTACTGCATTGAAGTTAATGTGCTCTCAGAGTATAACATGGAATAAATGCTGCACTTCAGGGGCTTTGTAATATTTTTAATTTGCTTTGCAAGCATCATTTGAAGACAAAGAGAAACTCTGATTTAATTGTCTCTATTAAATATAAACAAGACTTGAACGTACCAAGCAGTACGTCCATTCATTTATTCAACAAATATTTATCGAGTATCCACTCCATGTAGAACATTGTATGGGATACAGAGATGAATAAAACATGGTTGCTGCCTCCAAGGAGCTGACAGTCACTCTAGTGACTAGTTTATGAAAAAAAAAAAGGAATTTACATCATAATTTCGTTGCACATATGAAAAGAATAGCAAGTTGTACATATTAGATTCGCAGTTTCATGCACAGTTATTTTTTTATTGTGCTATGTTTTAAACTAAAAAAAAAGAGACCATAAAGCTACTGATTTCAGTAGCTACTTGTAAGGAACTTCCTTTACGAATACAAGTCAGTGCCTTCTCTGAAACTTCAGAGTGTAAGAAGAGAGTCACCCAGAATACCAACTGGTTAAGTGACTTGCCCAGGGTCACTGCCAGTACGTGTCAGAGATAGGACTTAAATCCCATATTCTGTCCAGCAAGCTTATAAAGCGCAGATGATTTAAAGTAACTATTTAACATGTCTGTGCATCTATATGTTGAATACTTGTGGAATCACACCATTTCGTAGTTGGAAGGATTCTCAGAATTCAGTCTGGTCCATACCTCAAAGGTATCCCTTAGATAGCCTTCAGGTAATGAACCAGTTTTCATGAAATAAGAGTCTTAGGATCTGTCCTTGGTCCTGTGGGTTTGAGTAGTGTTTTGAATAATTTGCATAAAGGTATACATGACATGCCTGGAAAACTTGTTACAAACCCTGCTGATAGTTATTGGTTTTGTCACCATGGCTAGGACATTCATTATTCTCTTCAGTCTCATTTTCCTCATCTTTATAATGGGATAACACCTATCTCACAGAGTCTGCTATAGGATCCTTAGAGATATTATAAGGAAATCACTTTGCAGAGCACTTAGGTGCCATTTGGATATGAACTGTTATTATTGAAGGAAGAAGAGAATTTTTAACGGTCAAGAATGTAATCTTTATACCTTGTATTCCTATAGCGCTCTGCAGTTTGCAAAGTGCTGTACAAAGATTTCCTCATTTTATCCTCGTAACAGTCCTGGGAGGTGGGTGAAGCAGAGATGGAGGCAAAGTCCCTTGCTCAGGGGTCACACAGGTAGTAAGCAGCAAAAGCTGCATGTAACTCCGGTTTTCCTGAAGCCAAGCCTAGCACTTTATACAGTATACCACAGAACTCCCTAGGTTTGCCTATTCCCGATGTACTGGGGCAGAAGAGGACAAGATGAAATCAGGGGATGGTAAGAAATCTAGTCTATAGTGCAGAGTACATAAATGGTAGTATTGTGAAACAAGGCACAACCCAGGTGTTAATTCTCCTACCATGGGAGCTTGAAATGATTTCCTCTTCTTCAGTCCCTTCTTTTGTTTTGTTCTCTTTTTTAGTTAATATGTCTTTTATTTCTCTACTTGATTGTTAGCCATACCAATGACAATAGCATAGTTTGGTACAGCGCCTGGCACATTCTAGACTGTTAATAAATGTTTGTTGACTGACTGAGAGTATAGATTGGTTTATTTTTCATCTAAATCAGTGGTTCTCAACCTTACTGATGCCGTGACCCTTTAATACAGTTCCTCATGTTGTGGTGACCCCCAACCATAAAATTATTTTTGTTGCTACTTCATAACTGTAATTTTGCTGCTGTTATGAATCTATCTGATATTCAGGATTCATTTTCATTGTTACAAATTGAACATAACCCACAGGTTGAGAACCGCTGATCTAAATAATCTTAATCGCCTGGTAGCACGCTTGTTGATTGAGTTAAGTATCTTGATTGAGTTAAGTACAGCTTAGTTTATTGTGAAATATTGAATGTTTAAAAAGTGAGCAAATAATTCTATAGTCAAATCTGCTTCAAAATATCGGCATCAAATATGTGAATGTCAGGGGCTTGGGATTTCATTGGTGTGGGACCTCTTCCAGACCACTATGCCTCTGGAACTTACAGCTTGAGGTTCCAAGGGGGTCACCTTATGTGCCCATGTTGACACAGCAATTAAATGTTAAGAGGTGAGATAGGAACCTAGCTCTTCTTACCTTGAAGGCCACTGGATCACCTTTTTTGTAGCAAAAACTTTGTCAGAATTAAATGATTTTTAAAAAAAACTTTAGTCACAAATTGAGAATAGTTACACAATTGTTTGGCAGTTGTTGTCTTACAGTATTTGATGGGCATTGTTCAGATGCCATTCTGTCATATGCCAAAAAGAAAGTAGTATAATTATTAATTTTTTTTTTTTGCTTTTTTTTTTTTTTTTTGGAGGGGGAAGGTTGGACAGTGGGGGCTAAGTGACTTGCCCAAAGTCACATGGCTAGTTTTTGTGTTAAGTGTCTGAGGTCAGATTTGAACTCAGGTCCTCCTGACTCTAAGGCTGGTGCTCTATTCACTATGCCACCTACCTGCCCCAGTAGTGTAATTATTTAGAGAAGGGAGAGACTGTTTTCCACTGAACTAATAGAAGAGACTTGTATGGACATGACATTTGAGCTGGGCCTTGAAGGATGGTTGAAATTGTAATAGAACTCACTGTCCAGAGGAATGGGATGATGAAGGGCATGTCATGGGAGTATAATTTGAAGGAACAGAAATGTTTAGTCCAATAAAGAGATGACTTCAGAGAAGTAGCATAGTAGTGTTCAAACATTTTATGGGTCATCATATTGAAGTGAGTTTAGCCTTAGAGGTAACAGAAAGGTAGAGTGGGCCCTACGTGGAAGGGAAATAAAAATCCTTTCAATTAGAGCTGTTCTGAAGTGGAACAAACCTTGGAAAATGGATGACAACACAACAGAGCAAGGTTTGTTAACCTAAGGCCTGTAAACTTAAAAAAAAAATCTTTTGTAACTTTTTCAATATAACTGATTTCTGTAATAAACACATGCATTTTATTTTGTGCACTTAAAAATATTCAGAGAGACTTCAGACTTCATGATGTCCCCACCCTGCAAAAAAGGTTAAGAAAGTCTGCCCTTACTGTGGTGGAGCAAAACCGTGGTTGATTAAGATGAGACATGTTACAAAGGGGATTCCTATTTAGGTGTAGGTTGAATTCGATCACCTCTTTTCTAATTCTGAGATTCTGTATCATAATCACAGTGTCGAGGGTTTGATACGATATTGTTGAATTCAATCAGTTCTGTTTGGTTTGGGGGTGATTTTTGACAAGGGAGTGAGTGGGATTAGGGAGAGGGTGTACCACGATTTAACTTGAGTTACATGCCTGTTTTACTGGGAAGAATGGAAAACCATAAAGAGAGGGGAGATGGTTTGAGGGAGAGAATTTGGTGCTATTTAGGACATTGGGAATTTGATGAATCCAAGAGATTTTTTAGGGGAGAAATGTCTGGCATGTGGTTATGATTTTAGGCCTGAAATTAGGGAGATATCAAGGTTGAGGAGGCAGATTTGACAGTAATTCACTTAGAGGTACTGATTGAATCCATGGGTCTGAATGGGACTAGTAAATGAATGAGGAATCAAGGGCAGAATTTTGGAGGATATGCAGCTCTGAAGATAGGGGGAGGAAGTGTGGCTAGTGAAGGAACCACCCAGGACCATGAGGTGAAAGGAGAATAAGGACTATAACTAAGCCATAGAATTCAACGGAAAAGAGAGTTTCAGGAAGGATGGGTGTGGTTAGCAGCAGCAGATACTATAGACAGATTACCTGAAATAAGAACTGAGAGTTGGCCATAGGATTTGGCTGTTAGGGTTGTAACTGGTAGCCTCTAAAAGAAGGTCTGATATCATGGTAAGTGTGCAGACTAGTCCTTAAAAATCTTTTACAAATAGTTATTTAAAATAATTCATGTTAAAAAATACTCGATTTTTTTTTTAAACCCTTCATGAGCCAGTTAAACTAGGTGGGGAAGTACAGTTAGAAACTTAAGAATTTAAACTTTTAAAGTTATGTAGGATATATGAGTGGAATCTGGTCATGGGTGGATAGACGGAGAAAAATACTATGCTAGTAGTGGTTACAGAAAACTTGGCTACTGAATTTTACTTATCAGTATATACTTATCCTTCTTTTTTTCCTAGTTTACTTAGGGCCTGTGTGTTATCAAGATTTGCATTAATTTTGCTTCCAAAGTTATGTGCCTAAAATACTCTCTCCTCTTAAGATGTTCATACTTCCATATGGTAAGAAGTGAATCCCTTATCTTTAAACCTGATTTTTCTTTTATATCCAAAAGGACTTTTCTTTGTGACATTAGGAAACAAGGAATAGTATATAATAATACTACTAATAATAACGATCTATAATAATAGTCTTCTCAAATAGTGATTAGGCTAACTCTAGAAAAATAGTCTTTGTATATACATCATCTTTCTGCCCTCCGCCCAACCCTTCCCACATGGTCTTGCACAGCAGAGATGTCTACCAGATAATTATTCATTGAATATTGAACAGTAAATCAAGATATATTTCACTATGTTATCAGTAAAGAATGGTCTTACATAACTCAAAGTCTTTTGTTTTACTGATATATACTGAACTGTACAACTTTCGTATGGCAAATTCAGCATCCTATTGTGACTCAAAAATTGTAGATATTCACATTTCTTCATACTCTTATGCCAGAATCCCAGATAGGTAGGAAAACCTTCATTTCTGTTCCATATTTAGCTTCCTTAGATAATTCTCCTGCCTTTGTGACTGAGATATATGAAAAGGACACCTCCTGGAGTCATGTTTTAAAAAGAGCACTTTGGGTAATATGCTGTAGACAGAATACTTGCACGTTCGCGTTCAGTTATCATGAATGCCATCAGCAATGCCTTGTTGCCTTCTTATCAGCCACTTCCCGCTGTCAGCCTGGTACTTATTTCAGTAGAAAAGGATTTGCATCAGATGTAATGCTGTGTTATATACAGCTAACATGGGGCTTTTAATTGTGCAAACATATGAGACTCCTGCCGTGGTAGGCAGTTTGATAAAAGAATTAGATTATGAATATTTTTGACATCATTAAAGATTAGTTCTGATTCGCTGAAGATGAGCCATGGACAATTTTTTTCCATGTATTTCTGCATCGCATGAGTTCCTTGACCTTGACTTGACCTGGCCCACAAAAGATTCATCTCTTTTTCTGTTGCTATATCTATAGACAACTCCATTATTTACATCTAGATTATTTCCCTGGAGGGGGGCTTAAGCCAGTTTGATGATGCCATGTTCTCACCATAGACCCTATTTCTAGAGACCATTTTTTCCCTCAGCTTCTTTTCTTACATTTTGATTTTAAGGATCTCACTTATTCCTTCCTTTTTTTTTCTGGTTGTCCAAAAAAACTGTATTTTTTATTGTGATCGTTCTGAGCAGTGGTGCAGGGTTAAAAAAAAAAAAGTAGAGGTGTGAGCAGCTCTGAAAAGGTTTTACCACTTCTAAGTCTCTACTTAGAAATTTGAGTTTCTGTTTCTGTTACTTTTTCCAGATTTCCTTTCTCGTATTGCTTGGACTATTGAAGGGATTTTTTGGGGGGTGGAAGGTTTAAGTCAAAGGGTATAATTCTGTACTTTTATCAGTACTTTTAGAGTACTTCCAGTGTGAGAATTCCTTCCATAAATTCAGATCAGCAAATTACATTTAACTTATGATTTTACAGAGTATCCTGGGCCACAGAAAAGTTCAGTGACTTGTCAGGGCCACATAGCCAGTGTGGGTTAGAGATAGACCATGAACCCAATTTGTCTTTTTTCCTAGTCTAGCCCCCAAATATTCATATATGTCTACTATGTCACATTGCCTCTCAAGCAAGAAAATAATCAGTGTTATTCCTTCCTTTAAAAATTGTTTGTTTTTTTTTTAAGTCAAGGTCATAAATGTTCAAACAGTAAGACTTCTGCCAAATCGAGCAAGTAGTTTTTAATTGTCTTCTATATGTCTAGCACACTGCCCTTGGTATTTGAAGGATGCTTTAAAAAAAAAAAAAAAGGCTGGGGCACTGTCCCAGCTCTAAAGAAGCATCAATTGGGAAGTTAAGACTTAAAACCTTTGTAATAATGAGAAGATAACGGCCACATGACCGGTGGCTCCGGATACTTTCTCTGGTTTATATGGGTATCAGTGCTGCAGGGCAGCCTTTGCTCCCTCACTGCTTTGGAACATCATTGATTTTTATATCAAATGATCAAATATTTTTTGAGTACATGCTGTATATCTTGAACTGGAGGAGGGGTGGGAGTCAGAAGATGATTTTTTCACTTCACTAAATACGAATTGGGTACCTGTGGTATGCGGGGTAGTATATGGCACCACGTCGGACATAGAAATGATTAAACCATGGCCCCTTCCTTTGAGGAGTTTATAATCTATCAGGGGGCCATAAGACATAATCAAGGGAAAATTAATTGATGCAAAAATTTGCATAATAGTTCAAAACAATGATAGAGGAGATGCCATCACAGTATATGATGAATTACACAGATGATGATCATTATAGAACTAATTGTTGTCTAAGGGACTAGTGAAGGAAATAAGTAGGAACATTTTTTTCCAGTTATGTATCAAATCAAGCCAAGCTAGAAAAGCTTTTAAATAACTCCTTACTTCATTTCTTGCACTATGCAAGGTATTTTGAGGACATAGAAGGAATAGTAGTCATTGAAAGAGAATGGCAAACAAAAGTCTCCTTCTAGGAAAAGCTTAGTTGTATGTGGTGTAATTCAGATAATTTCCCTGGTTTCACCTGTATTCACTTCATTATCGCCCTACAGTTAGGAGGGCAACAGTGCATTAGTGATAAGTTCAAGCTGGGCTGGTTAGGGAACGTGTTGTGGGGAAATGGGACAAAATGTATGGCTTCCTAGAGAGGTGGGAAGTCAGAAATTAATTTGTAAGAATTTATTGAGTGTAGAAATCAAGAGTTCATTCCTTTACCAAATTGGGTAAAAGATACAGAAGAATTATGAGACATAATTTTGCATTAAAGGAATTAAAAATCTAGGTGGAAAAAGGTAAAATGTCTCCCATCAGCAAAGAAGGTGGGGAAACAAGGCAGATGTACAACGGAGAGAAAAGTAAAATGAAGTTAGATTTCTTAGCGGCTGACATCTCTTTTAGTGTTTTAATGTTTGCAGAGTATTTTCTTCTCGGCATCTCTGTGTTGTAGAGAGGCTGTAATAGTCACTCACGTTTTTGTAGCGATTTGCAAAGCTTTACAAATTACTCTCCTTAAAACATCAATGAAATGGGTAGTGATCACCCTGCTATACATTCAGGCATATCAGAAATACAACATCAGCAGCATCAGCAGTGTTAACTGCAGAAACACAATGCTAATTTAGCATGGCCTGTTTTTGATGAAGCGGATGCTGACCCTCAGGGTTGACTACTTTACCTTCTAAATGAGCACAAAATATCCCTTTAATTTTACAATCTGGACTATTGTCAGGAATTGAAGGCAAGCTCACCTCATCTTTCTACCCCTCCTAATTCTCCTTTCTCCTCCTTTTTTAAAATTGGGACTTTGTCTGGTTTTTAGTTTTTCATAGAGTTTTTCAGAATATCTCAGTAAGCAGATTCTTTAATTTCTTCAGTGTCCTGGGATGCATTCGTTGCAAACTCTTGTTACTTGCACTCATTGAGAGCAACTAGATACTCTGACATCTCAGTTCTTTATTCATCATTTTTTTTTATCTTATCCAAACTACTCATCTTCCTTAGCATAGAGGGAAAATTGAATAGAGCTTCCTTTTCTCTGTCATCTGTCTTTATCCTACCCACCTTGAATAGTAGCCTTACCCCTTCCCTGGTCTTCCTCTTGTCCCTAGTAGAGGTTATAAAACCTACCCCAAGTCACTGTTATTTTTAGCATCACTGCCAGCCTCTGTGGCTTTTTTTTTCTTTTTGGAGGGGGGAAAGATAGGGCAATTGGGGCTAAGTGACTTGCCCAAGGTCACACGGTTAGTTTTTGTGTTAAGTGTCTGAGGTCGGATTTGAACTCTGATCTTCCTGACTCTAGGGCCAGTGTTCTATTCACTGCACCACCTAGCCACCCTGTTCTGTGGCTTCTGACACCATTCTTATGTTCTCCTTTCCCCATTCCCATCCCCTTATTGTCAAAGTTCCCTAAGACATCACATTGGTTTCTTTAGACCTCTCCCCTTTTTCTTGCGCATAAAAGATGTTCTCATTTGTATTTTTTGGAGAGCAATCCATCTTTCTTGGCTTGCATTCACTTCTGAGATTTTAGGCGTATAGGATTTGAACTCTGAAATATTCTGTAGCCTCATCTAGGGAACATATCAGATTGTGCCAACCCCACACACGTCCTTTCTCCTTTCTGCCCCATAATTTTCTTATCCATAAACCAGCGATAATGATAATTCTTATACTACTTCCGTTACTGGGTGGTTGTGGGCAAAGTGCTAGCATAAAGGACTGCATGAATGGGAACTGAGGAGATGCCATGTCTGTGCCTGCTTCTGCAATCTATTGAGGAAATGTTATGATTATCCCTGTTTTTGTCTTCTCCCACCACTCAACACAATGCTTAGGATATAGAAAGTACATAATCAAGGCTTTTTGACTTAACTGTTGAGTAAATATAATGATTATTTTTGCTTCTACCTTCTCATTTAATAAATGTCTCATGTTTGAAAGTCAGTGGTGTTATTATGACTGATTTTTTGTTTAAATGTGAAGTGTACAGGTTGAGACTGTGGCAAGTAATGGAACAGTGCTCTTTCTCCCTTCATATTATCTGTCGCCCCCAAAAAACACACCAGGGCTACCCTAGATCCTGGGGAGAGAATTGAGTTATACTTTCATAACCACCTTAATCTATTAGCATTAGTTCAAGTAGGGCTAGGGAACCAGCCCTTGTCAAGGGAAAGAGTTCACATAGGCTACTATTTTAATAATAATTATTATGTTTATGAGAGACAGATTTTCAGTAGTAATTTATACAGGTGGATCATCTCCTCCCTTCCATATACCACCTCCATCTCTACCATATCTTGCCTCTCTGTGCCAGGTAAAGAATCTCTTCCCTGAAATCATCTGTTTCCCCTGTCTGATTGGGCAAAGTAGTATACATTCCTCTTTTTCCCCCACTGATCCTCATCCCAATATTCTCTCCTGTTCTGGTTCTTGTGTTTTTTCATGTAAACATTCTTAATTTATAATACTATACCACAGCTCCCCCTTTTAAAGCTGTTATTTTTGATAAATAAATTCTGGTCATGAATCACATACTACCATGTTTCTGTGATACCTTTATTGTCAAATTTATCTCCTTGCTTATTAATAGTCCTTAATATGTTTATTTCCATATTTTGCACATTTATGCATATCTTAGACCACAAGCTTTACTGATCTTGTCTTCTTGGGTATGTTCTCCTGGTCCTTTAATGCTTTTCAACTATACATTACTCTTCCAGAGGCTCTTCTGTCGATCAGGAGCTATAATGAAAACATGACACTGACCAGATCGGTCCACTGTACTTCATTTTTGGCAGTAGTGATTTCTGTGTTTCTTTTGGTACTATCATTTGTTCTAGTATCACTCTCCAGAAGTTGGAGTGGTCATTATTAAATTTGACATGTCTCATCAGTCTTTCCATCATCACGCCTTAGGTAATGTGCTGCTGGAAAACAATCTGCCTTTCTTCTGTTGATGGTCTTGTTGACATATCATGGCCACTTGTAATCCCTCAAAACCAACTACCATGACTTGTGTCTTCTTTTCTGACCAGTACTAGATAGCATTTTTGCAGAAGGGAGCCTAGTATAAGTGCTGGAACAACAAAGTGGCTCCTCTCGCTTCCTGCAACACCTCAATCTGCATGTAAACTGAATTAAAATAACTGAACTAATTTGGTTTTTTTTTTTATTTGCCAGAGGAAAATAACTTTCCTCAAAGAAAAGTAGTAATCAAAAAAGTAATACATCTCGTCATTTTGGAAATGGAAAAACAGTGTAGGGAAATACTATACCTGAGAAACCTGAAAGATCTCCAGAGGATAATTAGACGTAGACTTCATTGGGACTAATGAATAACAGTACTCTTATGATGGACTTTTTCCTCTGTACCTTTTGGTTTAAAAAAAAAAAAAAGAAAAATATTTATTTAGAAGATAGAGAAATGATAATAACGAATACTTTGATTTTCAGTTTGCTGATTAGAGATTACAGAGGGATTGTACTTGTTTCTTCATTGTGTAAATTTTAACAATTTAAAAGATAATATGAAAAGGTTATAATTTTACTCTTATTCATAAATTAAAAATGCATATTTATTAAACAATCAGCCCAATTTCAGTAGTGTAGGAAATTCTGCCCAACAGTTCAGCTCTCCCCTCTGTCTCTGAATTTGTTTTCTCTCCATACACACACACGCACATGTGTATATATGACATGCTGCAGTTTGTATGCAGCCTAATGAGTACCTCCCAAAATAGAGAAAAACAAAATTAATTATCATTAGGCCTTGGAATTAATTCCCCTCCAGCTATCCATTTTGTTTTCAGGTTTATTACCACTGAACCACTCGGTTACCACTATGTATCTTGAAGGGAGGGAGGAGGGAGACAAACATCATTGGGTATGGCTTTGACTTTTCTGTTTATGAAAAATTACAAAACCCCTCCTTAAAAAAAGATATTCCCAAAGGTGAATTCAAAGGGGAAAATTGTTTATCCCTTTTTTACCCTCTCTCATGAAGGTTTTTTCTACTATTACAAACTCTTATTCTCTGAGTGGGTAATTAACGTACCAGAAAAGCCATTTTTGGAAAAGCAGCCATAAGGGTGAAAATATTTCCTCACTGAATGATCTTTAAGGAGTAAATAATTACAAGAGGAAAAGATTTGGGATGACCAATCTAAGTCTAGGGATAATTAGAAGGGATAGAGTCTGAAAATCGAAGTGCTTGGCATGTACAACAATTCTCATATCATAACAAGACTAATTAAATATTTAAAAGCCAAAAATCTCCTCACTATTTGAAGAAAAATAACCCACCACAAAAGGGTCTGTAACTTTGCAGATAATTAGCAAGGGTTATGGGAGAAAAAAAATCACAGATTGGCTCCAAGGTTCTGCAAGGTCATGTCTTATTACGCTCTGTCTTTTATATGGTCTGGTAACAAGTTTCTTGCTAATTTAATCTAACTAGGGCATCCCATAGCGATTTCCCATTTCCCTTGTTAAAAATGTGATAGTTTCTGCAAGTGCAAACTGCAGTAGGTTAACATTTTTATAAATAATTGCTCGTAATTGATACAGGTCATAATAATTTTTTTGAATTATTAAAGGGGAAGTCTTGAAGTTATAGACACAAAACATTTATTTAAGAAAATGTTTTACAAATTTACAGGGGGTTTTTGTCCTCATGAATTAGGTTTGTTCCCTTGACTGTGCAGCAAAGACCTGATGACCCTATGAATGAAACTTGGTCTCAGTGGCCTGCTTTGTAAATAAACGTCTCATTTTGCTAATAAAAGCAAAGTACATTTATGGTGAATGTGCATTTCTGCAAACAAGAGATTTTGTACCAGATTAATAAGGTTCTGAATGAGTGGAACCTAATTTGCATTAAACTGACCCAAAGGTCCAGTAAAAACTGTAAGGAATTATCACGGTTTGTAATGTATTGGAAGTTTTTTCTTTCTTTCTTTTAATAGATCAGCTTTGCCACTTTAAAAAGTTCATTTTTAGCAATTTTCAGGTTTATTTTTAGGGCAGGGCAAATTTCACTTGTTTTAAATTATTAATATGTGGTTTAAGATATAGACAAATTAACTTGACTGATAAATCACTTGGCTGTTGTAATCCCTACCGGAACATCTTACACAAAGGTTCACAGTAAAGAAACAGGGAATCAATTTCCACTTTCAACTCTGTTAGAGAAGTTGTCAATGCCAAGGCGTGGATAAAAAGAAGGACAGCATTCTAGCGATGAGTTGAAATAGCTTTTACTGTCAGCCTCATGGTGTGCGGGGCTGCTCTGCGCTGTGACCGGATGCTGGTGTACTCGATGTTCTCTGTGGGATTTTCCCCTCTCTACGTTAAGACTTGTCCCTTTTTTTGTTCTACTGCAGTGCTGTAGTAACAAACATCCTCCCTCCCTTTTTTTTGTCCATCACTTTGGCCAGTACCAGAATTCCAGAATCCACTAGTTTAGAAAGGAGGAGTTCCGACATTTTTAATACTTTAATAAAAGTATCATTAAAGTGGTAAGGCTTTTTTATTTTTCGAGAGCGTGATCTTATTGATTCTAGTGATTAAAATATTACCTATGTTTTTTTCTCCCTAAATACTGTTTAAATCTATTAAAAAATCATCAGTGATGGTTGAACTAAACAAAAATTATATTAAGGTTTTCCAAAATATGAAGACCTCACAAACATTGACGTTTGCTCAGTGATGGTCAGTAAGTGTGTAGAGGTTAGAGGTCACTCTTTTCATTGTTGAATTTCAGAGTGTGTGTAAAATGCTGATCCTTAAAATAACAACTCATAATTTTGAACTTAGAAACTTTACAAGACTGATAGGAATGCCCTGGACAATTAATTTATTGAATTAATTATGAGTACATATTTATTTGACAAATGATGGCATTATTACGGAACACCTCTTTTTGCCATGTTAATTACACATCATTTAGCTTCCTAATGTTATGTTTACTTAGTAATTAGTAAGACTCACAAATCATCATTATTAAATATTTAAAGAAAGCTGAACCCATTTTCCTTAGCCCTACAGTATGGAAGTTGGGATGATTAAAAAACATCTTGTTATAAATAAACAACAGTTTACTTTCTTTCAGAGATTTGATCTAACATTCTGCTCGGTTTTCTATCACCACATATCTGTAAAGGCAGTAGTCATTTTGGTATGGTAAGGAGAAAAAACTTCTTGGCTATACTCTGTTCCTTAGGAACATGTGACTCATGCCTGTTGAAGTCACAGTCATAGGAGTCAAGGCTGGAACGGACCTTCAATATCATTTACTCCATCTTTCATTCTACTGATGAAAAAACTGAGGGTCATAGATGTTAAGGGACTGGCCCAAAGTCTTAGAGGTAGTGAGCAGTGGAGTTGGGAAGTAAGTCGGGATCTCTGTGGTAGGTGGTTTCTGTGGGAATTCTCTTTGTATTGAGGAAGGGTCCCCCATTTGAATAGAAGGAGGTTAGAGATGCCCTGGAGACTGGTACAGGGGTATATTCTCTGGCTATGTTGCCCATTTCTCTCTGTGCTATATAGATTATAGAGCCATGGGGAGACATATTGGCTTTTATGATACTGTGATGTGCCAACAGTGACACATGATTCTCTAAGAAATAGAGATAACAGTTTGCTGGATGGATATCCGATTTTTAGCTGCCATTGAGTTGTATTTACAGGTAGTCTAGTAAACTCTGTGTGTGTGTGTGTGTGTGTGTGTGTGTGTGTGTGAGAAATGAGGTTGTTTTTAAAGGGGAGACAAGTGGGCTGTATTAGAGTGTGTCAGCATATCTTTGTTGCTCTTGATGATTCTATGTTTTGGTTTATTTTTTGTGGGGTTTTTGTGAGTTTATAAATCCATGGGTTTATTTGATCTTCTTTTTCTCCCTGACTTACGTACCTAGAAAGAATGTAGCCCTCTCTTGAATTGTAATGCTTTAAGGCAAGTTTAGAATAGAGAATGACTTCATTTTAGTGATGATACCAGGAACAACCTATTCTTTGGGAAATACATAACTTACTCTTGACAATGACTTTATATATTTTAGAACACTCATGGGGATGTCCTGAATAGACCTGGGGGTATTGATATTATCAGATGATACCCTGTTGCCTCAAAAGAGTTATTTCATCTCTAAACCATGTGCCTTTATTCCAAAGATCTGATGACTCATCAAAAGAACAGACTAATAGTCAAAAAATTATGAGGTCAGAAGGTTAAAGGTTGGAGGACCTGGCTTCCAGCCCCACCAGATGCTGCCCTCTACCCGACTACCATGCTACCTGCATGACCTTGAGTCAGTCACTTAATTTGCAGGGCATCAATTTCCATTTCTTAAATTTGAGTGATTACACTAAATGGTTTTGAGGCCCCTTCTAAACTTCAGAGCTATGATCCTTATCACCTGAGATTACTATTATTGTGTCAGTGAATTGTTTCAAATGGTAACAGTCACTAATGAAAACTATGTGTTGTGATAACCCCCTGCAGGTTTAGTACAATATTGATTCTGGTGATGACTCTTCCAACTTCTGCTGTAGTTGAGTTTTAGGTTCCTGTCATAATCGGCAGAGCTTTTCATTTGAATGCTGGAGTATTTGTTCAAGTCCATAGATTTTGCATTTTTAATCTTCCATAGAACACTGGTGAATAATGGCCCCTGGCAGGAGATAATGAAATTTTCTTAATTTATATTTTCAAGCGGAAGCTTCAATTGAAAATGGCGTCCTATGGCCTGGAGACATAGCTCTGGTGCGAGTTTCAGGGGAGCTATAATAATAATGCAGTGCCATCGGTGACGGGGAATGATAGGACAGTGAAGAAGTAATTTAAGGAAGAAAAGAGAATGTACCAAAGCTTTATTGTAGCATATCTAATGATCTGCTGAAGATTCCCAATGGCTTTTGGAGCATGACTGGAGAAACTAATGTTATCTTGCCAAAACACAAGCCCCTGCTTAATCAGCAGAACAAGACTATTGATTAAAACACCTCACACAATAGATTACACATAGAATCTCATCTCCATACTTTGCACTTGGTAAAGTGCAATAATGAGCATAAGATAATCAAAAGAAGAGTAAAAGCAATTTGTTGAGCATTGTACAAGTCAAGATTAGAGTTGCAATGGAAACAAATCAGCATGAGAAGTACTGCTCTTTTTAAAGCTGTGCACATGGAGAAATTTACACAACACAGAGAAGATGACACATGAAGAAGAAAGATTTCCCCCCCCCCCCCCCCCTTCTGCCACTTTAATTTTTGCAGATCTGTGGAAATTATTGGTTGGGGAGGGGGTGAGGGGCATACATTTATCTCTCAGTCATGTAAAGAACCAGTCCAGATTAGCAAAGAGTTCTGCTTATGAAACACATTTAAGCGTGTTCATTTAATTATTAAATTAGTTTTTAAGAATTTCCTTTCTGATTCTACTAATTGACACCTGTGGTTTGTCAAAATACAACCTTGTTTTGTTTTTATACTTTAAATAATATAGGAAGGAGAGTGTTTGAATAGTTCAAAACTAGCCTTTAGCGTTTTATTTCCCACACAGTGGTTAGGGACAAAAGCAAAACAGGTAACTTTCCACAAAATTGCTTTTGATCTGTGTACAACTCTGGTTCCTGAATAATTCATATGCTCATATGGAACATAAAATCAACTGTTACTATGCGCCTTGTCAAAATTGTATTTATTTTCTTGTAATAAATTAATCTCGTTTTGTCATTGTGAATATTAAGAGTGCCCTAACTGGTACCATTGTCTCTTGTAGTATATATTCTGACTTTATGGAATCGTAAATAGAGGACGGATTGGTCAGCTTTCAAATTGTACTTCTGACTCTAACTAGCTGTGTGTGACCCATGGTTACTTAAAGTTAAGTCATTTAACCTTTCTCTGCCCAGGAGAACTGTAAATTATGAAAGAGGTCACTAATATTCATCGGTAGAGAGAGATTTCTGTCCAAATTGATGAGTTCACAGGTCCAGCTCAAAATAAAATAAGAGATTTTATTGTGATCAGACTATATACTATTAAAAAAATCAATAGAAGTAAAAGCTGGATGCCTACGTGCCACAGATTGTAGAGGAGACGACTGTTTTGGGTAGGACATTGGACTACATTATTCTAAAGTTAGAATCTTCAACACTCTTGAGGTCAGGTCAGCTCCTTGAGGCCTTATTTCTCTCTGGCCCTTCCTCAGTACCTAGGAAAAAGCCTTACACATAATAGATACTTAATAAATGAACAAATGGTCATTAGGCTACTGAATGAGTGCCTTTTGCTATAATATCGTGTTCTTTAAGATTTTTTTTTAAAGGTCCTTTGTCTCCCATAAGTTTTGGACCTATACCAGCTCAATATCTTCAAGGCTTTTAGAATTAACTTTATTCCTGTAAATGTGCCGAATTTATTGTGGTTTTTTTCCCCTTGTATTTCAGAAGTTAATTAGATGGTAACTTGAAGGTGTTCTGGTTCAAGATTTTTTTTTTCATCCTCTTGAGAAGATAGAATCAACTGGCCTTATTTCTGAATGGGAATTTCTCACTTTAGATTAAGTGAAAAAAAAAATACAACTGTAGGAAGGAGTAGCAAAGTGCAATAATTCACTCGTGTAATTCCAAAGCAGGGCTCTTTGACCTACATAACGAGAATGAAGTCTGCTTTTTGTTGTTGTCCTTGTTGTTTCGGTGCATTGTATGTCACAGAACTCACAAAGGAGATTTCTCCAGTTTATGGTAATTTTCTTGTCATTTGCAAAACATTTTCCCCCCATTCTTCAATCTCTGTTTTTCAGATAAGACATGATACTCACCTCATACTTACCAGGGTAATTTTAGATGAGCATGTCATACAAAAATAACTTTACGTCTCAATCTGACATTTCAACCTTAAGCCCCATGTGTTACTTTTTTAATATGTGGGGAATAGGGACTGGATCTGTGAATTCATTGATTTGGGAACCCTTTTTAGTAATGCGGGAACCTCAGCAACTTTTCTGTTAGTGTTTTAAAAAGGTACCTTAGAACAGAGGTGTGCAATACATGATCTCCCGCTTGCTCTGAGTATGGCAGAAATGAGATTGAAATATAATTGGGAAATGTTAAACAAAGTAGGTAAAAATGCAATAAAGCACAGTTAGTTATCATGTGGTTTTTTGTTGTTGTTGTTGTTTTTTTTTTTTTTTTAGTATGTAGGGATCCTTACACACCTATCAGTGCAACTCATTTCTACTTGAGTTTGACCTTCCTGGCTTTGAGTACTTAACAGGTTTTCTAACTTGGCTGGGATCCCATCATTAGGTAATTATGTGTCAGGTGTGACTTGAGCCCAAGCCTTCCTTGTTCTGAGGACAGCTCTTTATGCACCATACCATTTTGCTTCTTATATAGTATATATCAAGGAAGAAAGTCAAACTCTTATTGGGACAGGCATAATGGAATAATAGAAAAAATAATCATGAGATGTGGCTATTAAATTCTTTCCATATACAAGTCATTTAAAAAAAAATCTACTTATCAGATATTTAAGGTACCTCAAATTAGGGTAGTTTAGATGTAAGAAAAACAAATCATAGTTCAATGTCTGAGTGTTTGTATTCCTTAAATTCCAGGAAACAGCCATATCTTAGATTAATCATCTGCCTTTACTTGGACAGATTTCAGTGGATCAAGCTCACAATATTTTTGCACAGAAATAATTACAGTGGTTAAAACAAACAAAAAAGTTCAGGTTAATTATTAATGCAATCTTTTCTCTAATTGACAGAATGCCCCCCACCCCAAACGGCAATAATTTTATTTCCAGAATTATTTAGGTTTAGAAATACTAATCAACTAACATTCCAGAGGAGAGTGTTATTTTGCCAGAGATTCATCTATTTTTGAAGTATATGTGATTAAGTAGCACAGCTGCTATTAGACTCTCTTACTTAAGTTTTCCCAAAGAAATGATAATACTGTCCATCTGTATGTTCCTAATGCACTCGGCATTAGATCATCACCCTTGTTTCTTATAATTCACATTATTATAAAAAGCATTACTGTTATTAAGTTCATTAAGCAAATTTTACATAAATTCTACTCATCCTTTTAATTTCTTATTTATTGATTATTCTTCAGTCCTTTGGGTCCATGATTTCACTGATGCTAGTACTCCTTCCAGCAGCTGAGGTTACAAGCCGTGTGTGCCTTATCTTCTCTGTTTCTTATCCATATCCTCCTAGATATCCTCCAAAAGGGGTCCGATCAACACATCAAGTATCTTTTTCTGGATCTCCTTACATCGCATACCAGTTCAGTGTATCAACTGTATATTGGTTAATTAATTATTTTGACCAGAATTCTGATTTTATGTTATAGGAAAAGCCTGCTGCCAGAAGAGATGAGGATCTTCTCAGCAATATATGATCTTAGAGATAATGCTTGTAAGATGTGATATTCATAAAGCACTTTGCAAATTTAAGTATTATAAAAACATTGTTAGAGAATTGCCTCTGAGCTACATATCCACCACCCCATAATGAGCCACTACTGAAAGTATTACAAGGGAGGGTACAGGAGATTTCATGGTAATGAGATGATGAGTATGGGGACTCCCACCACTGACACAGAAGCTTTCTTTTTCCCCTTTATCTTAGAATATGAGCTGTACGAATTTCTTTAGCTGAATGGATTTCGTTCCTTGCAGCCAATCTTTTTTATTATTTATTGTTCCGTCATTTTAGTCATGCCCAACTCTTTGGGACTCATTTGAAGTTTTCTTGGCAAAGATACTGGAGTGGTTCGCCATTTCCTTCTCCTGCTCATTTACAGATGACGAAACCTAGACAAACAGGGTTAAGTGACTGACCCAGGGTCACACAGCTGGTAAGTATTGGAGGCCAGATTTGAACTCAGGGAGATGAGTCTTTCTACTTGTGGCCCAGCACTCTATCCACTACAACAGCAGTTCTTAACCTGTGGGTCGCAGCCCTTTTAGGGGTCAAACGACTCTTTCACAGGGGTTGCTTAAGACCATCGGAAAACACATATTTCCGATGGTCTTAGGAACTGAGACAACACTCCTCTATCCGTCTCCAGGTGGGTCTGCCTACATGCAGATACACCCACATACGAGTATTGAAGGGTGGTGGCATTAGGAAGGTTGAGAACCACTGCACTACAAGTTTTCTCTGAACCTAGAGAAGCTAGTCCTCAGATAAAAGCCACATATATACCTAGAAACTCAGGACTTTTTGGAGAATTCAGGAAAGTGAAATAAGATAAGACAAGGAAATCTTTGGAAAGTTAGGTGGTTTAAGTCTTTGAATTTTCCCAGGGAAAGAGAACAAAGTAAGAGGCCCATGTGGAATTCAGGTTCCATTGGTCACACAGAATCTTTTTATTGCCTTCAAGTCATGTAAGATTTACTTAGAAATGTTACTTTCATCTTCTGGATATTGTGACATTATCTACCTTTAAACTCAAATAATAATAGCACGATTGGAATTTAAATCCGTTAGTTTTATTTTTAAGTCTATTATTAATTTTAATTATAAATGCATCTAACCATGATACAAAGAAATTTACATGGGGGATTTTTTTTAAAAAAAAAACACGAATTGTTTTGTCCCTTTGTGTAAGATTGTTTTTTCTGTTCCATTTGAATGAAGATGTGTATACATGGACACGTGGAGTGATTATATTGACAGATAGTCTGTTTTCATGGAAAGATGATTTATATTGCCTACATAAACTTAAAGATGACTTCTGCCTATCTATGACAGAATCAACATACCCAAAACAGAACTCATGCTCCTTTGTACTTAACTGTTTGTTGGACAGTCTCAGAGGTCAGAAAGAGCCTCAGAGGCTAGTCTACTCCGCACCTAAAAGAGACTCCATCTCTTCTACAAAATGCCTAGTAAATGATCATCCAACCTTTGCTTCAGTACCTTCAGTGAGGGGGAACCCACTTAATCATTCTCCATTTGCGATAGTTATATGACCGACTTAGTGATGTTTTCTAAGTTTATAAGATTTTTCTTAAAATGCAAGGAATAAGTGATTGAGTTCTCTTACATGTAGGAAAAGTCACTTAATAGCTCATTAAGGAGGAAAAATAAGTAGGCAGGAGAGAGGCGCAATAGGACTTGAATAGGTGATGTCTGGGGCCCTGCCTTGCTCCAAAATGCATGATTCTATGATCAGTAACCTTAAGTGGGCCAATGATCCTTTAAGGGAAGGCATTATGTAAGTTTGACCTCACTTTCTTCTCTTTGCTCTGTGTGTGTGTGTGTGTGTGTGTGTGTGTGTGTGTGTGTGTGTGTTCCTACTTTATCCAGCCAGCATTGTGTATTGAGCTTCATTGAACCTTAGTAACATGGTATGTCTGTGGCTGCAATTTAAAATGACCAGAACACAAATTTTCACAATTCTCATTTCCTTACTTCACTTATACAGCACACAGACACTCTCCCCACCCCCACCCCCCCCAGCCCAGGGAAATCAAATAGAAACAGATCATTACCATAGGATTTTTTTTTTAAAAGGACATTTCAAACAAATTTGGCATCATTACATTCATACTATTCACATGCTCAAAATTACTTTGCCAGTGATAGATTTATGAGGTCATAGTTTAGCATTAAGTTAATCAAAATAAAATGGTCATTAAAAATTTTGATCATATTTGAGTAACATCCATTATAATATAATTTGAATGACAGTACAAGGCTTCCTCTTCAAGGTCAGTGTATTACACTTTGACCTGTGTTACTCTTTGAAATCTTGTCACTTTAAAATCTAAAAGCTAAATCAGATTTTGTGATCCTTCCTTGGAGCTAAGACAAATCTGATTTGAGACTAGTCCAGTTATTATAGAGGTCATACCCCTTTCTTTTCTCCCTCCAAGAAAAATTATCTCTGTGATTTTTCAGTAATAAATATTTCTTCCTTCTGTTCTCAGTGCTTGTCCATTACTGATGGTGCCAAACAAAGCCAGATAAACAGACTCTGAATATTCCGCTTAGTATCTCTTTGACCTTGGGCATGTTACTTAATGTCTCAGAGATTCAGTTTCTTCATTTGTAAGATGAAAGGGGTTGGATTGGACATATATGGTTCCTTCTACCTCATAATTTGTGGGCCTATTAGTTTCTTTTTCAGGAGCCAACAATTTAACAGTGAACTAATCATTCTGGAAATTTGGTTTTAATTCTTGGCTCTAGCATTAACTAGCTCCTAGGACCTTAGTTGATTCTTTGGATTTTTATTTCATAATCTCTTCCATTTCAATTCTGGAATACATGACCTTTGTCATAGGACCCCTTCCAAAAGTAGATAACATTGATTGAGATGAACCAAAAGGATGTGGAGATAGAGGCCACTGTACAGATGTTAAATACATATTATTTTGCTCAATCAAGATATAGCCTTCCTGTTCTAACTTAGAAAAAGAGATGTATGTGTCTGAGAGGTTTACCTTTAGAATAATATAGCATTTGAATTTGATATTGCTAGATAGACTATTCCAGGGAATTATTAAATCATGACTTGTTATCCGTATCCTCTTGTGTTAATTTATACAGAAGATTTTGTAAATTTATCTTAGCATTATGGGTGGGGAAGGACCTTTGGACAGGAAGTGTATCACATTGGTCTGTGGTTTTTATACCTAAGGATGTGGAAAATAGTTGTGGTAGAAAAATCATCTTACAAGTTGCCAGTAGCCGAACAATTGCTTTCATGCCTATGGGCAGTCTGGCTAGTGAATGGAGCATTGGGCTTACAGTTAGGAAGCCCGAGATCTTGCCTCTGACGTTTACTACCTTTGTGACTGTGGGCAAGTAACTTCTAGTCTATCTGCCTCATGAAACTCCCTAGCGGTTATCAGCGGTTTTTAGAGAGAATTCCTTCAATTGAGTATTTCCGTTCTCTTTGCTAACAATACCTTCAAGAATACCAGCTAGACTTTTCTGTTTTCATTTCTGATCTCTCTGTCTCTCTGCCTCTGTCTCTGTCTGTCTGTCTCTTTCCTCCCCTTCCCTTTCTTTCTCCTCCCTTCCTATTCCTTTTTTTATTCCTCTTCCCTCCCTCTCCTCTTCCCTCTCTTAGTTCAGGGCTAAAAAAATTTCAGTTGTTGTTTCTTACACTTTATATTATATTTTACACAACTGAGTGGCATAGAAATAAAATTTTAATAAACAAGACTATTGCATCATGAAAGATCAGTTATTTTCCCCTTTATAGCTACAGTCTCTAATAAAGCCTGGATTCATAGTTCTTATGGAATCAGATAGCCATGAATTGAAATTTGTGGTCTTGATACACATGATTTATGAACTTCAGTTGATCTAATATTGGTTGATCTTGTTGCTTCATTGAGTTGATAGCGAATTACAAGTTCAGATTCCAGCTTAAATTAATGAGCTTTTCTCTTTGCTCCCATTACAGGTGTAACAACCGAACACAGTGCATAGTAGTTACTGGGTCAGATGTATTTCCTGACCCTTGTCCTGGAACATACAAATACCTTGAAGTCCAATATGAATGTGTCCCTTATAGTAAGTATAAATGTTTTGTTCTTGTTCACTTCCTCTAACCTTTCCAATTGATGCTGGAACACAACTCCATAAAAGAGAAGCATACGTTTATGGCCTCCAGAACCATTATGCATGCAGAGCACTTGCAGACTAGGGCCTCCAATTAGCTTCACCAAGTGTGGAAGGAAGCCATAATGTGACGCTGGCCAAGTGTCTGTCTGTGTTCTTAAGTGTTTGGCTTTTAAGGCTAGTGTTTTTCCAGAAAACAAACTTGAATTAGCTATTCAGTAGGCCAGATAGAAATTTGTACTTTTGCCCAACACCAGTTGCTGACAAATTGGTTTGGCTCACAGCTTTCTAAAGAAGGAATTGACTTCAGTTTTAATCCTGAGTCCCTTGAAAGACAACCTGCTGCTGTGGTTACTTTGGTACATGGTAAAAGTCCACCATCGAGGTAATGGAAGCAACTGCTTCCTTCATTGTTTGGTTTTGTTGAGGGAAGTTTTCTTTGCCCGATTCAGCAGCCGATTTGTCCATGCCACTCATCAAAGTCAATACAAAAGAAACACGTTGAACAAAACTGTGGAAAAGCACCTGTTGTTAGTAGCATCTTAGAAAAGAACATAAATATTTCTGAAAGATTTTTTAAAGAATTGCCAGTAGGAATAAGCGGTGACTTGAGTCTATGAATTCTCCAAATTCCTAATAACCCAGAATTTACATTTCAGAGTCCTTTTTTCTTTATTCAGCACATATTCAGCCATACCATTTGAGTCAACTTGAAAGCTTAAATATATCACTTACTTTTTTGTGACACCATTTTGGGTTGTTTCCTGTAATTACTTCTTGTCATTTCAAAAGGGGCAGGTGGTCACGTGACTTAGAAGCCAATAGTTCATCTGAAGCCACATTTCTTTGCCAGTACTTGCCCCCAGTATAAGCACAAATAAAATCTGATTTGGAGGCATACTGAAATTGTAGCATTTACAGACTTAGAAACCAAAAGAATGAGTTCTGGCATGAGACTAGTCATGTTCAGACTGCCAGTGAAGGTGATTATTCCTTCAGCATGTTTAAAAATGAAAAAGTTTGAAGACCTCCCGCCAAAGTGCTCTCTACTATGAAATTGATTTAGGGTTATGAGGTATCAACTAAAGGCCAAACACAGATCATCTTTTTGGTTTTATTCTTGCTGTGTGTTCCCCTATTACCGTTAAATGGATGCTTTTTTGTGTGCGTTTCCTTTTTTTCCCCCTGTACCATTTGTAGGATCGGAAGCCTACTGTGAGCACTGATCTTAGCTCCATTTCCCCTGTGCGTAATATTGGTGGCTTATATAATCATTCTCTTTTTGCCACCAGAAGAACTGTGTTGTTTTGAGCTAACCGAAATTATTCTGTTCCACAAAGTCGCTTTTACTTGAATTTAGCATGGTTTCAGTCCTCCAATTAAAAAAGGGATACACGTCCTGACCCTAACAATGGAATGAGTCAGAGCTGCCAAGAGTTGAGTCTCCCTGGAGCCAGTCCCTGTAACCCAGGCCATAGACCAAGAACAGTATTATACACATATTATTTTCAGACTTCAGTAATTTCTCATGCTGTTTGAGAGGGGGAAAAGTTTGGATATCTCCTGGTCATTCTAACTTTCAGAAATTTTACCTTTTCAGCTGTTCAGAAGTCTAGTCCATTGTGTGTGAGCACTAAACTCTAACACAGAACCAGATTCAGAAAAGTATTTGTTCTCTTTACTGGTAATTCAGTTTACATTCACTTCCTAGATGTTGGCACGAGGCAGCAATGGGTCTGTGGCTTTTCTTTCCCTCCTACTGACACATTAAGAAAATAAAATTGTTCTATGTAGTGGTGCCACACAGTTTCATTTGCACAAATTTTCCATAAGGGCTGAAAAAACTCTTTACCTGTTAGACGGCTCTTTTAAAATCGTTCTTAAAGCCTTTCAAATGCCGTGATTTCTGTCATCATCTCTCCATGCTACATTTTAAAAAAAGAGTTTCCTTTACCATGTTCTCTGTTATCTGTCTCCTCTATCTGCTGCTCTTTTTAGGGTCTGGCTTTCACATAATCTCTTCTTCCATTGTGTTTCTCCCTCATGGTCAAGTTGAATTTGCATGCCTCTTTCTACAGTTTACTGATTGGATGGAAATGATGTCATCATTAAATAACATTTTTGGGGAGTATCTTTTGTCACGTGACACTGTACCGGGAACTATTTAAAAAAACAAGAAGTCCTCCAGGAACATAAAAATCCTAAAATGTATTTTTCTTCCTCCATATCTAATGTCAAAAAAATTTCAGTATTCATAGATATTTTTGGATATGAATGAATTCAGCAGAAACCATTGGCAATACTAATGATTTAGTATTATTTCAGTCTTTTAACATGCCCAGATACGCACATATGTACATGAACGTGTGCTATCGAAATACCTCATATGTAGTGATTGCACAAGCACACACGTACATACACAGACATTTAGTCACAGCTGGAGGTACATGCACAGAGATAAACATGCATATGTTATATGTAATATCTGAATACCTCACATATAATTAAATAGTCACATACATATATATGCGTAAGACTCTTGAGCATCACTGGAAGTACTAAGAGTTTGTCCTGCTCTTTCCCATGATCCCCTGAACAAATTTAAGATATACTAGAATGGCTTGATGAATGAAGCCTTTCATTTTAACCCCCCCCCCAGGCTTCAACATTTTTTTTTGTAAATAACTTTATTTCTAATTATCTTGTCATGAGAAATCGCACCACATAATATTGCTAAACATTTCCCATAGCGATTAAAATATTAATTGGACGAATGCCTTGAGAGAATTCAGAATAAAATGTGTTTTGTGTCACTGTAGGTTCAGTCTGTTTTCATATGTGTATATATATATATACACATGCACGTGTGCACATACATGTTGTGATGTGTGTATGTGCCTCAGTTTCTCTGAGGCCAATTCTTTTCCTGCCTTATTACATGCAATCCTCTATTGACAATGGTAGGTAACGTATATTTGTTTGTTCTGCAGATGTGGAAACGGACTTGGCTGATTTTGTATACTAAGCCAGCCTTTTTAGGACAAGTTACAATTTATATAATGCACTTGGGGAAAGAAAGCCAATTCCATTAATTATGTTACTCTGTTATGAGAGTTGCCTGAAAATTGTCTTTAAATGGAGAGATGATATTAGAATTTTGACGTGTGTGTGTGTGTGTGTGTGTGTGTGTGTGTGTGTGTGTGTATAGGTATATGAAGATACATACACACATAAGGCTGGGATTAGCAGGCTTGTTCTTCTTAGGATCTCTGTGAAAAAGTTTGACATGGGTTGAAGTTTTAAGCATTTAAAAATGTTAGTCTGAATGATTCACCAAATGCTGTCTGTTATCCTTAAAGTTTGGATATTGCTGCTCAGTTTTCATCAGGACAGCACATATAGTAATACTTAAATTCAGTCACAAAGAAACAAATAACTCCGTACCTGATTTTTCCCCCCTTCATTGTATAGTATGTTAATACTTTGTGTAACAGAAATCAGATTGTTGCAATAAATACAAAATATTAAATTCTATATTTCTGCTTAAACTTTTTATGCAATTTAGACAAATTATTTTTGTCTGTATATGTACATACACGTATATTACAGGTTTTATTTTCCATTCATAGTTGATGGAATTTGTGACATTTGTTCAATGACAATAACCATCTATCCCCCCCAAATCATATATGCTGTGATGCAGACATAAGACTAATGATTTCTGGTCTCCTTGTCATTCATTCACTCCCCTACCATTATTGATTCCAAGCAGGTACAATATTGCTCTTCATTGAGGAGTAGGTTCATACCTTATGTGCACAGAAGGAATCATCTGCAAGTCATTAACTCCAAATTGCAGAGAGCCCCACACTGTCTATTTACTTGAATAAATCTAGAATTAGAAATTAGAGAGAAATAAGTATGTTACCTGAAGATATCAGTGTGCCTTGTGTATAGTAAGTGCTTATTAAACCAGTTGACCTCAGCGAAGGTAGAGGGGGTGAGGTGCCACTTACTTGCCTAAAACTATTTCTCTGTGAAACTTTCTATCCTCCCCAAAGAACCACAGAAAAAGCAAAAAAGCACCCAAGAATAACAGTAACAACCACCACCAGCAGTAGCAGCAGAAGCTGCTCAGCATGTAGCATTGAGAATAAATACAGCCTGAGCTATGAGCAGTCAGGCTATCAGTATAATAGGGGATGCCCATACAGTTGGACACTGCTGTTATAAGAAAAGGCTAGAACAATTCTCATTCCTCTGA
Organism: Pseudochirops corinnae; assembly: GCA_028646515.1. Classification (NCBI taxonomy): domain Eukaryota; kingdom Metazoa; phylum Chordata; class Mammalia; order Diprotodontia; family Pseudocheiridae; genus Pseudochirops; species Pseudochirops corinnae. Next base: position 324,815,996 of record CM053586.1, read on the forward strand.
TGGTTTTATGAAAGCCAGGCAACATACTTCAAAGTCTCCTAAAGTGTAATTTTAAAAAAAATTACTGATAATTTTGAGGAGACTCTTAAGTAACAGAATTCTTATGTAACTTGCTTCGTAACAATATAATCCTTTTTAATTTGTGGGGGGGGGGTGGATTTCAGGGTGGGTGGGGTTGGGTGGAGGGGGATTGCTTCTGTAATAGAGCTATTAATCAGGTTTGTTTTGTGGAGTGTGTAAAGTGTGGGGGAGGGAGGTTGGGTTTGGTGGGATTTGCTTTGGATGCTCTGTATGGTGATTTCTGCATGCCAGTTTGCTGTTCTGTAGTGAATTTGATAAGAGATTGTCTTAATAAGCTAACCAATACTTTTCTTTCTCCCTTTTCTTCCTTGCCTACTGTGCTTGATTTTCTCTTGTATGTATTTTGCTTACAATTTTTCTAAGCTTAGTTTTTAAGTATTAGATTTAGATCATATAGAGTTTGTTAAGAACTTCAGAGTAAATAAGCTTAAAAGGGTTGGGGGCGTGGGAATAAAATTGAAGCAAATTTTAACAGAGTAGAAGATCTGAAACTAGAGGAACCTAGTCACTTATTTAATCCACAAGTCCACATCATCTAACCTAATTACACTGGGATAAAAATGTGGCCTTATCAGTGTTCATGAAAATTTGAATTGAACATCAAGATATTTGGGTTTTTTTTTTTTAATAAAGTGGCCAATAATTTCCTACTCTCCCTCTCTCACCTTCAAAAAAAATTCAATGTTGGTTGAACTTAAGGGTGATAGGCTAATGTGGAAAAAAGCTAAGCTAAATCTGTGTGTGTGCGTGCACGCATGTGTGAGTGAGTGTGTGAGTGTGTGTGTTTAATGCATGCCTATATAAAACAGGACTTGGTGAGATTATTGAGTGACATTGGGGAGGGGAGAGTATATATACCATGCATTAGTGAAAGCTTTCATTATTTATTTAGGTACGCTAAGTGAAGCAACATGCCACCATATCTGTATTGCCTCTTTAATCTACTAAAATGATTGATCCATGTTCATTTATGTAACTTTAGAATCTTTCTCTTGCTAGGTTTTCCTGTTGTCTGTTTCTCTTTATCCAAACTAGTACAGCTCTTGTTCTTCCTATATTTAGCATCTATTACTAATTCAGTCTTAAAACTAATAGTCAATTTATGTTAATCTTTTTTCTTTTCTCCTTGCACTCTTTTTTTTTTTATTTTTTCTTCCTGATGCTTAAAATAGAAGTGGAGCAAAAAGGTAAATAACTGATTACAGTCCAAACCCCAGGTCCTTGTTATGTGCCTTATGGATGTTCACCTCCTCACTCCCCTCCTCCACAACACTCTCCATACTCTACTAATCAGCAGGATCTCATAAGTGCACCTCCCAGGGAAGTCGACTGTTTGCAATACAAATTGGGCGGCCAAAGCAGGTGGTGGGCTCTAGTTCCCGAGGTCCTTAGGGGTGGGAGTGGGAAGGAACGTTCTCTGTTTCTCTTCATACTGTACCTCTTTTTCTCACACCCTTGGGTACTTATTTGTTATTAATGTGCCATCCTGCCTGGCTTCCAGAACCCTCTCCATAGCATGCCATGGTTACAGGGTTTCCTGGTCTGTTCCTTTCACTGCTTTGGTTATGTACACTCTCCTCCTAATTGCATTTTTGGTACACTTGTATTTTATTTTATTTTTAATAAATTAAGACCCCTTTGTTTTAAGTCTCTTTCCTTAAATTTTGAAACGTTTACTGGTTTTTGTTATTTTTTGGTTCTTTTTCTTTTGGTTTTATTTGGGGATATCACTTTGGGGGCTTGAGAGGAGGTTGGTGGGGGGAAGGTGAGGAGCCTGAACTTAAATGAAATACTTCCTGTGTTGCAAAACAGTAGCTAAAAGCCTTTGATGCATAAATTGCTGAATACCAAGATTAAAGTGCAAAAGTAAAACACAAATAATTTCAACTTAATTAAGAATGCTATTAAGCTTTGGTTTGAACTGTGAAAATTGTCCCAATCCACTTTCTATGTTGATACATTGAACACGGTAACTTTTAGAAAGGTGGATGGTCCTGGCATCAATTTTTTTAAAAAGAGCTATAATTTCATGCTGCTGAAATGAATCTTTCCTTCCTGGTTCATTGTCATTATAGCTTACAGTTCTTTACCGTTACCTATTATTGTTTTTTTAACTCATTATAATTCTTGTCTTCTCTCTGTGACTGTTAGTTTTTGTTTGCCCTGGGACGCTGAAAGCAATTGTGGATTCGCCATGTATATACGAGGCCGAACAAAAAGCAGGTGCTTGGTGCAAAGACCCTCTTCAGGCTGCAGATAAAATTTATTTCATGCCATGGACCCCGTATCGTACGGATACCTTGATAGAATATGCTTCTTTGGAGGACTTCCAAAACAGCCGCCAAACAACAACATATAAACTTCCCAATCGGGTGGATGGTACTGGATTTGTTGTCTATGATGGCGCTGTGTTTTTTAATAAAGAAAGAACCAGGAATATTGTGAAATTTGACTTGAGGACTAGAATTAAAAGTGGCGAGGCAATTATAAACTACGCTAACTACCATGATACTTCTCCATATCGATGGGGAGGGAAGACTGACATTGACTTAGCTGTGGATGAAAATGGTTTGTGGGTTATTTATGCCACTGAGCAGAACAATGGAATGATAGTTATTAGCCAATTGAATCCATATACTCTTCGATTTGAAGCAACTTGGGAGACCATTTATGATAAACGTGCTGCCTCCAACGCTTTTATGATCTGTGGAGTCCTTTACGTAGTTCGGTCAGTCTATCAAGACAATGAAAGTGAAACAGGCAAGAATGCAATTGATTATATTTACAATACCAGATTAAACAGAGGGGAATATGTTGATGTTCCCTTTCCCAATCAGTACCAATACATTGCTGCAGTAGATTACAACCCAAGAGATAATCAACTTTATGTGTGGAACAACAATTTCATCTTACGATATTCTCTGGAATTTGGCCTGCCGGATCCTGCCCAAGGTAGGAATGCTTGTTTATTGATAATTGCATGGGTATTTTTTTTTAGTAGTGTATTTCAAATAATATTTTAAAATGGGCTTCCATTTGAGTTAGTCTATTGAGCTTTATTCTTTCTTCATCTTTCTTCTCCTTCTGTCTCCTCTTCTTCTCTTTTTTCCCCTTTCTTCTTTTCTTCCTCTTTCTCTTCTTCCTCTTCCTTCTCCTTTTACTCCTCTTTTCCCTCTTCCTCTTCTTCTTCTCCGGCCCTCCACCCCCTTCTAACTATATTTATAGTCTCTACTTAGTAGGTCCTCCATAAATGTCTGTTGAGGGAATGAATGAATCGATATTGTCATGTCACAGTGTGCTAGACTGGTATTTCATAATCTCACTTGGGCTATTTTTACATGAAAACATTAATGTGATAGTTATTATAGTAAATGTCACTTTTAAAAAACTGGTTTAAGGTTTTATCCATAATATGTTTTATCATGATACGTCAGTTTAGTTGTTCTTTGCTAAAAATAAAAGAGTTCATAAATTCCAAGCTAGATACCTGTTAGCTTTGTGCTTTCCTACCTGACTTTTGAATTGATTACAATCTACATGCAGACCTTTTAACTTCTTGGCGCCAGTGGTTGAGGGAAATGTGTGTTAGGGAGTCTCAGGAGATTTGGCAGAGTTAATGTGCATTGCCAGGCATCAATGTTCTTGCAGTCCCAATCACAGTCTTCCATGTCTGCTTCGAAAGAGGAAAAGTTTTTCCAACATCTTATCAGAAGTGAGTGACATACAGTTATATTTTCTTGCTTCTTGTAAATTGGTTGTAGTTGTAAATCATTTTCCCATTAGTGACTAGATGAACCCAAAATGATGACTTAGGCAATGCACATAAGAATAATAAGAATATTCATCAGAATAATTTGAACCCATCTACTTTTCAGTGTTCTACTAGAAAGTACTTAAACTATTAACATACATCCGTTAGTCCTGCATATGAAACTGTGTTGGAGTGGATGCTGTGATCAAAGCAATGCCTTTGCACTAAAAATAAAATATTTTCATGACATGAGAATTGATAAAATATTCTCTTATAGGTTATACTCATATCTTGTTTGCATGATTTTTTTTATTCCAGATTAGCAGCTGAATTCATTGAGTTAATTTGAAGTTTTTGATAATTTTAGTTATTTGACACTCTGGAAACCGAGAAATTGTTTAAAGTTATTTGTGGTTAGGATGGAGAATTTTTTTTTATCTTGTCCAATAAAACTTTTTTTTCTTTTTTAAAGATCTGTCATAAGAAAATTTTCTTTCTAATTCTGAACAGTGTCACGGGATAGGACCTTAAAAGGAAAAGTCAGAGTCACTTGTGGTTGAGTTTCTAATTTAGGGTCATGACAGAGAACCCGGAGTCTGTGTCATTTCTTGTAACAGGGACAGTAATGATGTATTGACTTGTTCTCTGGGCTCTCTATCTCTAATCTGTGTCTGTCTTGACTTTGTCAGCTTCAAGCTGCACCAATAACATCCTGCTGCTGAATGCTTCAACACTTAAATCTTCCTCCTGGGTAGAAAGGCCACAGTGGCTGTGTGTCTGAATCATTCTCTTAAGTTAATTATATATTTTGCTCTTCAGACCAGAAATTTGGCTTGTATCCTTGACCCTCGTTGTATGGCATTGATGTTTTGGTGGTGGTGGTACTGGTGTTTTTCTTTTGCTAACATAAAGCATTCCTCATTTATAAGTTTGTCAAAAACCACCAGGGGAACATCGTTAGAATTTGACCTTATAGTGACCCAGTCCCTTATTTATGCCTTTATCATTCTGTCAGCTGTTGAAAGTTGTATCTTTGAAGGAAATGAATCTCTGGGCTTCTTCCAGCTAGGAAAATCCATTGCTGTTTAGAATAGGTGGACAGCAAATGCTTCCAAGGCTTGAAAATAAAACTGACTAGAAATACCTGTTAAATCAACGTTTAAAAAAAAAAAAAAGAGCCTGATGTCCTTATTAGAAATGAAGAAGTCTCTGATCACATGCATTTGTTTTAAGGAGTCTCCAGCAGCTCAGAAGAAAGGCCATTGCCTTTATGATGGTCATAAGATACTGTAACTTTTCTGGGTCAGGGTATACAAGAGAGCAAAGTCAGAGTGAACTTGTGATTGCTTTGAGGCAGTTGGATGGTTTCTATGTGTATCTCCACTTGGAAATCCTTCCGCTCTTGCTTTCCCTTGTGTTTGTTTTAAGGTATACATAATGTTACATTTCAACATTCATTCATTCTTTCACTGAATAAGCATTTATTAATTTACCTATGATGTGCCCAGTACTGTAGTGAACACTGGGGTGTACAAAGATGAAAAAATGAAAGGTTTCCACCCTCAGGGTGGAACTTCACATGTAATGGGGGAAGAACAAAACAAAGAAACAAGCAAAAAAAACCTGTCAGTTTGTCCTGGCTCTCAGAGGTGATTTGTATAATTAATTATAAAATATTCAGGTCCCGTCTCTTCCGTCTGTACAACTGCATCAGTTGATGGTGTCCTCACCTTTTCCCTTTCTTTTTAAAACATTAATTCTATAAGTAACTTTGAGAGGGAAATAAATACCTTGACTTCATTGCAGAATTTAAGATAAAATATCCCATCCAATTTTTAAACCTTTCCAAAGGAGACTGACTAGTTCTATCATTTGGTCCTTAATGATTCCAAGGCTTTTTTTTTAAATGAGTATATGACATAAATCCCACCATTGCCTGTCTGACCCATTATCTGTCACTGAGGCTTCCCAGCTTCCTCATCATTCCCTACCCTGTACTCTGGGAGAGTTTCGGACCCCATGCTCCGTGCTCTTTGGGACGACCACTTTGTACAGCTATTGCAACTTGGAACTTGAAGTCAGCCACAGTGAACCTGAACAACGGTTTGATCAAAGCAGCTGATAAAACTGTTACGGGAGAAATTAGGTCTGTGCGTTCTCTCTCTGCAGCTGAAGCTGGCTGCCTTGAGTGCAATTCACTCAGAAGCCTTCTGTGTTGGATCTGCTGCTCCGTCTCACACATGGTATCCCTGGCCAAAAGGATACTGAAAAACAGTTCGCTCTTTGTAAACTTTTAATAGGAACCTTTTTGCAAAATGCTAGCTTAACACTTAGAAGACTTTTCCATCAGTTTATTTTAAGGTAATTTCCACCCCCATTCTTACTAATAAAAGTGTATTTTACATGCATTTAGATATGGGGCTTTTATTTATTACTGTTCGTTTCTTTTGCGTTTTGGACCCCATTGTCTATATGTTTTCCTATTAGGTCATTATTCCTATTATATATGTTAGAAGTTTTCCTACTCCCATTTATTTATCCAATCTTGGCCTGTTTCTCTCTCACAAAATAGTTCTAGGATAGATCTACAAAAACAAATAACAATAAAACCCTCATTTCTCTTTTTTTTTCCTTTTTAATCCAAATGACTGTAGATTTACTTAATCAGGTCACCAGGTTTATACTGCAGACACATGGTGGGATCACATCTTGTCTGGTTTTGAATTTCCCCATTTTTCTCAAATAAAAAAGTAAAAAAAAAAACAAAAACCAACTATGACAGGTATTTATTTTGTACCAGTACAGAAGTTGGATATTTCAGCCATGTGAGGGGAAAAAAAGAAGGCATTTTCACTAAAAGTTAGGTATATTTTATTTTTTAAAGAATTAGGATCGAAATGACACATGTCGACTTCTTAAGTCATTCTTGTTCAGCTGTTAAGTGCTCAATAAAATGTGATCAGTGATTTTTTTAAACATAATGAAGAAAAGATAATTTAATGAACACTCATTTTAGCTTTATGAAGTATAAAAAGGATGCCCAGCCAAAGTCCATTCTGTTAACAAGAGCTAAGTTCAGAGAGCTAGAGGAGAGAAAATTTGAGACCAGTGCTGTAATTTTAAAAAGTACATATTCAATTTAGTTCCTTTAAGGAAAAATTGATGGCAGATACCAATGTGTCAATTACAACTGCCATACTAACTATCCCAATTTACAGATGATAGTGAATATCTAACTGCCAGGGTCCCAGTTAAATGGGTGCATTTGCTTAACCAATTTTGCTCTCTCTTCTCCAGTGCTGCTAGGAGGGAGTCAAAAAGCCAAATTGTTCTCTCCTTCTAGAAGCTTGAGTAACTTGGCGATATTTCTAAGTATGCTTAGTGCGTAATATGCTTCTTCACAGGTTTGGAAGTAAAGCTTCTTCAGCTCTGTGGATGAAGGGAGCTGGTGGACTGGGTGATCTCCAAGGCTCCTTGCAAGCTTTTAAATTCAACTATACTATGATTTTTTTGCAAGAGGAAGGGCAGATCTTCATATTTTCTTAATGGTCCTTATACTCGCTCTATTGAGGAGTTTTACCAAATCTCCCATTTATTCTCACCAGATATCAAATGCGTTGTCCGTATAAAACCTTTAAGTGATAAATTCTGGCTTGAAACTCTGTCTTTTACAGCTATTTACCAATTTTTAAATGTTGAAAGCAGACTTAATAGCAACAGTAAATATGGTTTAAATACAGCAAGTATGAGGAATAATCTTCTAATTGGACATGTTTTACACAGATCCCTTTAAAAGGATCTAGGAAAAATATTTACCCAGTGCCAAAGAGGGAGAAAAAGTAATCTTGTCTCTACTGAATTATTTTTTTTTTAATGCTGTGCGTTGTGTTAGATGTGGAATCATGAAGTCTCGAGTTCAGATCCTCCCTCAGAAACTTAATAGCCATGCGACAGCTTAGGCTAGTCATTTAACCTCCTTCACCCTGTTTTCTTATCTGTAAAATGAGTATAGCATCAGCATCTACCTCCCTGGATTGTTGTGAGGTAGAATGAGTTAATATGGAAAGTGCTTTGCAAACCTAAAAGTTCTAATGTTATTTAAAAAAAAAAATTAGATGCAATAGCTTTCTTGTCCAGTTTTTGCCCTGTTCACAAGCTGTGTGGTGGGGATTGGGGAGGAATGAACTCTTTGTTGCCTGAATAGTCTATTCAAAATGAGTTTATTCTTCCACTAAATAGCTTGTCTTCATGTTACCATCATAGAAATTATAAATATTTAAGTGATTTATTTTTAAGTAATACATTATACAGTCTCCTTAAAATGTCTTTTTTCTTAATAGAAGAATTAGTTTTAAAAATAGAAAGAGGCAAAATGATTTTATAATATGAAGTCACAGGAAAAAAAATAGAAAAATAGCCATAGTTCAACTCTTTGGGGTTTCCTGAAATGGTGCCTAAGTTGTAATAGGGATAGGGATTGGATGTAGGATTTCTTTGCTAGAAGGAAAACCTAGATAAGGGAACACTTTCTACCAGTTCAGGTTCATAGTGTGCAACACAATGTGCTTGAGAAATTGCCTTGAGTACTTGTTAGTTGAGGGCTTTACCCTGGGGTCCCACAGCCATCAGTTTGTGGTGGTTGTCACCAATCCTTTTATTTATTTTTGGTCTTTTTGGAGGGGGGAAGGCAAGGCAATTGGTGTTAAGTGACTTGCCCAAGATCACATAGTAACTGTCAAATGTCTGAGGCTGGATTTGAACTCGGGTCCTCCTGACTCCAGGGCCAGTGCTCTATTCGCTGTGCCACCTAGCTACCACTGCCAATCCCTTCATTGATGCTTTTTTTTTTTTTTTTGGTAAGGATAACATAAGCAGGATGGAGTAGCTATGAAAAATGGGGGTGTGGTAATTAATTTGTAGTTCATATTTCTATATTTCAGGTTTACACGGTTCTTTGTACATATACCTTCTTATTGTGAGGTATGTGTTGTTATCCGCATTTTACTGATGGAGAAACTGAGGCATAGAGAGATCTAATAATGTCTGGCAGGCGTTAGAGCAGGATTCAAACTCTAGCCTCTTGGACTTGTGGTCCAGTCATCTTGCATCAGGGCCACACAGGAATGCTAATGGAAGTATTCTTAGGAAGTACTTCTGTCATTCCCTAATGTACTAATAAGGAGAGCGTGTCATGGGAAACGGGAGCGTGACGGGAAGAACCATTTGCCTCTTTCTCTCTCCTTGTCCATCCCCTTCTCTCCTCCCTGCACCGGTGCCCTAGATGAGCAGAAGTTACTTGACACTTCTGCAAAGATTGTGATGTTTTTGACAAATGTTAATTGAGAAAGCACTGAAAGCCTGACTGCATTGTAATCAAAAGAAAATTACAGAGGTTTCACAAGATGTCAGGCAAGTGCTTACAGAGGAAGATAGACAGGTTTGAATCGGTTCTTGAAGCAGCTGGCTAGGCATGAAGTTTGACTCAAATACGGAGGCAGCACTCAAACAGTCAATAAATTATGCCCTGGAAATAAAACACATGCTCAAGAACTTTCTGTTTGGAGATGGAAAAAAAAGCGGAAGCAACAGTATGCACTTAGTGAAAAATGAGACTTGCTACCTAAGATTCCCAAACAGGTGCATGGAGAGATTTTTTTTTTTCCCTAATAAATTCAGTGTATGCTCCTGATAACTTTCTTGATATAATCAAACCTGTGCTCACATTATTTTATTAATTTAAATATCTTAATTAAATTAATTAATTGAAATCAGCTGAATTAAATCAATTTAATTCTAGGCAATTTTAATCTTCTGGTTTGGACTTTTGGATTTTTTTTTTTTTTTACACATGTAATTTTCCATAACATGATTTTCTTGAGCAGGATTTTATTTTAATGCAATAATAAATGTGACTGGAAAAATGATCTTTTTCTCAGTTTAATAATCATAATAATAAAGAAAACATAAACTTAATTGCAAGAACTCTTTTTTCCATATATTTTTGTGGAAGAATTTGAGAGCCAAGAACATTCCTATTTCCCCAGTGATGACCAAAAGAATGCACTGGTGAATTTTTAGCTTTGCAGTGTTTCCTATCTAGCTATTTCTGACAGTTTGAAATTAGTCTTGTAGGACTAAAAATAGCTCTGCTTTACTGTACCTGCTATTCCAGTCATATTCAGGTTATACCTTTTTTTTTAATTTGAGAAAATAAAACATTAAATGATTTTATGTTTCTCATATTTTATGCTGTTAAGTTTCCCTTTAAACTTCGTAAAAGGCTCCATGCCATTTGTGTGCTGATTTCAAATTCAAGATAATATCATCTTGACATAGTAGAATAAATTATATACTAGCCCCTGCCTGGAATTAGTTGTTGCTTCATACCTATTTTATCAAAACTAAAAATGTTAAAGCCTGAGATGATAATGATGTATAGAAACAGGGCAGGGTTGCTAGACTTGCTTCTGTTTGCCTCTAATCAAGCGTGTTGGAATTCTCTCAAGCAAGAATGACTGCTGGGTGGGAGGATCTAGCTACAGTAATTGTTTTCCTGCAAGGTGTAGAATGGGTGACTTAAGGTTTTTTTTTTAATGCCCTAGTTGTATAGGACTCAGATTTTGTTGATGCATCATGTTTGGTTGTTTACCAAGCAGGAGCTTAAATTACTCTATTATCCACTGTTTCTAGACTGAATGGAATTTGGTTAATCACATTTTTTCTTCGCTGTGCCTGACCCTCCATAATTCCTCCTGGGCTTTTGAATCACAAACTTCAGCTTGTGTTAGCAAGAAGTTGTAAAGAAGTGGCCCTAAAATAGTCATATATATTTGACTGTGAGGTAAATCCTACACAGAGGTGCTGTGGATGATATTAATTTTAAAAGCCAAAACATAGCAGTGGCATACAGTAGATCAAGGAATAGCTTTGGATCCAGAACACAAGTCTTGCCTTTGACCTATCCAAGCTATATGCCCAAGGGCAAGTCATTTAACCTTTTTAATACCCTAGTCAGTTCCCTAAGTCTAGAAATTTGAGTGTCCTAGGCTCTGTGTCTGTACACTAGGGCACTCCACTCTAGCGCAGTCATAGAATCAGCAAAAAAGCAAAAACAGGTATGCCCAAGTCAGAAGCACTTAAAAATTATTTTAGAACAGTTTAAGGCTTTGGTGGATCCAAAAAGCTTATCAGTACGGAGATACCTCTCCCCATAAGCCATCCACTCCCTATGCCTTCTCATTCTGTATGATACACATCCACATGCTACCTCTGCAATCCATATTAGAGAATAATTGAATCAAATTGTTTTTTTTTCTTTGACTAGAGTTCTCAGTGATTCTTATGAACTTTTGAAAAATTGGGATTAACACACTCATCTTTTTTCCATAGTGCCTACCACAGCAGTGACAGTAACTTCTTCAGCTGAGCTGTTCAAAACCACAGTATCAACCACAAGCACTCCTTCACAGAAAGGCCCCATGAGCACAACTTTAGCTGGTGGAACAAAGGAAGGAAACAAAGGGACTAAACCACCTCCAGCAGTTTCTACAACCAAAATTCCTCCTGTAACAAGTATTTTTCCCCCGCCAGAGAGATTCTGCGAAGCTTTAGAAGCCAGGGGGATTTGGTGGCCTCAGACACAAAGAGGGATGATGGTAGAACGGCCTTGTCCCAAGGGAACTAGAGGTATTTCCTGTGAAATATGTATAGATGTATATAAAAATATTCACGTGTATGTGTGTTTGTGCATGTATATGCATATATGCACACAGAGTCGTCAGGAGGTGCTCAAAGCATCATGGAATGCCCCCATTTTGGGAGGACCACTTCCAGTCACCATATTCGTAAAGTTTGATAATAAAATGTCTGCGGGCATCAAAATTTAGATTTTAATCTGTAAAAGGCCTTTGAGTACAGGCCACGAATGCCTAGAATCCTTGAGGACCCAGGTTGTACTTGAGGTTTTTTGCCCAAGGACTGTAGTAAAGATCGCTTACAGCTGCCTTTCTCATTACAAGCCCCACTTTGGAGAAATTCCAAGAAAACGAAGGGCTTTCGGTTCGTTTGCTGTAAACATCTGATATTTCTGTGCCGACTTTATATTTACTGTTTGTAATCTGCGTTATTCCCAACGTTTTCGTCAGTTATTGTCAACTGCCTCCATTAGCGTTTATTCAAAATTTAACACACAGAGCGGGAACGGCAGAGCTGATTTCCTGAATGCATGCAGAAAAATGGTTTCAATTTCACCGTTGTTTTCTACATCTGTTGTAGGAACTGCCTCGTATCTCTGCGTGGTTTCCACCGGCACATGGAACCCTAAGGGCCCTGATCTTAGCAACTGTACCTCACACTGGGTAAATCAGCTGGCTCAGAAGGTTGGTTGGAATCTTTTAATATGATACACACTGGTGATTAAAGGCTTTAACTTCGAACATAAATAATTCAGCTTAGTATGTTGAAACCATTTTTATGGCTCTTTGTTCAGTTTAAAAGTAGAAGAATTATGCATAGTTTTTGTCTGTGAACCATTTATTGAAAGTTAAGCCTTCGTGTGTTTTGGGGAATATTTTTTACTAAGTTAAGCTTTTTAATGCGTACATGCTTGCTTAATTTCATTCATGTTTAGCATGTTCTGGGTCGGGTTTATTTTGTTTTGATTTAATGTTCAGAAGATGAATTCTTCGTAGGCCTAATAAATCAAATAGATTTAAATGTGCAACTGAATTTCCAGAACCCAAACAGATGTTTAGCTGGCAGATGATGACAGAACAAATAAAATGCCTTTTAAGATGGCATTCTGAGCAAAATCCCATTTACAGCATATTGCAGCATCACCTTTGTGAGGTAATGAAAACTAGATAATCCTCACCTGACCCAGACTACTTCTGTTTGACTTTCAAATACCTACAACACAGATATGAACCAGTAGATGTCTGTGCTTCTGGTAATAGCAAGGGGGAAAAAAAAACAAACCCCAAAGTTAGATGAAATAAGAGCCTCGGCCCCAAATTTCCAATCTGATTTCAGTTGTTTTTTTTTTTAAATGCTTGTTAAGAAATTTCTTTTGTGTGTCAAGGATCTAAGAACCTTTCATCTTCCCAGATAAAGAAAAAGTTTGTTGGTCTCAGTTAGTTGCAGATTTTGACGTGTGTGCAAATGGGCATTTTGCCACTGCAAAGGTATGCTGGGAGTCAACTTGGAAGCCGTGAGCGGAACATGGGCTCCTGCCGAGATAATATAAATTGTCATTTCAGATCCGAAGTGGAGAGAACGCTGCTAGTCTCGCCAATGAGCTGGCTAAACACACCAAAGGACCGGTGTTTGCTGGGGATGTAAGCTCATCTGTGAGACTGATGGAACAGTTGGTGGACATTCTAGACGCGCAGCTGCAGGAACTCAAACCCAGTGAGAAGGATTCGGCTGGGCGGAGTTATAACAAGGTATGGAGAGGTATCCTGTAATTTGTAATTAGGAGTTTCCTATCGTGGCTTCTCCTTCTCCCAGCAGTTTGCTGCTGAATACTCTTCCTCTTCTCCCTCCCCTCTTTAATTCTTATTTGCTCCAGTTCCCAAGAAAGAAAATTACGATTATAGGCAGGACAACAGGACAGAAATAGTATATAAATTATGTCAATTAGATTATGGGAGACCTCTGTGGCTGACAGTGTTCAGAGACTAGATCGTGCACTTCAGAATGCATCTTGTAGGCATTAAACTGGCAGAGTTTGCAAACAGTTTTTGTCATTTGTACCTGCCTTTTCTTCTGGCCTCATAAGCAGACCGTAAAAAATGGTGATTTTTATATCTTACTAGTCATCATTGAGTGAACGTTTCCAATGACAGCCTTTGGGAGTGGAACATAAATTCTTGAGTCCGCTCCTTATTTTTATCACATCAGATCAGGTTTATTGCATTTCATTCTATTTTGATCTGAAGATACTTGGTTTAGTACGCGTCTGTTCCCTTTGGTAGAATTAGTGTAGAGAAGTGAACACAAATCCTAAGGCTGGCTGGGTGGGTGTATGATGCTCCCTAAAATTCGTAAGGCATTGAAGATGACACATTTCTTTCCTGCCGTGTGAATTCTGTGCCCAGAATTTTCCTACTTCTTCATTTAGTGGCCTAGACAGAAAAAAGCAAGTGAGAGCCAGAATAATGATGGCGAACCTTTATAAGGCCATTTGAACTTTACAGCAGCCCTGCGAGGCGGGTGCTTTTATTAGTCCTTTTTACAGATGAGGAGACTGAGGCAAACAGGGTAAGTGATTTGCCCGGGGTCGCACAGCTGGTGAGTGTCTGAGGTTGCATTTGAACTCAAGTCTTTCTGCTTCCAGGGCTAGCACTGTATCGATTGCACCACCTACCTGCCGGAGTAATGTAGGGCAACATGATTTGATAAAGGTGAAAGAATACCGGTTTGGGAATCAGAAGAATTATGTTCAAATCTTGGCAATGCCACCTACCACCTGTGTGACCTGGACAAAGTCCCTTCGTCTCCCTCAATTTTGAGGAGGTTGGATTTGACCTTTAATGCCCCCTTCCCACTAACTCAGGACCATTAGTGATGGATGGTCTTCTACTCAGTGAAACCAGATAGGATTGCGAAAATGCCATGCAATTTGAGACTTACTTGAGGGTTTTTTTTTTTATTCTACATACATATGTATTTTGGGGGCAGCTTTCTAGAGATGTTCATCTAACCTCTGATTTTCTTTTCTCTTACTAAAAAGCTCCAAAAACGAGAGAAGACATGCAGGGCTTACCTTAAGGTATCTCTCCTCTGCTGTCACCCTGCTTTCTCCCTGCGTCAGCTACCTGCCACGCTTTATCATCTTGCTGCATGATCCAATGTATTTCAGTCTTTGATAATTATGTATTGTGCCCCCTATCAGCTATACAAATGTTGGCTTTGCACAGGTATAATACTCTCAGAATAAACAAATAATACTTTTCTTTTCTTTTTTTTTTTGCAACATTTCTATTTATCCCAAAGTACAAGAATATTAATAAAAACCTTCTGAATTGGAAAGTAATAATACAATCCCTTTGTTTCCCAATGGTACCCTTGCGGATCAGACAACAGCTGGCAATCAGACAGCTATGATCTCTTCTTGGCAGTTTATCATATCAAAGACTGTATGGTCATGATTGTATGTGCATGAAAATGTCACTGCTTTCCTATTTCTGTGGGATGCTTTAAAATGAAACAGCTTTGGTCTCGAGATTTTTAAGGGTTAATTCCAAAGATAGCTTGTGTGGGAGTTGGGTAAACTGCAGATGAAATATGAATATTGTGACACTTCATTAGTATCTGTTTAATGGTGCTTCTTGCCGGGCTAAGAGGGACAGGAATAGGCTGCTTGCTTCCTGCAGCCGATCGTTATGCCCATGGTCTGGGAAAAGGACAGATCTGCCACACACAAAAGAACACATCTAAGTGGGGCAGGCAGTGGACTTTTGTTTCATGGATTCTTCAAGTTCTTTTTTGTTAGGGGGCAGGGGATCCCCTAGTTTTTGAACATCCTCCTAGGAAACACAGTAGTGGCCAGTCAAAATTCAAAGGACCATGCACCATGCATGCACACACCCATGTTTAAACATCTTGTCCTCTCGCTTCTGTGATACTTTAGTGGAATAGAGGTTACTTGATGTTCATGAACTCACTGGTATTTTTTGGCATGGTCTCCTGTAAGAATGGCAACCAGCCAGATAGGATTAGACTTTGCTGGACTTGAGAGCTTTAAAAGAAAAATTGGTGGGAGGGTCTGTTTTTAGGTATTAATGTTCCAAATGTCCCTTTTTAGCCTTGCTAATGGGGGCAAAGCAATAACTGCTGAAGTGGATAGAATTCTTCATACTTTAATTTGTAGTTCACCTTTAAGGTAAAAGTTTAATGTATGAAATGTAATAATTGGTATGTTGCCCAGGACACATGCCTCATTGGGAAAAGTAGCCATTTTTCCTTTGGCAGGGAGAGTATCTCAGGACTATGATTATGCTGATCAGTTTGTTTCCACTAGAGACATAGACATGATAATAAATAAGCTGTACCTGAAATTAATAATAGCATGTCAGGAGCACACTCTGTGGCAGCATGAGAAATCTGAACACGACCTACGGCCCTGACCAGTGTCACTTTGAGAACATGCCACATGAGCTTCTGTGGTTCAGATAAGAGGAATAAAACTTCTTCAGTTACAAATCAGAAGCCGACTTACGCTATGCAAATGGAGCTAGTTCCCACTTTGTGACAGAGGATTCATTTGTACCGCAGATTAGAGGCTCCAGTCTGTATTTCTTGGTTACTAATGAATCCAGCCTCAGCAGACCGATTTTGGTTCCACTCCAGTTAATGGCTGCAAGTGGGATCAGTGTGAGCATTCTGACAATTCTGTCTCCCATTAGAGAACAGAGTGGGGTGGGGGGAGCTTTTAATTCCGCCATGGAGCACCTTCCACCTGCCACGAAGGTCGTGGTGGCTCACAAAGCGACAGAAAGAGGATATTAAGATGGATTAAGCTAATTAATCTTACTCTGGCAGCAGTCTCCACCAACATTTCCCTATTCATTTCAATGCAGTATTCCCAACCAACTTTAGGGGGTGGGGTTCTGTTTGTATGCTCTGTGCTCATTCTGCCCTCAGCATTTATTACTTGATCAAACAGATCACATACGTGCCTAAGGACACATGATGACCAGGTAAATGGAGCAGGGACTCACCAGTGCATGACATTTTCAATGCACAGTTATACTGTGCATCAATGAGAAAGCCTGCCTTCAGTTGATTAACTTATTAGTGTGATTGATTGGGTTATTTTATAAAGAGAATTACAAGATGTCTCTTGGAATTTCTGTTCCCCCACCCCACCCCTTTATCTTTATTTATTGTTACTTTATGTGTTTCTGAATTAACCTCCACACGGGAAGATTTTCAACATGACCATTTTCATGGACTTAACTTTGTTTCGCACACTTCCTCTCCTTTTCACTCCCTAAGTCCTTAAATTACCAGTTTAGACTTTGACTGTCTTGTTTGTTCAATTGAGTAATGGCCTTTGTGCAGTGACCCCTGTGCAGGAATTGTGGTTAGGATCTGCAGGATTGGGGCTCAGGATAGCATAGTGCGTTGGGGAAGAGACTGTTCACAGAGCATTTACACACTCTGAAACCATTTCATCTCATTAGTCTTTGCTAATAAACAAATGTGCTAATAAACACTGTGGGCCACGGTTTGGACAAGGTGTTATTTTGAAAAACAGCGTATTATCTGTTCTTTCCCACTGTTAACAGGAGGTTACTCCTTAGTCTCAAGTATCTTCTGTCCAGAAAATAAAACCCTTTACATTGTATGTAAGATTAAAGCCTCAGGCAAAGTCATTGGCACGAAGTCTTAACATTTTTCTGTACTTTCTGACCCTGTTTTTGTGCTCTATATAAATAGAAATAAATCAGATACCTACATTTGCATTTCATGACCAGTTTGCCATTCTAGTAACCTTTTTAAATAGTCCTGTTTTGAAGTAGTTAGGTCTATTTTATGTTAACCAGGTGTTCTGGTATCTTTAAATCAGGGTAAATCATCTTGACACCTGAATATTAGAATTGTCACAAGACAGCGCTAGAAAATCTCCTCAGTGCCAGAAGCAGTCAGGCCTAATGATAGTTTTCTAATGGATGCAGGCAATTGTTGACACAGTGGACAACCTGCTGAGACCTGAAGCTCTAGAATCCTGGAAAGACATGAATTCTTCAGAACAGGCACATGCTGCAACGATGCTACTTGATACACTGGAAGAAGGGGCCTTTGTCCTGGCTGACAATCTCTTAGAAGCAACCCGAGTGTCAATGCCCACAGAAAATATTGGTGAGTATTCCTGGTGACACGTGGAGTTTTTGCCTAGGAAATGAACCTGGGTGGAAGGACAATGCTTTTGTTATAATCTACTTCCAAGTATTTTTAGTCACTTTATTTTCTTTTCCTTCCTTTTTCTATTGTCCCCTCCCATATTTTTTCCTTCCTTCTCTTTCTCCCTCCTTTCATTTCCCCTCCTTTCCTTTTTTCCTTCCTTCCTTCCTCCCTCCCTTCCTTCCTTTCTTCCTTCCTCCCTTCCTCCCTCCCTCCCTTCCTTCCTTCCATCCTTCCATTCCTCCCTCCCTCTTTTCCTCCCTCCCTCCCTCCCTCCCTTCCTTCCTTCCTTCCTCCCTCCCTTCCTTCCTTCTTTCCATCCTTCCATTCCTCCCTCCCTCTGTTCCTCCCTTCCTTCCTTCCTTCCTTCCTTTCTTCCATTCTTCCCTCCCTCCCTCCCTCCCTCCCTTCTTCTTTTCCTCCCTCCCTTTTTTCTTTTCAAAAGAAACAAAAGAAGTAATAGATAAGCAAGTCGAAGGTAAGGACTTCTTGGTTTTTGTCTTTGTTCCCCCAGTGCCCGGTGGCACCTAGTAGGTGCTTGATTAAAGACTTATTTAATTAAATTGAATCAGCCCATAGCCAAATTAATACAAAGGGAGAGCATAGAGTGCATGTTTTAAAATTGTTTTGCAGTGGAAAAAATCATTAGCAAAACACATGGCTAGAAAGAGCTGCTTACATGCTGGGCCATGGGTTTGCTGAACTTCCCCAAATTTTTCCTGTGGAGCTGTGGAAGATGCCTTTTCATTTTACATCATCTGTTCCTAATGAATTTAAATTACTATTTTAGAATGTGTTCTGCCAGCTACATATTTTAGGCACATAGTACGTGGGTCACATCTTTACATTGAGCACAACTGCTTCAGGTGAAAATGTGCTCAGTGAACTACATCTCCCATAATGCAGAATGTCCATGCTCTGTAGATTGCAAAATAGCTTCAGAGAGTTTGGAGCATAATTCAGGACTTAAATGCTGGCACTGAGAGAGAAATGATCGGCAATGAAAATGAATGAGGGAGAGTTGTACCACAACTTCGTTTAGTACAATCCTTATTAATCCAGAACGTGTGATAATTCAGCTGAGTTTAGCAAGTTTATGCTAATCAAAGAATCTTGGGAATAAAGAACTTGCCAAGCAAATAAGTAATAGAATGCTGTTGGTCATGTTGGAAAATGCACGAGTTACAGGATTTAAGAGTTGGAAAGGACATCACAGATTATATAGCTTTACCCATACCTGGGAGCAGTGAGAGGTGACACCAGGGTTTGGGGCACAGACCACTAAGTTACCAAAATGAATTGATTTGTTGTTTTCAGTTCTTTGTGATCCTAGAAATCAGACGTCTGTGCTTGTTAGAACTGTGTGTAAAACAAGAATGAACAAGCTCTGAGTGAAGTCAAATTGGTAGGCATTTATTCAGTGCCTTCAGTGTGCCAGGAATTGTGGTAAACACAAAAAAATTCCAAAAAACCAACAACCCCCACACGCAGTCTCCATCCACAACTTATAGTTTACTAGGTAAAGATACCATGTAAATAATCACATAAAAATAAGATTTATGTATAGAGTAAATTGGAGAAAATCTCAGGGAGTTTGGATTAAGAAGGTCTGGGAAAGTCTCTTTCTGGAATGTGGGACTTTAACTGAGATGAGGAGGGTGAAGACATAGAGGACACAGCCATTGAGAAAACCCTTGGCATTGAGAGATCGAGGGACACCAGTGTCACTGGGTCAGAGAGTACATGGCATTAGGATTGGGGGGGGAGGGTCAGGTCTTCTCTGATCACTGAAGTGTATGAGTCCCTGTGCTTTCATTCTCTGGCATCTGTTTTGAGATCACGGGCAGAGCTTTTATGGTTCCTTTCTCATTCTCTGTGTTCTGATCAGGTGAGAAATAGTTCAGAGAAAGAAACAAAATACCTCCATTGTTACTGCCTGATTTGTGCTGGTCTTCATTGTGTCAAAACCATTCATATGAAGTGTTTCAACTGTGGTTTCTCTGGACCCCCAACCTCCACCCTCCCAAAAAAGAAAAAAAGAGCTAACTGAGCTGATTTTCCTCCATAACAAAATTCTGAGTCCTCTGAGCTCATCCTTCTTTGTGGAAAAGTCACAGTGAGCCACAGGTAGTAACAGTCTACATGCCTTTCAAGGGAGAACATGAAGGAGAATCTGTAGATCACACATTCCTTTCCTCAGTGACCAGGATCTCCCGCTATTAATGCAGTCAGAATGGGGAAAGCCATCTTTACCCCATTCTTCATAGCACAAAGAAAGAAATCTATTTGCCTAGAGATAGTCATGAATATAACTTTCAAATTGTATACATAGCTGTGCGAAAACAGACCCAAGCAGAACTGGAATGAGAAACTTGGCCTATAGACATACATATAGAAATCGAGTCTTCTCCTCCCCCACCCACTTTCTGGCAAGTATACCCACTAAGGTAAGGGGGCATGTAGATGGACTGAGTCCTTTCCAGTTTTCTACCTGTCCTATTATTTCTGTTATCTATGGTCAGGAAAGTAAAATTTGTATATAACTCTTTCATGTCCTGTGGAAAAATGCTATCCTCAGGGCATTGACCCATCATCTGAATGGGAAGCATTTCCCTCCTACCACATCGGGGTCTTCTGTGTGGGCTAATGAATGTCTTTACAAACTTACATGTACACGGTCCATTTTATGTATTTGTAAAAGTAGAAAAACACAATTCTTAAGATTGAGTTTGACACAGTTACCATTACAGTTTGCCTCTTTCCATTATATAAAGATCTCTTGTTTCTATTGTTATTATCTTTATCATCGTATAAATAGAATAGTATTTTTTTCTCTGAATAGATATTGTTAATACAAAATGGTTTTGTTAGCAAGGCTGCTCCTTTTAAACAAAAAAAATCAGCATGAAATTTTGAACTTTAGTAATAAAATTTCTCTTAGTGCAAATTATTAAATGTTATATGTTTGTGTTGAGGATTATGATGATGATTATATTTTTCTTACGCAAAAAAAAATTTACATTTAATTTCATTGACTCCATTGGTCATGCGAATGTTCTATGTTTGAACTTCTCATTCTTTTACGCTTGCTCTCTTGCTTGGTCAATGGAAGTGTTTGTGTTTTTTCTTGATTAGAAAGAGCACAAAGACAGAGGCGTTGAGACTTGTGACTGTCTGGATTAAGAGTTATGTGTATGTGTAGAAATAAATGCCTGGCTTAGCCTAATGGAAAGAAACCT
This sequence comes from Pseudochirops corinnae, assembly GCA_028646515.1. NCBI lineage: Eukaryota > Metazoa > Chordata > Mammalia > Diprotodontia > Pseudocheiridae > Pseudochirops > Pseudochirops corinnae. The sequence continues at coordinate 324,836,975 of CM053586.1, forward strand.
GTTGACAAAAATTTTGTGCTGATTTGAGTAATTTGAGAAATAAAGAAATCCCAATTTTAAGTAGTTATCCTATTTAACTCTCTACATCATGAATGTGAACCTAATTTTATATACAGAACAAGTGCATTCATTTGGTCTTTGAGAAACATTTTTTAGGACTGACAGTGAAGCAAAGAGTAAAAAATTGAAGTTTTGAGATCTTTCCATCCCCATTTACTCTAATGATTTAAATCTAAGCTTCACCACATGTCAGATATGTTATGGTCAGAATTCCTTTCATATATGGGCTAAACTAGTTGACTTACCAGGGTAAGTGCTCAGATTCTGTTAATTCTTTGAAAATTTTGTAATCCATTAAAAATCACTCTGCAATAATTGGATAAATTGATACCATCAGAAAATACAAAAAAAAATGGCAAAAATTTATGTTGGCATTTAGGAGTCATTCTTTGGTCCACGGTGTATATAGATTTTTCTTAGAATATCAGGATTCTATTCCATGGTAAATTTGTTGAAAAAATAAACAGTGTACTCACACACACACACACACACACACACACACACACACACACACACTCATACACTGTTTTTTGCACGTGGAAGCACTACTCAGGAAAATTCCTTCCTGTTATTTGACCCTCAAAAATGTATTTAATGCGTTTTCTCCATCCTTCTTTGTTTGTCTGATTGAACCAGTTTTGGAAGTTGCTGTGGTCAGTACTGAAGGCCAGGTACAAGACTTGAAATTTCCTCAGGGCAACAAAGGATCCAATTCAATCCAACTTTCTGCAAATACTGTCAAACAGAACAGCAGGAATGGTAAGGCTAAACATAAAGTGATAGGACTTTGCCACATACTCTTCACACATTCTCAACCTCTTTGTTCTTAAAAGTTCTGATTAACTGGACTTCTGTTGTAGTAGAAAAAAACTCTAGATTTTTATAATTTTTATTTATAAATTATAAATTTGTAATTAAAATTTTTATAATGATGATTTGGACTAGACTTCGATCAAAGTCCAAAATGATACCTTTCTTCCATTTTGTCATCATTGAAGTTCTGTCTCACTAGAGAACTGTTGTTACAAGCATGATTGCTGTGAAATAAGCTTGTTTTTTCCTTTACAGGGCTTGCAAAGTTGGTCTTTATCATTTACAAGAGTTTGGGACAGTTCCTTAGTACCGAAAATGCAACTATAAAACTGGGAGGTGACTTTGTTGGACGTAACAGTACCATCGCGGTGAATTCCCACGTCATTTCAGCCTCGCTCAATAAGGAGTCCAGCCGTGTCTACCTTACTGACCCTGTGCTTTTTACCCTGGAGCACATTGATGTGAGTTACTCTAATGAATTAGTGGGAAGGTCGTCAAACCCAGCAAGAGAAGGGAGCATTGTTGGAGGAGGGGGAAGCGGAGGAGAAACACCTTTCCATTTGAATTTTAAATGTTGGACTAGGTCAGAGACACAAGTTTATTTAAGTCTATGAACATAAAATTAAATGAGCCTGGTTCAGTGATTATTAGAACTTAAGTGTATTCTTAATGAAAGCTAATTCAGTAATCAACATGAAAATGTAAATGACTCTAATTTGTTTCAGATTGAAAATTAACTCTTACCTTAACAGCAGGATAGCAGAATATCAACTCTTATGGCTTTGCCTGTTTAGCGTGGCAAGTTTAAATGTCAGTGAAAGCATTTAACCCCTGTTTTTTAATTCCAGGCTCTGCTTGGGAAAATGTTTACGAAGCACTGTGAATTAAAAGGTGAAGCAGGGTGAGGAAATGCAGTTTCTCTGCTGTATCTTGAGTTTACTGCAAACCTCCATCCTAGCTATTAAGTTGCTAGTTAATTGACTGCACTATGTTAGGAGATTGTCTGCAGTCTGCAGTCTGTAGTCTGTTTAGACTTCCTTGTTATAAGCTGAGAGAGTCAGTTCCCTCACACAGCCAAGTGGATCACCCGAATTGGCACAGGGAAATAAATGTGTAAGGTTACTCCTCTCTCTCTCTCTCTCTCTCTCTCTCTCTCTCTCTCTCTCTCTCTCTCTCTCTCTCTCTCTCTCTCTCTCTCTCTCTCTCTCTCTCTCTCTTTTTTCTTGGTAGCTATTTCAGCAGATTTTCCTGGAGAGGAGCCTTAAGGAGTTGGCTGTGTGATTCAGATTGCTGCTTACATGTCACTTTGAGCTGACCCAAAATGAGGGGAAAAGGAGAAATGGATTTTAAAACACTTGGTTCCTAGAGAGATTCCTTAAAATATAGTCATAGCTCTAATTTTGTCAGAAAGGGAAAAATGACTCTAAATTGCCATCAGTATGTAAAATCATAAGATGGAAATTGTAATTGTCTAAAATGGGTCTTTGGTAATTTAGAGTACACTTTACAGTGTTTCGGACTATAAAGTCCCTTTTAAGCTAGATGCCTGCCTTGTACAACATAGTCCACAATTTTGCTGATGAAAAACTTTATAGTCCGAAACATGCAAAGTTTAATCTAAATTACCTTTCGCACATATTAAACAATTGCTATAGCCATCTTAGAGTGTAAAATCCTAATTTTATCTTGTCATTTTATTTCCCAGCCTGACAATTATTTCAATGCAAACTGCTCCTTCTGGAACTACTCTGAAAGAACAATGATGGGATATTGGTCTACCCAGGGCTGCAAGCTGGTTGACACTAATAAAACTCACACAACGTGCGCATGCAGCCACCTAACCAATTTTGCTATTCTCATGGCCCACAGGGAAATTGCAGTAAGTATTTGCACTTCTAATGAGTATTGGGAACGTCTCCAGAGATTCCACCCAGCTTGGGAAATAAGTCCATTCATTGGGTGCTCATTGTGACTGAAAACGAAACCAGCTAGTGGGACCTTCTGGAAGTCCCTGTAGTGCCCTTCCTTTGCTGTATATTTGCTGTACTTTCTCGGAGGCATCTGCCTTTATATTTCCTTGTGTTCTAGCCTTAGCTTTCTTCTCCCTAGTTGCGTTCTTTTCTAAGATTACATTCTTTTTCTCAAACTACACCTGGGATGGAACCACATTGCACCACATATCCCTCTCCGTTTCCTAATACTCTGCCACTCTGTAATTACATACATACATAGTACAAGGTAATAGGTGATTAAAAAAAAGTCAGAGGGATTTCTTAAATGTGCTTTAACTTTTTTCCTTGTGCCTAAGTAGGAATAGAACAGAGGAATCCAGATATTTCTAGGGAGGCCTGGAGGGAATCAATAAGACCTTTTGTGGGTGCTGAGCGGCCAGGGTGGATAGGTAATAAGTGATACAAGGGGTAATTAATAAAATACAAGATAATCACACAAAGGAACAAGAGATCCTTTAAAACTTTGCATATTTCTGGGTCTGAAAAATTGGGAGAATACCAGCCTTTTATCCTAGTTACTGTCCTTTGTAATCCTTTCAGGCTTGGCAGTTTTCAACAGTGTGTGTCGTCATGATGGGCCTCCTCTGTTCTGTCCAGTAACATTTCCAAATTAAAATTTCCTCTTTTCAACAATACTTTTGATTTTAAAAACGACATAAGATGAGCAAAGTATTGTTATATGGTCACCAATTCTTTTGTGGTGTGGAGGCCTGTTCTTTTTACCCATGTGCAGCCCCATGGTAAATCACTTGATCTCACTCTGTTTCCTCTTTTGTGAAATCAGGATAATAATAACATGTACTTTACAGGATTCTTGTGAGGATCAGGTGAGATAATATATATGTAAAGTCCTTTACAGACCAAAAAGTGCTACGCCAGCCAGGGTTAGCCATTACTGTTACTCTCATTCTAACTTCAATTAAGCTCAAGTTTAGAAGATAACTTTCCAACAGACTTTCTTCTGTTTGGATACACATGAAATAAGAAATGTTTTAGCTTCTCCTTAGGAGAGTAACTTCTCTCACTTGAGGTACAGCCCTTTTAATACTCCCCATCTCTCTCTTGCAGTACAAAGATGGGGTTCATGAGTTGCTCCTCACTGTCATCACCTGGGTGGGCATCGTCATTTCCCTGGTTTGCCTAGCCATCTGCATCTTTACTTTCTGCTTCTTCCGTGGTCTACAGAGTGATCGTAACACAATTCACAAGAATCTCTGCATCAATCTTTTCATTGCCGAATTTATTTTCCTAATAGGCATTGATAAGACTGAATACACGGTAAGCTACCTACCCTGTGCCTATTGATCACCATTCTCAAAAAATGACTTTTTGATTTTGATGTGAATTTAAAAATGACCCTGCCCCTAAGCTATCAATCCACACTGTATCTCTGATAGGGGAACAATAGGAGAAAAGTTTGACATAGATCGAGACAGACAAGTTAATGATATTTTCATGCATTGAAAATATCAGCCCGTCTTGCCCCTTTCTCCCCACCAGCGTGCAAGAGTGCTTGCCTGTTTAAGAAACATACTTTATTATTAAGTCAGATGATTTGAATAGGACAGATTTGGTTAGTTCTGAAATAAAGAGAGAGCTTCTTTCACAAGCTCTTGCCTTCTTTACACCAAAGGCTTTATCCAGGAATGATTCCTGGAGCTTTACCTGTCACTGTGGAATCTGTGACACAGCTTGAATTTTAAAATTTTGGAGTTATTTCATTGTGTCTTCACCTGGACAAAGGTGAAACTAAGTTGAGTACACATCTGACAGCCAAACTTCCTCATATAGTAAAAGCGGAGGTATTTGTCATTTAAAGCAGATAGACTCCTGGCTGCTGCACAGAATTTCAGCCAGAAGCTATAAATAATATATCTGCAACCAACTGTTCTATCTAGCCTCATGGACCAAATCCACTACAAGCTTGTTCTTGCAGAATTATCAAGATTTTTCATAGTGTTAACAACATGCCGCCATTGTAATTAAAGGATTACAACGTCATTGTTGTTCCGTTCAAGAATGTGCTGTAACTTTTACTGCAGTATTAAAAAAAAAAAAAATCAGCACCTTATGAAGTCACCACAAGCTTCAACACTGTATTAAAGTTTCAGTAATGCTATTCACTTATAGATTTGAAGATGTCAGGACACCATGAATAGAATTCCATAGTTGAATCATAGCATGTTTGCCTGATTGTTTGCAGCAATGTGTAGTGTTGCCTAATTTTTCTTTTTTCTTTTTTTTTCTTTTTGGAAGGGCAGTTGGGGTTAAGTGACTTGTCCAAAGTCACACGGCTAGTAAGTGTGTCAAGTGTCTGAGGCTGGATTTGAACTCAGGTCCTCCTGACTCCAGGGCCGGTGCTCTATTCACTGCACCACCTAGCCGTCCCATTGCCTAATTTTTAAGAAGAGAATTGTGAGGTTTCCCAGGTAATCTTATCCATTTTTGAAGTGAGGTGCTGCCATTGACGCTTACCCTTTCTTCGCAGATCGCATGCCCAATATTTGCAGGCCTCTTACACTTTTTCTTCCTGGCTGCCTTTGCTTGGATGTGCCTAGAAGGTGTACAGCTCTACCTAATGCTTGTAGAAGTGTTTGAGAGTGAATATTCAAGGAAGAAATACTACTATGTTGCTGGTTACCTCCTTCCTGCCACCGTAGTTGGTGTCTCAGCAGCCATTGACTACAAGAGCTATGGAACAGAGAAGGCGTGAGTAATTGAAAGCGACCTGAGTGTTTTTCAAGTGAATAATTTTTTTTAAAGCCTCTTAGCTGTCACTGAGGGTCTCTGACAGACTAAAATAGAATCTGAAAGCTTTATTGGGAAGAGAATGGCCGTGCCATACACAGATTACCATCAAGTCTTTTGTAATTTTCTAGGTTCAGAGAATTTCCACTCTGGGAGAGGCGGATTCTAAATTATGGTCTTTCTTTTTAACACAAAAGATTGACCTGAAACAAATTGAAAAAGTAAATAACTTTTTTGGTCTAAAATGGATATTAAGTAAAAATTCTTTTTTAGGTTAAAGTGTCTGACAGGCTTAACCACTCAGTTTTAAGCTAATGCTTCATTAGTTGCCTTTGTTCAACTGCCCCTCTGGCTAACTCTCACACTGAATGATGATAGAAGAACATTCTATCCCATATGATGTTTTGCTTTGATAATATTTTGTCAGGCAGTTTGAGCAGCATTAAAATTAGCCACTGCCTTTTATTTATAAAAAATAGAGATATTTATAGAAAGTGACAGAAGGTAGACATAGACATGTTTCCAAGGATTTGAGTTGCTAGAGGCATGAATTTCCCTCCCTATACTGTTTACTTTCTCCTTTGATAAAATTAGTTGCATTATAGAAAGATGCTAAGGACTACAAGAGAGCTGCTTGGTTTTGCAAATGATGAAAGACAAACAAAAGCGGTTCTGTATAAAGGCAGCAGTGATATTGGGGAGCAGAAAGTGAAATTGGCTCTGCCTCTTTGACTTGGATACCATACGCGTAGAGTGCTTTCCCTTCGGTCCCCTTCCCTTCCCAATTGAGTCATTTTATTTATGTCATACTGTTTTGCAACAGAACATGACATCTGAGCATTTTCTGTCTGTTCTGTTCCATGGGGATAAGCACTTTACTTGAGATAGATAAAGATAAAAGGCAAATTTTGAAGATTACACAGGGAAGTTGAGAAATATCAAATGGGTTTTTGATGTTGAAGTTCATAGCTCCTTTAGTAACGCCTGAAATCTTAAAGTGGACAGAGGGCTTTCTTTTGTCGTTCCTGTTGTTCTATTTTCCCCAATAATGGGAAAATTATTCTCTCATTATCGTATAGGAAGGGAATCAGCCTTAACAGAGACTTAGCAAGTATTTAAAACACTTCTCATTCAATAAAATGCTTTGTTAGGCAGGAAACAAAGGCCACGTTTTTGTGATCATCTTTGCTTACTCTGTATTTACTTTACAAAGTCACATCTAGAAATAGTGTGTGGAATTTCAAAATAACGTTTTCTTGTTGGAAATATTTGAGGAGCCAAAGAAACACTGCATAACTCATGTTCTCTCTTTCTCTCAGTTGCTGGCTTCATGTAGATAACTCTTTTATCTGGAGCTTCATTGGGCCTGTTACGTTTATTATTATGGTAAGAATGCTTTTCTCATCCACCCACTCCCCTCCAACCCTTCCCTCCTTGCTATAGTAATGATGCTTTCTGTACACATGTGCTTCATCTTGAATCATTAACTCAGTATCAGAAACAGTTTTAACAATTTTTAATTTTGTACATCTGTGGCTTAAAACTGTATACTTTTAAAAACAAATAAGTGTGGTCATTGTATTCCACATTTTCAAATAACTACTAAACTTCCTTATATCTGAAAAGTGTTCTTGTATACTTCCATCCTTTTTTCCGACTCTATCTTGATTTTAGAAGAATACACTAACCTAATTAGACACACATATACACATGTAAAATACATATGTATGTGTATATGTATACACATATATAAGTATGCCATCAGAGCCATTTGGGTCAATGTGGCACATATGGAAATTAATTTTGTTATGGAACAGAACAAGCCAAGTACACATTTTAATTAGTCTTTTGACCAGAGAGAACACTTTTAGGAATCCTTTTTCCTGAGCCCTCTGTATTTTATCTTGAGAAAATGTTCACAGATCCCTTGAACTCTTATACCATCACCATTGGAAATCCTGCTGCACCAAGAGAGCAGCCTATTAGAGAAAAAAGGATAAACATCAAATTTATGTTTCTCATTTATGTTGGAGCTTTTAAATTCAGGTGATTTCCTTTAGATGAACATCTTTAGCGTCAGTTTCTTTCTGAGTACATAAGGCAATTATAGAAAAGAGTTAAGAATACTTTGTAAAATACTTATTAGACAAAAAAATATACAAAAAAAATACACAATTTCTGAATACATTAATAAAACATTTACTTTTTACATTTTTTGAGGGGTGAAGAGGAAGGATAATATTTATCTTGAAAAAAATTTGAATTTTTAAGTCATTCTATATACAGAATCAAATGAGGTTAAGGTTGTTTCCTGCTTGCAAAACTGTATATTTTTATATTCCTTATCTAACTTTGACTAATAAGAAAACTTTTTTTAAACTTCCTCCTTTTATTCAGTCCATGTTCAGAGAGATACAAAAATTGGCAAAGATACATAAGCAAACTATCTCAATTTGTATATTTGAATTTTAGATTTCATCTCTATGTTTGGCATTGTGTGGATTCAGTCTATACTCAGTGGTATAAAAAGAAATGAAAATTGTTTTGAATATTTTTAATTTAGGGAAGGGAGTATATTGGGAGTTGTGAGTGATGTAGAAACAAAATATATTAGTAAAATTGTTTATTTTAATGATAGGGGCTATTGATTGCATGATTTCCAAGGTACTAAACCTGTGATTCCTTTTTAAAAGTGGAGGAAACCGAGGCTCAGAGAGGTTTAATTATCTGCCTTGTCACACAGTTAAATGTCATGTCGGAATCTTTGAATAAAAAAAAAAACAAGCTATGAGTTAACTGTATCAGATGACAAGCTATGCGAATATCTAATTCTCTTAAAAGATGAAAAAATATGACAAATTATAACTTAGGAAGTCATTTCTCTGGGCCAAATTTTAAACAGTATTTTTCTTGAACAGCATAACAGCATTAAAGTTAGGTCTTTTCTTTTCTGAAATTAATGTAATTTGGTATAATTTCTCAAAATTCCTTGGAGTGGAAATCAGGAACCTGATTTGCCACTAACGTCATATATGCCCTTGAGAAGTTACTTCTTATCTCTGGCCCTCCACTTTCTCATCTCTCCAAAGAGGAAGTTATTCTATGTCACCTAGGAAGTTTAATGATTCCATAGTGCAATAAAATGAAAATAATCTCAGTCAAGAAAAGGCTTGAAGTCATGAATGTTTTAATTAAAATATGTTAACATGGAGGGATAGAACAAGTAAAATATCACAGAACTGACTTCATTTAATTGCTGCATATCCTTACAAAATCATAGAATTGGAAACTGAAAGGGACCTTAGCTACTGCCATCTAGTCCAGTGCTATACTAGAAAAAGAATCTATACTACAACACAGAAGTGTAGTCATTAAGATATATTTTATACATATGCTTTTGCATTAAAGAATAACATTCTGTAACATATGATCTTAATTGTGTGCGCGTATGTGTGTGTGTGTGTATGTGTGTGTGTGTGTGTGTTTGTTTTCAACTGGAAAAATATATTAGCAGTCTGAGGAACACTTGAGAAAATATCTAGGATTTTCAAAGTTTTCTAATCAGTGGCATACTTCACATCCGAGGTGTCAAACACACCTCTAACTAATGGACAGCATTCCCCAGTGGGACCAGAACTATATTAAAATGCAACTGGAAAATATTTAACAGAATAAATAAAAATCAATTAGTCAATCTGCTCCTGAGGGGATCCTTATATGTCACTTAATGACTCCTTCCCATTTGAGTTTTGCACCTCACAGATATAAAAAGATATAAACAGAGGGCTGTCTGGATAATGCAAGCAAACCACAAAGACCTTTCTTTCCTTTTAACAAAAATAGTATCTATTATGATGCAGTGACATCCATAAAACTATCTCTTTTGTGGGTTTTTTTTTGACACATCCTTAAACATACATACATAAAAGAAATTTTAGAATAAAACAAGACATCTGATCATGTAGATGTCCTATTTCTCCCTACTCCCCTCTACTATGGCCCTCCCCCCCAAAACCCTCCAACAAATCTATTAAACATGTGACCTGGGACTAGCACTTAACTTCTGAGGCTCAGTTTCCTCATCTGAAAAATGATAGGGTTGGTCTGGATGATTTCTGAGGTTCCTTCCATCCCTAGATTATTGATAAATAGTCTGTTCCCCAAAACTGAATTAATATAATGCCATCACGCAAAAAAGGATATATTAAGTAAATGAACATTATCTATTCACACATATTATGTTGCGATTTGTCTTTGTGTCTCTAATAATAAATACTTGCTTTTAGAATGCTAAAAAAATTTTTTACTTCGTAGAGTTTGGCCTTGGGCATTGCTAAGGGCATTTATGTTCACACCTAACCAAGTCAGAATAAGAATAGAGGTGAAGGACGTTTAATCATGTAGCCCATGTTCAGTTAGAGTCCACTGTTATTTATTGGCTCTGTCATTATTGTCCTCTAGCAAATCATTTTGACTGAGATGTGAAAGGCCTTTGGGAGCAGTATTCCCAACTCCCCACCCTCCCACCCCCCCAAAAAAAATGTAACAGCAGGTAGCAATCACAGTACAGTTCCTGGGAGTAATTCTTCTCCTGCAATTGGTTTGCCCTTTAATCGTCCCAGAACAGGGCAAAACAGAGAGAAGTACAATGCTGTAAATAGTATCTTGAGTATAGCTGGAGAAGATCCCTGTTCTACGGTAGCATATTCATCATTGGTGGCACACTCAAAAAAATAGCTTAACAGCAGTAACCCATAACCCATCATTATTTGTTTTTGTGCCATGGTATCGTGTTTGGTCTTATACATTCCTTGCTCCCGTAATGGGTGGTATTACCCTATTAGAGAATATCGCGTTCCACTTTCCTCTGAGCTTTTCCAGTTCTACTTGGTCATGTTAAAATCAGTAAACACTTTTAGATCACAAGGATTCTGTGAAGGAATGGAAGGCTCTAAAGAAGACAAACCTTCCTGCTTTTGCATTTCTATAGTATGATATGCCTATAGGCACCCAGGGTTATTATATCTATGAGAAAAGAGCATGTAAGTAATGAGCGATGGGAAACCATTAGTATGCCTGAAATGGTTTAATGAAAGCTTGGATCATGACACGTCAGGAGCTGTTCTTATCATTTGGACAGCTCCATCTGCATCTTTAATAATTAATTCAGTTCAGTAAGAGTTCAGCTCACACACTCATTTAGAGAACCCCTCTCTGGCTGCCAGTCCCAGGGAGAAATCGGCTTCTGCATGGCTACCAGCAAAGATCTGTAGATCCAAGCGCAGTTTGAGAGCTGCATTTGCCAGGTAGCAAAAGCTCGAGGGAGGACAAAAAGGGTCAGAGCATGTGTGGTTCAGTGAGGTTACTTCAGAGGGGTGTTTCTGTTCTTCTGTCTTATCATATCCATGTCAGCACTGCAGGCTGGGCATGGCGAATTTTAAGCTGCTAAGCTCAGGCGTACGTGATTCAATTGAGCAGGCTGATGGCTAGAAAACAAACAGGACTCTCCTATAATCTCTGGTCAGAAGAGAGCTCCTGGTCTTCTGACTCCTTTGTAGCCCTCTGTTCATGCATGCTTGCGGTGGGTAAAAAGAGGTATAGCCAGTCAGTCATTCAGTAGGGAAGCTTGATCCTTATGGGGAGTTCTAATAAATTATGCTGGCAGAGGTTATTTCAACAATAATTTATGAAATTACAGGATTTCCTGAGGTTGCTCAGAGGTTCTTTTCATTAAAATACAGGGAAAATAGTTCTTCCTACTGACTTTTTCTCACTTAGGTCCATGTAGTTCTATTCAGATAGATATGCAATCAATTTTTCAAATGTTTGCATGTCTATAGAATATGCACATATGTGGATAGTTGAAGTCTTTCCACGATTATGGTCAAGATTAGCTCACTAATCTCTGAAGATAATCAAGCAGGTAGCTAAACAAATACCGTGATATATGGGATCACTGACTAAAGAATAAGGTCCATCTAGTAAGGGAATGAAATGGAGGGGGGGGGGCGGCACAAACAAGCAGACCTGAACATCCCCTAGAATGAGTAGGACAAGCTGCTTAAGACAAAAGGCATAATTAACTCTGTGAGTGGGGGAGGGAAATATTTTGGACCTTAACCCGCTGAAATGCATACTTCTAATTTGCAAGAACATTTATTTCCCCAGGAACATACATATGTATCATTAGCCTGAACATGCACATGAATTTTTGTAAGATTTGCATGTGTATGCACATGTTCTCTTAATGAAATGATGGCTTTTAAGAAACAAGTGATTATAAGTTATCAATTACTTGAAATAGCACCAACTAAAGTAGTTTTTGTTTCCTTTGCCAAGAAAACAGGGGATTTTTTCAGGTAACATAGATTGGTTTCAAAACCTTCTCTTCCACTCTTCTCCCTATCCCTAATTTTCAGTAATATGAATAAATTAAAGTCAGGTCACATGTGAGGATCAGCTATAGTAACTAGAGGGCTTTAGAATTAAAAGACCTGGGTTCCATTCTCCAACACATACTCTATGTGTGACCCTGGCCAAGTCACTGAAATTTTTAGTTAAGTCTGAATAGGTGTAGAGTATTTCTAGGTTAGCAGCTCCCTATACTGATGAAAAGACAGGTCTGATCATTTTCCTCCCCACCTGCACCCCCTAAAGAAAAAGGGGAGGGCAGCATCTAATTCATTACAAAACAAAATGCTATTCTGTTATTCATCGTTGTCTTAACAAATTATCTTTTTTAATCTATAAACACAAAAGGTAGAGAATTAGGGCATTACTCGGAAGTGTTTTTAAATCGTTACTTGCAAGTTTTGATAGTTTAGCTACCCTTAATGAAAACTGGACATCTGATACATTCTCTTCCCCTCCTCCCTTCCTCCTTTCCTCCCTTTCAGTTTGAGGGAACAATCCATTTTAGCTCTTTGATGTGTCTCCAGGATAGGGAGGGATTTGGAGCAGAATAAGGAAAGTAAACCTTTGATAATTCCTGATAGGAATACATGGACCACTGATACTTTTTATATTCTAAGACCAACAACAACAACAACAATGATAATCTTGATAATCTTGATCACCTTTGTAGAATGTTGATCCTGATTCATCTCATAGATCCTGTATCTGCACTACCTTTCTCACATTTCTGTTCTTTGCACCATTAGGTTGGTGCATTTGATTTGTATTCTTGGAAGTCAGGCTAGAAAAAAAGAGCTGGAAGACAGACATCAAAATAAGAAGGGAGAAAGAATAGTCTGAAGGGGTTGAACTCTTCGTTTGTTTTTGGTGCTCATTGGCATGCCAATAAAACTTCTAGATCCTTTCTGAAAATGTTTGTTTTTTTAAAATAATTCACAGTTGAAGTGAATGTTAAATGTCAGTTAGCTGTCAATAAAAATAAAGTTTTTTTTTCTGTATCCAAGTATATGGACCTTCCCTGAAATCTTTCCATGGGGCCCCTTGTGTGTCTGTGGACTCTGAATCCCTGGTCTAATGGAGAGAGAGCCAGTAATGGTGATGGTTTTTGTTTGTTTTTAAACTCCAAACATTGAAGCATGGGAAATAAAACAGACATCCAAAGTTTGATACCATTTTTTTAAATTTTTTTTTTACCATTTTTGAAGTACTAGTGACAGAGGTGTGGACCCAGGAAAAATCAAATTAGGAAGGCTAGTAAGTGGAAGTAATGGGGAGAATAAAACATGGACAAGACAAACCAGATCTGTACAACTCTGATTTTGCTACTGTTTCTCTGCCAGGGAGAATAGTCTTTGGGCTGTAAAGGACAGGAGTGAAGTGGCTAATAGGAAGGGACTGATGTCTAAGACTCTCTCTTAGTAAGAGAGCACCTAGCTACACACAAAGACTTCAGATTCTCCAACCTAGATAAACTTTACCAGTGGGGACAGTTGGTGGAGGTGACTGCCAAGGTTTGGTCAGTGGTGGAAAGATAATTGACTCATGGCTCAGTGATCATAACCAACAATTTTGGAGACTAGGAGGGCTGCTGAAGTACTTAGAAAAGGACAAATGTTGCCTTGATTTTCAAACAGAAAGAGAGAGGAGTGTGAAATCTTGAAGTCAGTCTTACCTTGACTTAATTTCCTGGCAGAATTCTCTAGTGTATCACCAGAGGGAAGTTTAGTAAACATTGAGAAAAGAAAATGGTGATCCGAAAGAACTTTACGTGACTTTATCCAGACCAAATTATGCTAGACTGATAATGAAGGACAATTGCTGGCTTTAAGCTTTATAAAACACCTTCATTTATATTATATCCTTTGACCCTTACAGCCCTATTAAATAGAGGCTGTTATTAATCCCATTTTACAGATGGGAAAGCTGAAGTGGAAAGGTCAAGTGACTTGCCCAGGATCACACAGCTAGTAATTATCAGAGATGAAATTTGAACTGAGGTCTTCGTAGCTGCATGTCCAGAATTGTATTACATCATTTTAAAAAAAACAACTAGATCAGTGGATTGGGGGATACTGTTCATATAGTTTTCCTGTTTTTAGTAAAGCTTCTTTCAAACTTTCATATTATAATTGAGAGGCCAGACTCAAAAAAAACAAAGTAGTCATTGATTTGTGATAATTGGAAAGAAGTTTCTACACAACTGGCCTTAGGATCTGTGCTGAGCCCTGGGGTGCTTAACGATTTTACCAGTGACTTGGATAAAGGTAAATGATGGATAGCTGCTTATCAAATCTGCAAATGAAACCGATCTGGAAAGGACTACTAACATACCTGATGACAGTCAGGATCTAGAAAGACGTTGACAGCCTTGTTCTCCATGCAAATTTGAACATGATGGAATTTGAAAGAAACACATGGACAGTCTCCAGACAGCATGGTGTTGTAGAGAACTGACTTTGGAAACGAGAAGACCTCCATGATGCATATTGACTGTGTCCTCCTAGGCAAGTCACTAAACCTTTTCAGAGCCCCGGGCAACTGTCATTTGTGAGGTAGACACAGGTCTGCATTGCATTTTCTCTTGGACAGTTTCCTATACTAATGAAATTACCAGTCTAGTATGCCTGTGCTCCTTAATTGGATTAAAAATCACTTTGCCGGAGCAAGGGGAAGGAGGTATGGCCAGAAAATAGTTTGTCTGGAGAAAGATCTTGGCTGTTGTAGGTCATCAAAAGCTCACTATGGGCCAACGTGTAGATTATGGTAGCCAAAAAAACCAGTGTGGTTTTGGACTGAATTCAGAAAATTCAAACTGAAGTCCAGGAGTAGGGAGACGGTACTCTGTGTTAACTCTCCTTTGGTCCAACAACTTTTGGGACATTATATTTAGTACTGTGTAATGCACCATCGAAAAGATGTTGAATGTGACTGGGCGTAGGAGGCAGTGGGTTCATATTCACTTGGGCCACTTACGATCTGTGTGTTACTTAATCCCTCAGTCCCCTCAACCATAAAATGAGTGGCTGGATGGTAAGACCTGGAAGGTTCATTTTAACTCTAAATCTCCAACATTCTGTGATTACAAGAAGATTGGTTAAGACCCTTGGGATTCTGGTATCTCTCGATATTGTGCTTTTTTCCATGTTTAAAATCATCTACTTTTTTCTTCCAACAAATTTCTATTGACATCTTTTTTTTTTAAACTATTGCTTAATATTTCTCAGTGCATTCTTAAATATTCCTCTCTCAGAGAAACAACCCTTATAAAAGGCAGCGGAAAAGAGGGAAAGACAGTTCAGCAAAACTAAACATTATTAGGTACCAACTCTGTGTCAGGCAACATGCGAAGTATATAGAGAGAAGCAAAAGATATTTGCTGTGTTCAAGCATCGCAAGTCTCAGTTAACCCCCCCACCTTCTGCAAGAATCTTCCCCTTAATTCTCATGCCTTTTCTTCCATTGATTTTCTCCATATTATCCTGTTTGTATGGTTCGTACATAGTTTTTTGCATGTTGATTCTCCCATCAGAATGTGAACTCCTTTAGTAGAACCTGTCTTTTGCCTTTCTCTGTATCCCCAGTGCTTAGAACAGTGTCTGGCACATAGTAGGTTCTTAAGTATTGCTTGACCAACTGACCAACACATCCTGATTTCTAGGAAAAAATTCCTCATTTTAATTGTTAAAATTAAAATTGTTAAGGTAATTTAATTGTTAAAATTTAATTGTTAAAATTAAATGTTACCTTCAGAGATATTCAGTTTGTGATTCAGATCTGCTCTTTTAAACACTATGTGTGTTTTAGTCCATTTTTTTTCTTTGTATGTCAAATTGTCTCATTTTTTTTGCATCTTTTCAAATTACAGGTATATTCTTCTTCACTCTCTAGTTTTTCTTGTTCTGTGAAGACAGGAATGATGCACAATACCCTGCCTGATTGGGCTTTTGCAAAGTGGCATTATCATTGCCAAATTTCGTACTCCCTGCTCCTTCAAGAACCATAAAATCATGGCGTTTGAGTTATAGTCAACCTTAGAGATCATTTAGTTACATTTCATCTTTATGTAATAGATGATGAAAATTAAGGCTGGTTTTTTTTTCAACCAAACTTGATTTTAAATCACAAATTTTTCACTGTATTTCCTTAAAAGAACTAATCCTATTTCTAGGGGTGTTTCATATTTCACGCTTATAGAAAATACATTATAGAATATTTTACCTTTGGGATCACCAAATTACTATTTCATCTCAATAGGTCATTTAAATTTAAGCTCTTTGAAGGCAAGGTCTGCCCTAGCACGTAGCACAATGTCCTTCATATAGTAGGTATATAAGAAATGTAGGTGTATTGTGTGTGTAAGTGTATTTGTGTGTACATGCATGTGTAGTAGTATATATAGTATACTAAGTATATAATAAATGTTGACTGGATAGGATTGAAAGGAAAATATTCAGATCATTAAGTGGCAAGAAAACATTTCCATCTACCTAGAAGGAATGCAGGGTAAAATATCATTTTATCCTGTACAGTATGACAGGGAATATATATGGCAGAGAAAGTATAGCCGGGAACGGTTGAGGAACCTATAAAGAGGAATGTAAGAAATGATCCAGAGTTGTGTTACATCTTAGCGTCCTGAGCTGGTCATATGTGGAATGCCAGGGCATCCTGGCAGTTGGCAAACCAGGCAGCAGTCACAGATAAAGTGACCTTTTCTAAAGTAGCATCGATTTCTTTAGGTCAGAAGCTATAAAACATAGCAGCTCTTTCTGCAAATCAAAGGACTTAGCTCTATGAGTGCATGTGTGCATTTTGCTTATTTTCTGTCTCATTCCAAGGCACCTACAAGTTTTGTTCAAATGCTGTTCTTTCCGTTAAGCTTTACTCGATCTTTCCTTAAGGTGGGCATGTACCCACCTTAACTTCCTTATGTTCCATCATATTTACTATTCAGAAGTGATGATGATGATGAGAGCTATTTAAACAGTGCTTTAAAGTTTGCAAAGTGCCTTAAATATAGCCAACTAAAGGCCTTAGCTTTAAAAGGCCAAGGTCTTCCATGACATCTGGGCCCATCTCCAGTCGTCTTGACCCATATCTGGCCCCTGGACCCAGATGGCTCTGGGGGAGAAAGCGAGGCTGGTGAATTTACACAGCACTCCCTCACTTAAATCCAATTCACTTGGATGTCATGGCATCACCTCCATGATGTCATGGCCCTCTTTGGAAACAAAAGACAAACACTACCACTACTACCACCACCACATACTAGACATGAGTTCATTGGCTGAAGTTTGCAGTC
This sequence comes from Pseudochirops corinnae, assembly GCA_028646515.1. NCBI lineage: Eukaryota > Metazoa > Chordata > Mammalia > Diprotodontia > Pseudocheiridae > Pseudochirops > Pseudochirops corinnae. The sequence continues at coordinate 324,854,324 of CM053586.1, forward strand.
TTAAAGTGTGGCCTAAAAGCACAGAGTGGTCAACACAGATTTGTTCAGGCTGAGCCATCCATGTGTCAGAGGTGGGATTTGAACCAAAGACTTCCTGGTTCTCTATCCAGTTCACAAGGCAGCTCCTTGCATTTAGTTCTCACAACAACTCTGGAAGGTAGGTGCTGTTATGTTCCCTACTTTGCAGGTAAGGAAACTGATGTTGAGAAATGAGAAGTGACTTGCCCAAGGTCACACCCTGAGTAAGTCTCTGAGTCAAGATTTGAACTTTCTTCCTGACCACAAATCCATTGTTCTCCCTTCTAGTATAACATATTGCCAGACTGATTCTTCTTTTTCTTCAACTCTACTTAGAACCCTTTTTTCCTTTAGCCTCCTTTAAACAGGTGTTCCTTGTCCCTCTTTACTCTCTCCCTTAACAATTTCATTCAGTATTGTGACTTTAGCAATCTAAGATGGTTATTTTCAAGAGAACATTTTGTAATCCTTTAAGTGCTATGTGAATGTTACTGTTTGTCTTTTGATTTTCAGCTCTAAGTGTCTAATTTTAAAGTATCTCTTGAGTTTGGAACATCTCCTTTATTCATGTCCCACCATGCCTCCCTTGAGCTTATCAACAAACTAGCTTTTTACCTTTTCCCATAATCCTATCCTTAATTCTAACCTCTCTGTTTCTGCAACTGATATTAATATTAACCCAGGCTCCCACGTGTGCATCCTTGGTGCTGTCTCTGACTACTGTGGCTCCTCATGTCCAATTAAGACCAGTTGGCCATATTAGTCAAGAAAAGCCTGGATGCAAGGACCCCTGAGGTCCCTTCCAAATTAAACATTCTGTGATTCTTTGATATCTCTAAAATCTTTTCTGTCTGTCCTTTCCTTCCTTTCCCAATGCCTCCTCCCAATATGGGCCTTCCTTGCTTGGTCCAACTTAATACCCTTCTAAGAGAGAGTCTCCCCTTCCCTTTCCTCCAGCCCACTTTCCATAGTACTGCCAGACTTATTTTTCCTATGCAGAGGTAGAACTAGTCATGTCATGCCTTTAATTCTCTGTCAACTCTAAATTGCCTATTAAGTAAAATTATCTCTCCTTTGATGGTCTTTCAAAGCCCTCAACAATATGGCAACACCTTATCTTCATAGCCTTCTTCATATTTACTCCTTTCCAGCAAGCTATGCAGTGACTTGAATATTGGGCTTGGAATCAGGAAAACTTGTATTCTAATCCTTCCTCAGATATTCAACCCCTACCTTTTCCTCAGTTTCCTCATCTTTAAAATGGGAAGAATAATAGCGCCTGCTTCACAGGGTTGTTGAGAGGATCAGATGAGACAACATCTATCTAAAGAACTATGTTGGAGAACTGTCTAAATGTTAGTTATTGTTATTATTAACTCACCTGTCTCACCTTTGATCTTCTCTCCTCCATTCTTGAAATCACCACCTTTTTTTTTCCCCATTCTGAATTCATACCTGCCCTTGAAAGCCTGATGCCAATGTTACCTCTTTATGAAACCATACCTGGTATATATTTTGGTAAAGATCTCTCCATCTTATCTCTACTTATAATAATAGTTATTTTATAGCACTTTAAGGTTTGCAAAGGGCTTTGCATATGTTAACACATGAATTTTATCCATGTTTGTTTTGTGCCTCTTTCTGTTTATTAGATCATAAACTCTACAAATGCAAGGACAGTGTTTATGAAGCCTTTGAATCTCTGTAATGATTTCTGTGGCCTCTCTTGTCCAGTGTTCACTGGGCTCTACCATACTTTTTACCCAATGAGTATTTAACAGAAAATGAATAAGCATCACTTTTTAACTGTGAATATAAAGGATAATTTACTTATCAGTGCCCCATATTTATATTTCAAGCCCCACCTTCATGTTTATCATGTTTATTGAGTTATTTAGCTAAAATTAACCAAATTCGACTTATATCTCTGTTAATTTTTGATTCAGCACTTTCGTTTTTGCCTGCCTGAGAAAATCCTGGCCTACAGTTCTAAATATCCTATGAACATATCAGATAATGCACATCTCAGCTCTCTAAGTTTTAATAAGGTTTTATCTACTTGAAATCTTATCCACTGTGGGCAGAATCTCCTCTTCCACTGAGACATAAACGTTAATATGTGTAGATACCGATATAGAGAAATATATCAAATCTGCCCAAGACTTGTTTCCCAACTTTAACCCATCTCCTTTTTTCTTTGTAAAGTCCTCTTCATCACTTGACATCATTGATGGTTTCTACAATACTCAGAGTGTGTTTTCTACTTACTGAGAGCTAGTTTAGGAATTGTTTCCCTCACATCATTGAGACCAAAAGTGACAAAGATCGGACAAATGAAAGAAAGCACATTTTATAGAGGACAATAATGTTTTACTTTTCCAGTGGAGGCATTGAAGACACCCTCAGATATCTTGATTTTTTCTTTTGGTGGTACAGGGGAACTACTTCTAGCTAAAGTCAAAAGATTCAGCCTCATACCCCATCTCTGATACTTCCCACATGTAAGCAAATGCCTTTACCTCCCTCAGTCTCAGTTTCCTGAGCCTTAAGATGAGGCACTTAGCATAGATAGTTTCTTGGCGTCACTCGCATCTTTAAATCTGTGGTCTTTATGGGGGAATTCCTTCCTTGCTTTTAAAACTCATTTTTAAACTTGGAATAATCTTAGCTCCTTCAGTCAATTCAGTTATTCAACAGATATTTATCAAGCACTTATTAATATATACAAAGGGGCTTGAGACCTAAGGAAAACCTTGTTCAGTTTTCTTGACCTATCTGTAGCAACCTACTTAAGCACCAATGTTGTTTGCCCTCTGACAGTTAGATTTTAGTTCCTTATTTCCATTTTCCTGCAGCTTATTTTACTCTTTTTTTAAAGCTAATTTATCCTTTAACTAAGAGGAAACCAGAGGGATGGAATTAAGAAAACCTGAGTTTGAATCTTGCCTCTGGTGCTCAATAGTGTTGTGAGCTTTAGCAGGCAAAACAATTAACTTCCCTTTTTCTCTCTCAGTTTCTTTATCTGAATAAATGAAGATAATAGTGGCACCTACTTCTTAGGGTTGTTGAGAAGATTGAATGAGATAACACATATAAAGCTCTTTGCAAGCCTTAGAGCAATATACAAATGCTAACTGCAAATAATAATAATAATAATTTTCCCTGAGTCATTTTTCCGTGTTTTGTACTGATGTCCACTTTTTCTCCAAGGTCTGTACATTTCCTAGGTTTCCTGAGATCTAAATATATTTAAGATGGAAACATAGCCTTCTGTATTTTGTAAGATAAAAACCAAAATTATTATGCCACTGATGCCAAGTTTCATACGTTTACGGCTTAAAAATTTTTGAAGAGTAACCCTTCTGTTAATAGGCAGCATGGTGAACCTACAAGCTGCAGGAAAAGCCGAGGAGATAAACAGGAAGAGCTTGGTATGTCTCTGTACCCAAAGGTGGCCTGGCTGAACCCCTCAGACCAAAATAGAAAAGCTTGGGACATCTTTGTATATGTTTACTATAGTTATGAAAGTCTGTAAAACCAGAAATATGGAACATATAGGTCAGCAGATAAAATAATAACCTTATTAGCTAATGGGTAGGATTATCCGCCTGTCCTTCCCCAAGAACTTAAATCATCCTCTTACTTTTTTATCTCATTCCTGATCATGATGGATAATTTAAGGTATTAATACCATGCCTGAATGCATAAGACTTAAATTACTATTTGCTATATGTGACTATGAGGAAATTTTAAATTAAAAAAAACTGTGACTTGGGTTACATTTGGGGATATGATGCTAGAAGTATAATCTCTCAGTTGTTAAAATCTCAGAAATTGCATTCATTCGTTTTTTAACCTCTCTTGGTATAACTCACTGGGGATGACTTCCCGAGAAGGAGTTCAGAGGAATAAATATTTTTACAAAGCTGCTTTCAGAATAATCCAGTAATAAGGTTGCTGATTTTTTTTTCATTTTTTGGCACGAATAAATATCTAAGGAATTAATTTAACAAAAAAAAAAACTTTATTTAAGAACCTCTTTTGTCTTCAAGTAATTAACAGCGGATGGAATGCTGTCTGCAGACATATGCAAACTATTCCCATTAACCTCATTTTCTCTCTTCAGAGGGAGTTCTCTATCTAGGGGCAGTACTGTGGCACAGTCGTTAGAAAACTAGGGGGATGGGTGTGGGGGGCATGGAGAGCTCTTGTGGTTATAACTTTTACCCAGTTTGAGAATTAATCATCAGACCGTTAGAATTTAGAGTATGAACTTTATCTGTTTACTTAATAACAAAATGTTATAGTAACATAGACTTCTTCATGCAGTTATTGTGAACATGATGCGTCTAAATGTTATTACCGTTTATGAATAGTTGCCTTTAGCTTGGTAGATAATTTGACTTATTACTTAATCTTGTTTCAAAACCATTTATAAATGTTAAATATGAATATATATATTCATAATTCAGTATATATGTGTGTGTATAGGCATATATGTGTATTTATAGCATAATTATACAATTCTCTCTATACATATACATTATAATGGACAGATGTGACCCATGGAGTTAGGAAAATATGGGTTCAAATCCAACCTCTGACACATGTTAGCTGGGTGATTGAGCCTGGAGGTACCACCCTGATACTCTTAAGTTAAAGAAGAGTTGCTGATCTCCATTGATAGAGTGCACTTTCATTTTCGTAATGGTAGTTCACAGAACCCAAGTCCTCAACCTTTTACCCTTCCTAGCCCTCTGGTCGTGTGTGTGTGTTTTTTTGTGTGTGTGTGTGTGTGTGTGAGAGAGAGAGAGAGAGAGAGAGAGAGAGAGAGAGAGAGAGAATTATTTAATTATTTTCAGGGTTTCAGTGTTAGACTTAGTAATTTCCACTTGGGAATTCAAGTCTTCTTTTCCTAGGTAGGAGGAATCATGTATCAATTGAAAATATCTCAGCTCTCTTATATCAGTTTTTTGTAGCAATAACCAGCAAGGCCTGAAAAGTCACCCAACTTCTTTTCTTCATAAAATGGTGAATAATATTTGTATCCCCCACCTTGCATAGTCATTCTTAGCATAATACCACTTGGTAAACATTAAAGTGCTATCTAAAGCTTTTTAAGGTTTACAGGGGACTTTTCCAAAAGAAAAGAGATGTACCCTCACTCTTCTATCCAGACTTTTTCCTCACCCTCATTTACCTCTGAGAATCCCTAGCTCCATTACTCAACCCAAGTGCCATTTGCAACTTTGAACCCTTGCCTGACTTGTCCAGCAACTAGTCTCCCAGCTCCTAACTAAATGATCATGTGTGTCTTTGGTGTATAGTTTGTATTATATGTATACATGTAAATATAATCAAATCTAAGTTTCTTTGGGACAAGGACCAATTCGTTTTTCTTTGAATCAGGTCCTAAGAGAATACTTGGTCCTGCTGTAGGTGGTTAATAAACTTAGATTGGTTTGTTGACTTGAATTATTCTCAATGTTCTTGTTTGATAGACTTTTTTCTTTCTTGGTGTTAAGAACAGCTTTCTGAAAAAGTAGGTGGTCAGTGGCTTGATGAATAATTGTTGGATTGAAACAATATATGAAATTATTTTATATGTTATAATGTGTAATATATTATTCTATCACATACACAAATGTATGTATGCTGGGCTACATGACCATCTGGCTTATTCAGTGTGTGTTTGTATTTACATATATACCTATATGCATATCAGAAGTATCAGAGATGGGGCATGAGGCTGAGTCTTTCAACTTTAACTAACTCTAACATATTTGCATGTATGTGTGTCTGATTATGTACACACATATGCGTGTGTATGTATAGTGGACTGTTCCATTTGCGATAGGATAATAAGCTCGTTAAGGGTTGTTTTTTTAGGGTTTTTCTTTTGTCTTTGTGTCATGATAGGAACTTAATAAGTGCTTGTTATATATTATATAAGTTGTAAATGTGCAGTTCATTTATTGTAATGCCCACAGATTCATCACAGTACAAGCGCTATAAAATTGAACCAATCACATCTTAAGCATACGTGGTATATTTGATCTCCGCACTTGCTTCACTTCATCTGACCCCCCTAAATATATCTGCGAGATCTTCATTATTCAGCCCCTCACTTTGGAATAGACTTAATTTCATTCTTATCTGTTTTGACAGCTGAATCTTATCTTCTTGGTGATCACTTTGTGCAAAATGGTGAAGCACTCCAACACTTTGAAACCCGACTCTAGCAGGTTGGAAAACATTAAGTAAGTGTTCTGTGTTTAAGTTGGAATACAAATGATAAACTCATGATGACTGGAGGAAGTGATCCAGCACTAGGAACATGGAACTTTGTCTCCTAAAAACAATAGATGTGAATAAGACTCAAACCTTGTGGGTCTGCTTGGGTTACACTGTTGCCGTGTCATAGGCATTGGTCAAAATTATCTAGATTCCCTACCTTAAGTTAAAGCCAAGAGGAAAAAAAAATTTTTTTTCCAGTGGCTCCATGGAAATTCCATAGCACTGTGGTAATTTCATTTGCATTTAAAATGCAGTTCAAAATGATGTTCCTGTTTGCATGGCTGATATGATTATGTAGAGTTTGTTTTGTTAAATGACTTTTTGATTTAAGGATTCTAAGCAGTTTCCCCTCCTAATCCTGTTCTCCTAAGAGAATTGACTCTATTACTATTGTTAACTTGAAGATTATCTGTTGTTTTCATGCTAATTAAACAAATGTTTACTTTATCTCAATGCTGAATTAAAAAAAGCAGCAATATCCCTCTCTAAGAGAAGGGGGGGAACAGTATTATGTAATTAACAAGAAATTGATAGCTGTTGCTTCATTAAATCATCTTATAGAAGCATTTGAAGAATATTATTTCAAATGGGAGGCTTTTTTATTTAAAGTCTGTGAAGGTATAACTCAAGTTGAATATCAGGGTTGTGGAAAAGACTCATTTTTTAAAAATTTGTGTGTTTTTTTTTTTAAATGGCAGATCTATAGTAAGGGTAACATTTAAAACTTAGATGTCTCAGATAGGTTAGTATCAGCTTCATTGCATGTTGCATGGTAAGAGAGAGGGCTAATCTTTAGCATCTCTCTCTTTTCTTCCTTTTCCTCTTTCTGTCTTCTCATCCACACCAGTAATTACCGTGTTTGTGATGGCTACTATAATACGGACTTACCTGGGTAAGGTAGAACCCTACATTAACAAGTTTATGGCATGAATTATATTTTTGCAAACTCGGTCAATATCATGAATTACCCTTAACTTAATAATTAGTCTGGAAATAATCTAATTTGCTATAGTATTTTTTAACTATTATATGCCTTTATTTTTTTAAACTGCTTGCCTCTGCATTTTGAATTTCTTAATTTGACTGATTTATATAAATATATAAATGCTTTCTTATTAATTTCTATTTCAATTCTGTCTAATAATTTTGTTTCTCTTTTCTGCTTATAATGCTTTCTAGCTATGAAGATAATAAGCCATTTATCAAGTAAGATCATTAGTTAGCAATGGAATGCACTGACTTAAAATTCCCTTCATTCCGTCCTGTTCTCTATAATTCCTTTCTCCTTAAATTTTTCATGATGAAATCTCTCTAAAATACTTTATTTTGTGGTCGTACTCATTTTTTTTCTTTTGGTCACATTTTAGCCAGGTTTCCTCATGCTGTAGATTTAAACTCTAGGTTCACGTGAGCTTAGTGGATCAGAGCCCCCCAGTTTAGACGCTAGGCCTTTATCTGCCATATAACCTCTCTCTGTCCGTGTTACATTATTCAGTGTCCTCTGAAAGCGCCACAGAGAAAACATACAGGGCTAAGTGAAATCAAAGAATTCTCCATTTCCTTTTACTAAAGTTGTATTTTTTTTTTAAAAAAAGTAGGTCATTTGGGGGTTGTTTTACACCTTTGTGTTTAAAATACTTTTGACATCTTGTTCATTCTGGAAATTATGAAAAAGCCAAAACTGCTGATGCGGCTCTCACGGGAGGCTGACGTTCTTAATCACTGAAAGGTTAAAGCCAAAGACTCGTTGAATTTGAATGTGAACATAGAGAAAGTGAACCGCAACTACTGAAATTAATGTAAATATTCATCTGTGCACCCAGGTGTTTGCTGCCAGGCCTGCTTGAAAAAAAAAAAAACCCATTCTCTTCTTTCAGGTCCTGGGTCCTTGGTGCTTTTGCCCTTCTGTGTCTTCTCGGCCTCACCTGGTCCTTCGGGCTGCTCTTCGTCAATGAAGAGACCGTTGTGATGGCTTATCTCTTCACTGTGTTTAATGCCTTCCAGGGAGTGTTCATTTTCATCTTCCATTGCGCGCTCCAGAAGAAAGTAAGTGAAGGGAAAATGCGGAAGGGCTCTCATTCTCTTATGGCAGGGAAGGAGTAGATATGTGAGATAAAATTTAAGTTGAAGAACAATAATGTTTGTGAACTAGAATATTTTCCTCACATTTTGTGATTGTTAAAAGTACATAAATATTTGGGAAATTTTAGTGTCTTTACATGTAAAATAACCTTGTGAACCAAGAAATGTTGAAGATAAGTGTCAGCCTAAAGTATGTGAATTTGTTTAGTTTCAATATTTCGTCAACTGTCTCAACATAATTGGTTTTCATTGGAAGCTCCATGGATTTTATGTGTTTAAAGACATTCTAAGAAAGATTCCGAGGGCTTTACTAGCCTGCCCAAGAGGTCCGTGACATAACAAAGGTCAAAAACCCTTACTTGATGGGAATCACAGAAAGAAAAGGTTGTACTGTTGTAGGCTGGGATGATTCAGAGACTCAGAAGAGAAAGCCAAGGAAGAAGGGAACTACAGCAAAGACCCACCAGTTTAAAAGCACCAGAAAGTGCAAATCAAGTCACTAGTTCATGGTATCTCTTGACAGGCCCAGAAAACCAGTGGCATCCCACTTCTTTACATCTTATTTTGTGCTGATTTCATGTTAAGTGGAGTCAGCAAAAATGATTCAAGTCAACGATGAAAAACCTCAATCTATGGCGACGAGTTGTAAACCTGTAAGACTAGCCAAGCTGTTATTTAAGGTTTAAAAGTTTCCCCGCCTTTCTCTGGCTATCACCCTGTCTCTGTCTGCATAACTATTGCAGTCTTTTTATTCTGTTATTACTAGTTGGTCACTAAATTGAACAGAGAAATAGAATTGTGAAAGTGAAAACTATTATGTTTTCAGTCCTGACAAGATGATAGTGTTGTTACTTCCATCAGTTTTGAACAGCTATAATTTAGAGCTAATGACAGTGGAATGTGCAATGCTGACAGATAATGTGCATTCACAACAATATAGGCATTAGGCAAAACCAACCGTGGAGGTTATTACTTGGGCAAAATACCATTGTGATTGCTATTGTCCTGGTTATAAAGCAGTTTTGAGCAGTTAATACCTATTAATGTTCAGAAATTCTTCTTGAGGTGATAAAATAACATAAAACTAAGCCTTTACGTTTTCCACAAGTTTAGCCTTGGCATAATAACTTTGGTTTTTAAGAGCTTTCTCTAATAATTGGAGATTGAAATATATGGCATATCTTCTTGTAGCCACACTCTTCTTTTGTGCCAGAACTCTTATGTTCATGTTCATGTGCATAGTGCCAGACCTGACAGGAAACCCCATTTCTGTGTCATGGGACCCTTCTTTTGCTGTTCTTTGATATAAGGATGGTGCCATAGCTTTGTTGATAGAATGCTTTATATCATTTTCAAAGAAAAATACGAGAGATATATGTACAGAACTTACCAATGCATAATGTATTTTTGGAACATTATTTCTGTAATCTATTAGAAAATTTATCCATATTTTTTTTTCTTCGTAATTTCAACACTCCTACAAGATGATTTCTTCTAAATCTGCTATAAAGTGACTCTCTGAGACTCATAGTTCTTATCACTTTGACGACACGAAATCAGACTTCAGTGTTATTGGTAAATAATAAGTATAATTAAATATAACTAAGAGGTCACTACTTTAATGATATTTCTCCATGAGGTTTTAAGTGACAGTGTTAAAAGTTTTTGACGTGATGAATGAGCATAGCCTTGTGAAAAAAAGGAGTGATTTTTTTTTGTTTATTTGTTTCTTGTTTTTGTTTTGTTTTTTACGTCTTGTTAACTTGCTTCATTTGCCTCCTTTGTTCAGTCACTCAAAGAACAACTATTAAGAACTTTTTGTGTCTTCTACTTGGAAGTCATACTGAAATATTTGACTCCTCAAAACTAGTTCTGCTTTACCGTACCACATACATTGAGGTGCTGTTTTGGCAGGGATTTCTCTTTGAATACCTATCCTACAGTTCCAGGTGTGGCCACTTACATCCCCAGTGGTTATAGACATTTCTTAATAAAGTTTAGCGTACACTTCACTGCGCAGCCTAATGACTTTCTGATCAGTTCATTCACTGGGGCTTTAGAGGAGGAAAGAGATTATATGATAACTCCCTTTAGCATGGATATATATTGCATTAGTAGTTTTTCATTGTTGTTGTTGTGTGCTAATGAGGAGAATGGACATTTTCACATTTCTACACAATGTTAAAGCTGCTAATGTCAAAAAGTGAAGAAGGCATTCCAGCCAAATTAATGGCAAATATACGGACGCATGTGCTGTCTTTATTCTTTCCAGAGTAGTTTTGTCATTAAAAAGAGGGGTTTACCTGAAAAACTCTGTAAATGCATAAGGTATAGAGCAAAGAGATTGATTTGTTGTCCATGAATTGGGAGAATCTAAAGATTGTAAAGCTTTAATTGGTTGACTGAATGTATCTGAAAAAGGGAGACCCTAAGTTTGAATTTCATTCATCCTAGAGAGTTTTCTTAGCATGTAATAAATAACAAATAATTAGGTAAACTTGATCGTAAGGTCAACTTTTGCAAAGAAAATTTTTAAAGACAGTAATAACTAGATTAGTAAATGGAGCTGTTGATTATTTATTAGGTTGGCTGGTATTGAGGCTAAATTAACATGTTGAATATAGCTAATTTTCTTGACAGATGTATATTTTCCTAAAGTGGTTTTCTATACTCTATCATCTTGTAGAAAATGAAATGTATTTTGTATTTAACTATATATTAAATATATGTATGTATTGTCTCCCCATTATGATGTAAGCTCCTTGAGGAAATGCACTCTTTTAAAAGATTAACTTTGTCTTTTATATATCTAGTTTTTTGCATGTTATCTCCCCAATTGGAATGTAATCTCCTTGAGGGCAAGGACTGTTTTTTTGTTTTGCTTTATTTTTCATTTCCTTTTATCCCGAGCATTTATCCCAGTGCCTGACACACAGTAAATACTTAGTATATGTTTATTGACCTGACTCTTAGATCAATTTTACCATTTATTCAACTGCAGGTACGCAAGGAGTATGGCAAGTGCTTTCGACATTCCTATTGCTGTGGTGGGCTACCAACCGAGAGTCCCCACAGTTCAGTGAAGGCATCAACCACTAGAACGAGCGCCCGATATTCCTCTGGCACACAGGTAACAAAGAGTTTGACAGCATCTTTTAATTAACCTTATTTATAGAAAGCCTACTGAGACATGTTCTGTTCAGATGCACTAATTGTCTTCTCATTATAATCATCTAGATGGCAAATACTTGGTGTTTTTCTCCCCCTTACATTTTGGTTGTATGTACATTTTAGATATTTCTTTAAGATTTTCTTTTAAACATTTTCTTCCTTATACAAACACCAATTTCCTATTTTTATGACAATAGGTTATGACAAAGAAACAGCAGTGTCTTTTATCCATTTGAAAATCAGGAGCTTGATTTTCCTCACAACATAGAAGCATATACCTTCTTAAATTTGAACTCAGAAGCAACATAGATGTTTAACAGTGGCAACAGATAACCCCCAAAGGATCAGGATGAGGGAAAAACCAGTGTGTGTTCCTAGTGGGGCTGTGCTCAAGCAAACAATCTGCATGGAACCTAAAATATAACATCTCTGTCTTCTTCCTTTCCATCCACAGAGTCGTATAAGAAGGATGTGGAATGACACTGTGAGAAAACAGTCAGAATCTTCCTTTATCTCAGGTGACATCAATAGCACTTCAACGCTTAACCAAGGTCAGTTACTAGGAACGGTTTCGATTTGAGGATAGTACAATTTTGTAATATTTGTCAGTTTAAAAGAATCTTGTCTTGGAGGAAACTTGTAAACAATATTTTTTTTTCTCCGAGGACAGCAATTTTCATGTTTCGTAAGAAGATGTAAAAATCCTGTTCAGTCAACTTATCTCGCTACTTGAGGTTCATTTATCCCATTTGATGGAAAGCACACTTAAATAACTTCCATCAATAATTTAAATCAGAAGCAAGAGCATAATTCCTGATTGTTAAAAACATATTAATGAGACCGATGCCGAAACAAATAAATCATTGAGAACACGAGTTCAAATGACATTTTCCCGGTGAAATCAAATTGACATCCCCTCTAACCAAGAGATATTTATAAAAGTTTTCCTCCTAAAATATTGATGTAATTAACATAATTACTATTCCCACTAAACAATGTCAACTTTTACAATGACAATTCTAATTAGTGAAGTTCTTATTATTTGAACATTTCTTTCAAAAACCAAAACTTAAATGTTAACAACAGAGCTGCAGTAAATTGTGCCCTATCTGGAATAAAATTAAAATACATGAGACAGTACGTGGAAATAATTTTTTTCTGTTTGAGTTGGTCTTTCTGCATTCATCTGGATTGCAACTTTAGAAAATTATGGCATAAATCAATCTAATTGTTACTTAAATTAAGCCACTATCAAATAAGATTAGCATAATCTGTCAATAAAGGAATTCTCTACAGAACTCTTAAACATTTCTCCTATCTAGAATAAAATAATTCCAGTAGGATAAAAGCATAAATATTTAAAATATAATATCTTTTTTGCTTTTTCCTGAATAAAAGCCTAATAAATTTAAATTTAACATGAAAATGCAGGTGACATTTTCACTCTCTTTGGACGTGTAAAATATCCAGGTAATACCAATTTTGCTGCAGTACAGTGCATCTGAAAACAACCTAAGTTGTATTTTATCTTAATGAGGTGCCCAAACTAATGTATTCAAGGAAGGGCATGAATATAATTTTTGTCACTATTCTGTCAAGTCTTTTCATTAATCTTTGGGGGAGGGGGACAGGGGAAGGGCAGAGGGCTAGGCATACCTTGAGCACTAAGACTAACAGGAGGTCAGTTGTGGTTTTAAGCGAAGCTAGCCATGTTAAAATCATGTGTCAGAAAGTACTGGAAGGTTTGTAAATTGTGAGTTAAAATGAATAAGATGTATGTTTATTATGCTTGTTAATGTTTAATCAGTCAAAGTAGCCATCTTAAAAGGAATGAGATATTCACATATTTATTTCTGAAAAAAATGTCAGCATGAGCCTCCCAGCCTGATTGCGTATATGGGAATGGTCTAATCCATCCAAATAGAAGCACTGAAGTTCATTTCTCTGCATGTGTGCTTGGGCTTGTACTAAGAGAGGCTTATTGCAGAGTATGTCCTTCCCTCTGCTTGTTGGTAAAAATTGGTTTTCCTCTTCCCTTTTGCCTGAATTTGTATTAACACAGATGTTTTCATAAGGGATAAACCCCACACCTGTAAATTCATAAAGTTTGAAATTCCCCATCCAGGACCCTCAGTGGTTAAAGTTTTTAATAGGAAGCAGAAACATCTCGAAACATGGCATTGCTCTCTCTGCATTCAGTTGCCATTTTTATCTGGGGCTTTGTATAAATTAGTAAATGTCATTTTTCACAGGTGTTTACTTTGGGGATTTAGAAAGCACCTGTGGATTTCCAACAAAGTGACTCTCTCCCTTTCTCCTTCAGATTACTAGTTCAGATACAATCAGGAAGTCCCTGAAGAATGTCATTTGACAGCTTAACCCACAGAGATGTGGTGCAGAATATACGCAACACTTGGAGTTAGTGAGGCCAGGCTTGGGTTCAAGACCCACTTCTTACACTTACTTGATTTTTTGACCAGAAGCAAGTCACTTACAACTATTTCAACTCTGTTTCTTCAACCATTAAATGAGGACCCAAATGCCTCTACAACCTATCCCTGGGGTTATCAAATGAGCTAATGTGTGTAAAGCGCTTTCCCAACTTCAAAGCGCTATATAAATAAATGTTGGTTGTTATTTATTAAAACAGAAAAATGCTTTAATGAAGCCGTCTGGCCAAAATAAGAGAACTGATGATTTGTTGTTTTTTTTTTCTGTTTCTTTGCTTTAGGGATGACTGGCAATTACCTACTAACAAACCCTCTTCTTCGACCCCACGGCACTAACAATCCCTATAACACATTGCTCGCTGAAACAGTTGTATGTAATGCCCCTTCTGCTCCTGTATTTAACTCACCAGGTGTGCTTATACTTACTGAATAAAACTAGTTGGTTTTTTTTTTTTGCACCTAAACAAACACTTCCTTTCTTGCTATTTTCCCCCCTTTCTGAGATAGAAACTCAAGTTTTCATATCCTTAGAATGCATTCTGAATTTTTCAGTCTTAAGAAACATGATGGTATTGCCTGTGCCAGGCTTCTAAAACTGCACTATATTATAGTAATGCCTGAGTCATAGGAATATTTACCAATCCTTATCCATGTTTTTAACACAGGTGGCATAAATCTTAATATACTATTACAGGACTGACATCACATGGTCCGAGAGCCCATCTTCAAGATATATATCACTTAGAGGTATCATGTCTATGTAATATAAGGTTCAGTTGACTCTAAAGCTTGCTGAGAAAAATCTGCTTATGGAGCTGAGTAGATGATAAAGGCAATTTGGATGCCAAGGTGTGGGAAACCACATCTGGCATTGAGGATAAACAAACTATAGTATAGTGCAGCTTTATGTTAGTTTTCTTGTTGTTTTGTTGATGTTGATGTTACTGTCATTTTCTTTAGGAAAACTTTTTTTTTTTTTCCAAAAGTTAATATTAGAATAGTTTAGATGTACTTGGGGTGGAGGTGGTGGGGTTGTCACTAACTCACTTTCTATTATTACTGTATTTTCCAGTGATTGCTTTTTTCTAACTTACAGAATAAGCCATAACTTTAATGTATGTTAGTCTGGCTTTTGTTGAAAGTTACAATTTAATTGCCCCTAGTATGATGTAATCTTGATTCAAGCCTAATATTTGCGGATGTAGAAAACACAAAACTTTGTTTCTGTTTTTCTTTCAAATCGCTTTTTGACTTAACTGCAGTTTCTATTTTCATTCTCTTGTTTTCTTACTTTTCCTTACGCTTTCCTCTAGCAACCTACAGAGAGACAAGTATGGGAGTAAAACTTAACTTTGCCTATCAAATGTAAATTTTTTCAGCATGATTTTTAATGGGCACAATTAAAACATTACTAGCAGTCATGAAGTAGACTCAGCGGGCAAGTGGTTCACAATTTGCAACTAAAAATGATCCCAAATTCAAACGGTACTACTGTACTGTATTGCCTTTTTCTTAATAATAAAAGGTCTGTAGCAAATGCTGATGATAATTGAGGATATTCAATGCTGAAATAATTTGCTGCTTAAAACTGAAGTACCGCCAAGCAAAAAATGCTTAATAATTTACTTATCATTTCTACATTCCCACAGTAATCTTGCTACAGGCTATGGAAAAGACTTCAAGTGAATTACCTGAACTCGGGCAGAAAATGTTGCCTCTTCAAAACCAGTCAAAATGTGCTTAAATCTGCAGTATATCATAGAAAACACCTCCTGTATGATCCAGCTTAATAGTGTATCTGTTTAGCAGAGATGAAAAGATAAAAAATTTGAAAAGGCCTCCCTAGAGGAAATGAATATTAGCATATGGTCCATGTGTCACTCTTCACTTACAAATGTCACATGTCTTGGTATTGGTAAATCTTTTTAGGAAAAATTAATTTAAAGGATATGTAAAATTTCAAAACTATGAAAATCTCCTAATCAGAAATAAAAATGGGCAGTTTGGCTGCCTGCTATCACCTCATTTGATTTGTTGTATGTGGATCATGCAATTAATATAAAATAATTTGCCAATTTTCCTAATGTTAATATTAGGCCAATAGAGTTCCTTCCAGTCATTTTAAGACCATGAGAAACTTAATCCCTTTTGTCCCCCTGGTCTTCTCTTAACAGCAATGGAAAAACCCTTTTTTTTAAAGAAATGTTGAGTTTTCTAGGATAATCTGCAGCTTTAAGGGTAGAAAGAGGGCAAAAAAAGAAAATTTACTATTTTTTTTTATCAATTAAAGATATTTCTTATACTCCTCCAAGCCTTGCATATAATGCAGCAGCCTCTCACAGTGGTCAGTTTCATTCCAGTAACATCACTTCATTTTTTTTTCCAGACATCTATGTAGCCAAGTGATTTTTCTAGGAGTTGACATAATAATAACCTAGGTTCCATGGTGCAGACCTTTCAGTTTGTTTCCCCTTTTCCCCCCCAAAAAAATTTATTTTTTTTGTTTCTTTGCCTGGGAAGCACTGTGATGTCTTAGTTTACATGTTTATGTGTCTGTAGAGAAAGTGCAACTCTTATCCAATAAGAGCATGTTATCATAATTTTTCTTTTTCCCTCTTAAACTTTTTTTCATATCTTCAGCAAACTTATCCAATCTGTCATTCTTTCAGAAGCTAAAGTTAGCCAAGGCTGACACCCTTTTCCCATTCCACAGCTGATATTTATTCTTTGGTTTAATTTCGGTGCCCCATACTTACAGAAATTCCTAACATTTCTGCATCTGACCTCCATGCCCATGGTATCTGTGGGCCTTACTCTTAATTGCCTTGTGCTGGCTCATTCAGTGCTGTCACTGTGACTGATGCGAACTGCAGGGTTGCAGGCAAACTTTGACCTTTAGAAGCCTGAGGCCATTACTGGTAGAGAGAATATTAGTGCAAAAAAAAAAAAATTACATTCAGTGGAAAAAAAAAAAAAAGGCTGCTATTGCTGGTAATTTAATTTGCTGAACCCTTGCTCTGACTAAGTTGCTGAGAAGCTTAGAAATTCTTCATCATGTTACAATAAATCATTTTACTTTCTTTTATATATCAGCTACTCTTAGGCCAGATAGCCTGAGCAGACAGACATGATGTGAGTTGTCCAAAGTGAGTCATTCCACCTGCTGTCTATCGTGTTGTTGGATGGTGCTTGTGGGCCCTGGTCCCATTAGTGTGAGAGATGGCTGTCCTTGTTTAACATGAATTCTTTGTATTTGTCCATTTTTTTTCATTCTTTCCTTTATCTCATCTCCAGAAAAAAAAAAGGAAATGTTAGAAACATCGTTAAAGTAGTTGCTTGCAAGTTATGTGGGTTTATGTTGTACACTTGCTTTTGGTTTTTTTGTATGTGACTTATTCCTTTTTGATTTAGTGTTGTTTAGGACAAATCCTGTCAATTTTATTTTTAGAAACCATGGTGTTGTACTTAAAAACGTAAATGTCACAAAAGAATTGCTTTGCATTACATATGCAAGGGCATGGAGTGAAGAGTTCCTTGGATCAATAAATTGACACAGAAATTTAATAACTGTTGTTTCCCCTGAAATTGATTAACTAAGATTCCATTCCATTCCCACCCCCACCTTCCTTGGGAAATCAGTATTATTCCTTAACACCTTTTTCCTATCACATAAGGGGTACAACGTAGGCTTCCAATGGGAAATGCTGGAAAACTTGCCACATCTCAAGCATTGGCTTACAAATATAACTTTGTCCTGAACTACATTAAAAAGTCTTGTACAAAAAAAAAAAAAAAGACATCGCCTAGGAAGGGGGGACATTGTCAGTTAACCCAGAATCTCCTTTTTCTCTTCCAGGACATTCACTGAACAATGCCAGGGATACAAGTGCTATGGATACTCTACCGCTAAATGGTAACTTCAATAACAGCTACTCACTGCGTAACGGGGACTACAGTGAGAGTGTACAAGTTGTAGATTGTGGACTCAGCCTGAATGATACAGCTTTTGAGAAAATGATCATTTCGGAATTAGTGCACAACAACTTGCGAGGCAGTGGCAAGAATCATAACCTGGAGCACACGCTCCCCGCCAAACCCGTGATCGGAGGCAGCAGCAGTGAAGATGATGCTATCGTGGCAGATGCCTCATCTTTAATGCATAGTGACAACCCGGGACTCGAGCTGCACCACCGGGAACTCGAAGCCCCTCTCATTCCTCAACGGACTCACTCCCTTCTGTACCAACCGCAGAAGAAAGTGAAGACTGAGGGAACTGACAGCTACATCTCGCAGCTGACAGCGGACACGGAGGACCACCTACAGTCCCCCAACAGAGACTCTCTTTACACAAGCATGCCCAACCTTAGAGACTCTCCATACCCAGAGAGCAGCCCTGATGTGGAAGAAGACCTCTCTCCCTCCAGGAGGAGTGAGAATGAGGACATTTACTATAAAAGCATGCCAAATCTGGGGGCTGGCCATCAGCTTCAAATGTACTACCAGATCAGCAGGGGAAACAGTGATGGTTATATTATTCCCATTAACAAAGAGGGATGCATCCCAGAAGGAGATGTTAGGGAAGGACAAATGCAATTAGTAACAAGTCTTTAGTAGTATAGCAAAGAAATTCTAAGGGCCACACACAAGTATTTAAAAGAAAAAAAAAAGAAAAAAAGACTCAATTGGCCCTGTCCACCTCCCTCCAATCTGCTTGAAGAGACAACCTCTGTTGACCTGTGGTTCTCCAGTGAGAGAGAGATTACTGGACCTTGCAGTTCTGTGAATTTTTATATAACATACAAAAAAAAATTTAAAAAAAACTTTGTATATACACAGAGTATACTAAAATGAATTATTTGTTACAAAGAAAAGAGATACCAACGAGGTATTTTAAAGATTTCTTCTGCTGCTGAGTTCATAGAAATTGCGAAAGAAGCGAATCAAATCTCCCCCAGCCATTTTACTGCAGCAGTCTCTGAACTAACTTTGTAAATATGGCTGCACCATTTTTGTAGGCCTGCATTGTATTATATACAAGGCGTAGGCTTTAAAATCCTGTGGGACAAATTTACTGTACCTTACTGTTTCTGATGAGACTTGGAAAAGCAGGAGAGAGATTCTGCATTCGCGTGCAGTCCACTGCAAATCTTTCCCATTAAGGCAAAGATTGAAAACATGTCTAACCACTAGCAATCAAGCCACAGGCCTTATTTCATATATTTCCTCAACTGTACAATGAACTGTTCTCATGAGAAAAAAAATGGCTAAAGAAATTATATTTTGTTCTATTGCTAGGGTAAAATGAAATACATTTGTGTCCAACTGAAATATAATTGTCATTAAAAATAATTTTAAAGAGTTTGGAGAAAATATTGTGAAAAGCTCTTGGTTGCACATATGTTATAAAATGTTTTTCTTACACTTTGTCATAGTAGTATGTTTAAAAAAAAGACAAGTTCTACTCATTTTCACTTATTTTCCACTGTAAACAGTGTTCTGCTTTGACAAGTTAGTCTTTATTCTTACATTTAAATTTCTTATTGCCAAAAGAACATATTTTATGGGGAGAAATCTCTTTGAAGCCAGTTATGCCATGCCTTGCACAAATTTGGTGAAATCTAGGAAAAAAAAAGATTGTATGTCATTCCTCTGTTCATTCTTGCACAGGGGGCAGAGAGGGCACTGGACACTTCTCACAAACTTTCTAGTGAACAAAAGGTGCCTGTCCTTTTTTAAAAAAAATAAAATAAAACATAAATATTACTCTTCCATATTCCTTCTGCCTATATTTAGTAATTAATTTATTTTATGATAAAGTTCTAATGAAATGTAAATTGTTTCAGCAAAATTCTGCTTTTCTTTTCGTCCCTTTGTGTAAACCTGTTAATAATGAGCCCGTCACTAATATCCAGTGTAAAGTTTAACACCTGTTTGACAGTAAATAAATGTGAATTTTTTCAAGTAGTTAATGTGCATTATTATATATCATATATAATTGGCATTAATTAACACACTGGCCCATTTTTTAAAGTCCTTGATTGAGTATTACTCTCATTCATGAATTGTCCTATAATCAGTAAGTGACATGATTTCAGCTGGGTATGTGGTAGCTAAGAAACTAAGGTGTATTTCTGTTCTAGTTGTCACTACAAATGACTCAAATCGACTCTTATTTGGAAAAATTATGAGATGCGCTTGCATTTACATAACTTGTTTGGTTTTTGTTGTGTTTTTTTTTTTTAAACTGGACTCAGCACCAATACTAAAAAGATGAAAGGTTACAAATTCTACATTTGGCTGCCTGTAATTGTCATTCTTAAAATACAAAATTATCAGCAATGAAGAAGAGGAATTCTTAAAACAAACTTTTAAAGTCTCAGCACTCTGTGGGTGCGGTTTTGCTATGATGGAAACAATGTCATTCTCAAGTTCAACAATTATATAATTGAATCTCAGCAATAAAGGTTTTTCCTGACTAACCCTGTGAGCATTTAGACTGAATTCCTCTCAAACTAAATGATTCTCTTTAGTCCTTCCACTAACTTAGGAAACCAGTTATATCTGTACAGGATCTGCCTTAGGCATTTAAAACAATATTAGAAGGTGAGAGGCAATGTGTCATGTTAAATAGTAAATTAGTTGGGAGTCAGCAAGACTTGAGTTCAAGTACTGCCTTTGACACATACTCTGTTTGACGCTAGCCCAATCCCAACCTCTCAGAACCCCCTACAACTTTTTACAACTGTAAAATGTATTACAATTCCCCATCTACACTACTGTAGTTAGTTTCATCATAGAATTCTCTATACCATTGAAATAAAAGGTCTGCCCCCCACACACATACCTATTCTGAAAATGAGAGAATGTGAAATAGGTACATATGCATATACGTATATCTATATATATATATCTACATGTGGATATATCTTGGTAGGCATTCATATATGCTGGAATATTTTAAATGAGTATATTAAGTATTAAGATAGAATTAATTTTATAAAAAGGGAAATTGTGCTATTGTTAATTATATCAATGTCTCAAAAGAATTAGAGACAAAAAATCTGAAGAATCATTTCGTATTTAGTGTTCATGTTTAGATTTAATGGAATTTCCTTTTCCCAAAACAATGAGTTTTTTTTTCCTATGTCAGTTTCATTTGTAGATTTCCTGCTGTGTGTGTGTTTTTTTTAATAGTTAACAAAGGTCATATAATTACATGGTCAAACATTTTTAGTCTTTTAAAATGTGTTTCGTTTTTCTCTTACTTTCATAGCCTAGAGCTATCACAATGTCATACTGTTTTCCATCAGCTCTCTAAAGCTAACCAAGGTTAAACCGGGTCAGTAATAAATTAGAAAACAAGAAAAAAAGTTTGTCAAGAAGCAATTTTGATTATTCAGTCTACAAGTTGTTCCTCCTCCTCCCCCCGCCCCAAGTCAGTTGAGAATATGTCATGAAAAGTGACTAAACTACTTAATTTTGCTACCTCTTAGATGGAATTTAGTACTGCCTGTAAGAATAAAAATTATGATTCATATTTAAATGCTTTAAGCTATACAGGCCACTTCTTTCAAAATGTCCCTGAAACCCACAGTCACTAAAGACACCCTGGTGTAGAAGGATAGCAAAAAAGAAAAAAACTGCATGTTTTAATCATAACAAACAAAAACATTATCCACATTTATAAAAGTTGTGGGAGATCAGTATGGACACTCTTCAAGTAATAGACGATTTTAATAAATTTTTTTCTTAAGTTCTATCTAAGAAGACCTTAAGCACAAAATTGTTGACATACTGGCTATGTTTCATTGCTGATTTAATTTCAGTTGGCATCTCATTTGCCATCTAGTCATATATATGAAAAAGTAATCATCACATCTTGGAATCAAATATCCTATTATGTCTCAAGTTACAGAGTTATATTTATCCAAGGACAGTCAGTGTTTGTGGGAAAACAGTAAGTGTTGTCCTGTTAGTATCTCCATAATTCAACTTAGAAAGCTGTCCTGGTTAAAAGGCGGGGAGGAGGGGGAATTAAGCTTGGTTTATTTTGTACTCATCGCACCCCCCTCAGCTTAAAGTGGTTTCTGACCTTTGTGTTGTTACTCCCTCTGTTGGATGAAGAAGGGTCTTCATATCCCAAACAGTTGTACACCGCATTTGAAGATGTAGAAAATTTTTCTGATGGATTACTTGAATATGTATTGTCAACCCTAATGCTTAGACCAATTGAGTATTATGTACTCCAAATGGAATTGGAAGATAGTTTTCTCTAATGTTATAGTTTTCATAAAACATTTATTGTGTGTCTGTATAGGGCAAAATTGCAATTAAAATATGTAAGGACCAAAACCAGAAAGCTTTTGAACGTTGTGAACTCAGCGTCGGAAAAATGGGTTCTTTTAGCTGCGGTTTGTGGGCTAATCTAAATGATTGGATCTAGTTTTACAAATGAAAAGCAGTTTTTCTTAGGCTACTTTTGACCTTCCCCTCCCCCACTTAAAACTTGGTAACAGCTTCTACATCTAGGAAAAAATACTTCCTTTTTGGAAGCCTTTTGTTTAACATTGCAGTGGAGCATGAGTTTTTGGTGCAGTTAACTACCTCAAACTTGCAAATTTTCCTCAACTTCCTTAGCTCGTGAAAAAGTCTACCCATTTTCCTCATTATTAATATTTTTATTGTAAGATCATTGCTCTTCTTGATGTTTTATAATTATGACTATACTGTGAACAAAATAACAAACTTATCCCGGATCCAAAACATGTCCCTTTTCCGTGATGCCATTGCATTAACCTCAGTCCTTTCTTTGGAAGTTACTGGCATAAGGGGCACAGGTCATCAATCAGACTGGAGAGCCTGATGAAGTCAGTCTGAATGCTTGGCTTTGTGACTGCTTGGAGCCAGCCAGTCAGCAGTGAAGTGCTGGGAGTACCCCCAGTAGGAAATACATTGGTCTTGACAGTGTCTCTTTGCATTAGGGTTGGAGAGTGAGTGGCCAGGGAAGAAGGAGTGAGTGTGCAGATTACTTCGTGACAGGTCCAATCGTGCTGCAGATTGTCTGGTATGAGAATATTTCCTGCAGGCTCATCATAGTTCTTTCTCAGTGAGAGTGGATGTAAAAATGGCATCTCCATGCCCAGCCTCCATGAGCTTGCAGTGTTTATGCATGGCATTCCTTGCTCGGTATCTTGACTTTGGCTTATCACTAGTGTATTATTCCAAAAATATTATGGAACTAATGTGAAGTCTTGGAATTTTTCCAAGTTCATTTGAAGGCACTTTGGCCACTTTTTCATGGTCTGAGTAACATCTCTCTGTCATCCTCCATTAATAATCTGCTGCAAGGGCACTTTGTAATTAGGCTAATTAAATGTGCTCTAAGCATTTTTCCCCCTGAATATTGGCCATAGATTGCTCCTCATCTTCTAATAAGGCTTCTCTGGGGTCTTCAACCTTTTACTTACAGCATTGCCATTTATCAAGCTTATAGTTTTTAAGAAACATGAAGCCTGCGAGCTAGAAGGGAATTCCAAAGATCAACTAGTCCAGGCCTCTCCTTTTAAAG
This sequence comes from Pseudochirops corinnae, assembly GCA_028646515.1. Taxonomy (NCBI): domain Eukaryota; kingdom Metazoa; phylum Chordata; class Mammalia; order Diprotodontia; family Pseudocheiridae; genus Pseudochirops; species Pseudochirops corinnae. The sequence continues at coordinate 324,877,910 of CM053586.1, forward strand.
AAGAGAAGAGAGAGACAAAGAAAAGTGAAAGGGCTTACCCAAAGTCATCTACTTGGCTATGACTAGAATCCAGTTGTTCTTCTGCCTGGTCCTCCATAGAGTGGAAGCTCAATGAGGGCAGGAACTGTTTCAATTTGGCTTTGTTTACCTGCCACTAGCTCAATGGACAGTGAATAAATATTTCTTGAATTAAACTTTTCACCAACATTGAACTACATTGATGATTTGTGGCTGGTGTAATTTTTCACTGTGATCTAGAGGGGAGGGACTTTTATATGCCCATTGTACAGCACAGCATGGCACATGGTAGGTATTCAGGAAATGCTGCCTTATTGATTGGTAGGTTTCACTACCCTCCATCAGATGGCACCATCAATTTTTGGTGATTGAACATTGCTTAAAATTAAGAAAATGAAATCAAAGGAGGGAATTTTTTGTGAACTTACATGTCTTTTTATTGATACCTGATGAAATGGAGTAAGAGATTGAGCACAAATCATCAACCTGTGCAATCTTACTTAGATTTGCAGTTGAATAATGTCATTGGAGTTAATTATTGTGTAACTTAGGTTGTGTGAGAATTTTACATATCCATATCCATATATCTATAGATATGGAAGCCTTGAAGCTTGAATGAGATTCATATCTATATCTATATCTGAGTGAATCTCACTGAAGCCTCAAGGATGAAATCCAGAATGTTAAAGCTGAAAGAGGTCTTTAAAATCACCTACTTCAACCCTCTGATTTTACAGATGATAAAACTGAGAGGCAAAGTCCTATAGGGTGAAGGGAATATGGGGACTCACCATCAGAAAACAGCATTTGGCCAGAACAATAATAGCCAAGAATTATTGGAACACCTACCTCAATATTCCCCTGGTGCGTGTATTTTTACTTCTGTCCCACAGTCATAGAGATAGCAAGTGGCATAGTTGGGGAATGAAGATTGATATTTGGACTCGTAACAACCAGCGTATTTTATTTCATCATATGTACTGCCTTTATACCCCGCAAACCAAACCACACAGTGTCAGCACAGATTAAAGGCATGGTCAGGAATGAGCCATTTCTAATGGGTCTTCTGAAATGTCTCACCAAAGGAAAGGATGATCTATTGATAAATGGCTTCTGTTGAGATACAACATGAAAGAGCGACTGGATAAAGTGCTCGATTTTAAATCTGGAACACCTGAGTTTGAATTCGACCTCAGAGCAAGCTCTGTGGCCTTGAACAGACTCTTCCCACTCCAATCTACCCACCACTCAGCTGGGAAAGTGATTTTTAAAAGGGTGTGTCTGATAATGCCACCTTTACCAAACTCCAGGGGCTCATCATTTGCAGGCATTTTGGGCATCTAAAGTTCTTCATGACCCAGCTTCTTCCTACTTTTTCAGTTTTCTTACCTTTTAGTCCTATGCACATAATATATGATCCCACAGTACTGGTCTTGCTGTTCTTCAAACATGACACGACGCTGCATTGTTGTATCAGCTGTCCTCCATGATGGAATGTATGCATTACCCCTTCTCTACCTCTTAGTTTTCCTGGCTTCCTTCCAGTCTCAGCTCAAATGTTATCTTCTGCAGGACACCTTTCCTGGTCTGACCTATTCCCTTCCTCCACTAGTGCCCTCCCCTCTCAGATTCCCTTCCAAATACCTCATTACTTATATGTCTATCAGAGTTGCAAGCACCTTGAGGACAGGGATTTATCAGTGGTAGTGATGGTCATTTATTTGTTTTCCCTTTCTTTGTATCTCCAGGGCTTAGATTTAATAATAAGGAAGTACTGAATAAATGCTTGTTGCTGAGCAACAAGTTGAAGTAACTTCCTTGAGTCTCAGTTTCCACATCTGTTAAATTGGCATAATGATAGTACTTCACAAAGTTATTGTGGAGATCAAATGAGATCCTGTAAAGAAAGTGCTTTCCAGACCAAAAAGCTCTATATAAGTGTCAGTTATTAACTTAATGCTTTTTAAATGTTTCAGGTTTCTTGAACTGAATCCAAGAGGCAGCTATAACTGTAATCTTGGGACATTTGATCAGAATGCTGATCATCTCCTAGGACATTCCCCATTGCTTCCCTGTCACCATGAGTTTTCTAAAAACGGATTAAAGCATTCCTAGTATCTGAGATAATTAAAATTTCTGTCTGATTCTTGTAGGTGTCTCAGCACAGTTATATCTTTTGCCCTTATATCCTCCAATCTTACTTAACTTTTATGGGCTTTAATTTTCTCATCTGTAAAAAGGGCTTGTTCAAGGTGGTCCATGAGGTCTCTTCTAGTTCCAATTATATATTTTTTTATTTTTGCTTTTTGGAGGGGGGAAGGCAAGACAATTGGGGTTAAATGACTTGCCCAAGATCACACAGCTAGTAAATGTTAAGTATCTGAGGCTTGATTTGAACTTGGGTTCTCCTGAGTCCAGAGCACATACTCTGTTCACTGTGCCACCTAGTCACCCCTCCCCAATTCCAATTCTTAATCAATATAATATTCCATGTTTGAAGTAGAAAACTTCTCCCATAACTCATATCCTTTCTTGGGGGGCTGAAGAAAAGGGAATTTTGACAAGTCCTAAATATAGAATGGAAAATCAGAACAAATGAACCAATGGTACATTATATACACATACAGATATGTTGTCTCTTCTAATAGAATGTAAAATCCTTGAGATCAGGAGTTGTTTCATTTTTTCCTTCCTCCTTTCCTTCTTTCCTTCCTTTCTTCCTTCCTTTCTTCTCTCCCTCCATTTCCTTCCTTCCTTCCTTCATTCTTTCCTTCCTTCCTTCTTCCTCTCTTCCTTCCTTTTATCCTTCCTTCCTTCCTTCCCTCCTTCCCTCCCTTTCCCTCCCCCATATTTGTATTTGCTAGTGAGGACAAAGGAGAGATCTAGACAATATAATGTAGAAAAATTTGAGAAAGAGAAGAAAGGCACTTTTGGGTGGGGGGATTGGAGTAGGTAATGTGGAAGAGATGATGTCTGATCTGACCTTTGAATGAAACTAATGATCCTGAAAGTCAAAGAAAAGGAAGGAGTGCATTCCAGGCACCTGGTAGCTTGGGCAAATACGTTAGAGGCAAGAAAGGGAATGTTGAGTTGGGGATGGGGGGCAGCTACTAATCTGGTTTGTCTGGAACATTGTGTGAAGGGGAATGTTGTGAAATGAGATTGGAAAACGAGATTGAAACCAGATTGTGTAGTCTCTTAAATGCTAAGCTGCAAATCTGTATTTTATCCTAGAGCCTATAAGGGAACTACGAAAGGTCTGGGAGGCTGAGGAGTGATGTGATCATACTTGTGCTTTAGGAAAATTATTTTGACAATCACATAACAGATGAATTGTGGAGGGTAGATACTGGAGGCAGTAAAACCAATTAGGAACATAACTTAAAAATTAAGGTGAAGGGTGATGAGAACTTGAACTCATATGAACTCACCTGAAGTCCAAGTATGTGGAGGCAGCATGACAGAGAGAAAAAATCAGTTGCAAGAAATATTGTTAAGGAATATTGTACAGGAGTTTACATCTGATTGGTGCTAGGGGCTCAGGGGAATGGATAGGGAAAAAGGCAGACTCAAAGATGACTCCAAGGTTTCAAGCCAAGGAAACAGAGGATGGTAGCAAAGGCAACAGAAATATGGAAGAAAGAGGATAAGTTCAGTTTGGGATGCATTGAGTGTAATGTATCAGTGAAACAACCAGATAGAACTGTCCAGAAGGCAGTTGGAGATCAACTGAGTCTCAATCAATCTGTTAAACACCTTCTTTCTGTGGTTCTTTAACTGTGCTAAGTGCTGGGTGGGAATATAAAGACAAAAACAAAATGGATTCTGTCCTCACTAGATCTTATAAGGTAGCCTCTAATCTTAAAAAGTTTGAGGGCAAAGAACATGCACATATATGAGTATCTATCTACAAGACTACACAAGTCAAATGCAAAGTACCCTTAGAGGGGAAGGCACTAGAAGAAGGAGGGACTAGGAAAGGTCTCCCACTGCAAATGACATGTGAACTGAGTCCTAAAGGAAACCAGAGATTCCAGGAGTGAGAGATGAGGAAAAAGAGCATTCCATACATGGGACAGAGTTAGTGCTAAGGTATGAAGATGGGAGATGGAGCATCCATGACTGATGTTTATACTGCACCATAGAGAGTATTGAGAGGAGAATGATAAATATGGAAAGGTAAAGTGAGGCCAGTTAAGAAGAACCACTGGCCTTTATTGAGTAGAGAAATAACATGGTCAAACCTGTGCTTTAGGAAAATCACTTTGGCAGCTGAGTGGAGGATACCTTGAAGTGCAGATAGATTTGAGGTAAGGAGACCAACCAATAATCTACTGCAATAGACTAGGTAGAAAGTGATGGGGGGACCTGTCCTGAGGTGTGTGTGACTATGTAAGTAGAGAGAAGAAGACTTGTAAAAGGGATGTTATAAAGGAGGAAAGAACAAGATTTAATGATGTATTGGATATGGAGGGGCAAGAGAAAGTGAGGAATCAAGAATGGCATCAAGGTTGTGAACTTGAATGGAAGAATGGTGGCATTTTCTATAGTCACAATGCAATGGAGTTCAGCAGAAAAGGTCTTGGAACAAGTCACTATCCTTTTCTTTTAAATTTAGCGTTCTGTGAACTATTGCAAAAGTGAATAATATAACTGCATCTTATAATTGAATAAAATTTAGTTTATCCTGGGTGTATTTCTAGGATAAAAGCAACTCCAGTAACAAGAAATCAAGCATTTATTAAGCACCTGCAACATGCTAGGCACTTTACAAATCTCATGTCATTTGATGCTTACAATAACTATATGGAGCTATAATTCTCCCTCATTTTTAAAGATAAGGAAATTGAAGTTCAGAGAAGTTAAGTGACTGAACCAGGGCCACAGACCTAGTGAGTATCTGAGCCAAGATTTGAAAAAATGTTTTCTTGACTCCAAGCCCGGCATTCGATCAACTGCCGCAGTAGCAGATGAGACAATGGGTATACATACCTCCTCTTTTTCCAACATGATTTGGATTTCTTCTGCTAGGTCTCTAAATTCTGAAAGTTTCCTGTTGCTGTTGTTGTTTCTATATAGCTTGGAGACTATGAATATTTGGTATGGCAATATATATGAAAATTACTGCTCTTAAATTTTCCTGGATCGATGTTATTTCCAGGTGATTTGGAGCAGCAGTTCCAACTGTGATGATGTCCCAGATCCAAAAGAGTTCATTTATTGAATTCTCAAAATATCTTGAGCACTTGGTGTATAATATTTCTGAGGGTTTGTATTGGCTAGTTTAGTCCCTGTGTTCAGCCCTAGCCATCAGGTCATGTTTTGCTAGGCGTCATGAGGTGTTTTACATAATATTAAACACTGCCTAGAACAATCTGCATGGATCAAAAGTCCAGTCCTCCTCTTGTGGGCAACCCATCTTTAATTTGTAGTGAAGGTTACTTGCTCCTGAATCAAAATCATATACCTCTCCATTTCTATAAACAAATAAACTATCAACTTATTGTTATAAAGGCTTCCCCTCCCCCTTTCCTTACATGTTAAGAGGATTGAAGCTCACTTTCTACTCATAAGCAATAAGAGAACTCCTAACTCCTGAGTGGGCTGTGATAGCTGTGGTGAAATCAAAAGCCACATGGGGCCAGGTGCTCCTGATGGAATCAAACTGAGCTTGACTCACTGTCTCCAATTTGTGCTTCCTGTGGCTAAGAGTGAGCTAGCAAGTAGGAAGCCTGAGTTGCCATGTCTCAGGGTAAAAATCCATTTAACAGCTGCCAACTTTTCATTTACCAAAGATCAAAGAATGAAAGCACCCGAGTCCAAACTTCTTGTCGGGATAGCGGGGCTCCTTTCAGCATAATGGGCTTACAATCTTATGGTTCTTTCCTCATGACAATTATAACGTTGGGGTTTATTGTCCAAGTTACATGATGCACATTTTACACATGAGGAAGTTCTGACCCTCTGAGGTGATGTTGATTATGTTGCTACCAAGGATTTGGTGTGAAATCTGATCCCAGGTCTCCTGAGCCTGAGGTGGGAGTCAGGCTATGACACCAGTATTTCACATTGTATCTCCGGTAGGTTCCTTAGCACCTAGGACAGAGCCTTCCATATAGTGGACCTTTGACAGGTATAAGGAAGGAAGGAAGGAAGGAAGGAAGGAAGGAAGGAAGGAAGGAAGGAAGGAAGGAAGGAAGGAAGGAAGAGAAAGAAGGAAGGAAGAGAAAGAAGGGAGGGAGGGAGGGAGGGAAAGAGGAAGGAAAGAAAAAAGAAGACAAGGAGGGAAAAGGGGAAAGGAAGGAAGGAAGACAGGCTGAATGATATTCTTTACAAGGATATTTTCGGAGTGAAGGAATTATTTAATAATATGCAGTATTGATGTGTGTGTATTTGTGTATATGTGCGTGTGTGTTTCAAACAAATTCCTTGGGCTCTATCGGTACTTTGAGAGCAGGTTGGCCTGCCCTGCCTCAAGGTGAGACAATGTTCCATGCTGCTCCTCGTTACAGTGGTCGTGTTCTAATTACATGCCTCCTTGATTATTGTTCTGCAGATTGATTAGCACCATATTCAAGGCATTTGTAGATCATAGTTCCTGGACACTTCAATGTGTTAGTAAATCAAGTATGATTTATCCCCTGAATTATTGGTTAGGGACTGCTTCTTTTTTTAATGCATGTTCTCTCTAGCTTATCATTTTAATTAGCACTTGCTACCAGTTCACACTGGGAATGGTGATGATTGTCACTCGGCACTGATGCGAAGCCCCGGCTTGTAATGCTGCTTTGACTTTTGAATTCACATCCTAATGTCAGTTTCAGTTGTACCATTTGGGGAAATGCTGAATTAAAGGGAAAGTGCTCCAGTCAATTGTACTAAGCAAAGAAAACCCAGTTTGCTACAATCTGCCCCCTGCCTCCTCCATCCCTTTCTATCCAAAAATGTGCTCTTTTCACATCATCTGCATTTCCTAGTGTGTCCTTTCCCCCTCTCCAAGAGCCATATCTTAAATCAAATAATAAAAATAGAGAACACAGGACAGTTTAGAAAAACTGTGTCAAAAATCTGACAATATATGCATTCTTCTAACTCACCTTTTCTCACTTTTACTAAGAAAAGTCTCTCAGCTCTATCTGCACAGAGACACATACAGACACACACACACACACACACACACAGATGGTAAAAATCTTTGAAGTAACTTCATACACTATGATACAATAAGAGATGTTTCACTCTTATCCCAAAGAAAGGACACAGCCCCATTTGGAGCACCAGACAGTTGAGGAATGAGAATTATTCTGTGGTTCATCCTGCTGCCTGTCCCTCAGAGCCAGAACTAGTAATTCTTGTGTCTGGAGCAACAAATCAACTTTTCAGATAATTCACTTGTAAACTAGAGAGACTTTAGGGCTGCTTGCTTCTGAGGAAAGACTCCAGTGCACTTCCTAGTGGGGGTTGAGGGAGGGACCCTGGGACCCTGCAAGTCTGATGCTAGTGATAACATCTCCAGGGCAAGGAACAAGGAAGGGGTCCCTCAGCCAGGAAGGAGCTGGGCTGCTGCCCAATACAGTATTATAGTGTTGGGGGGAGCATTCCTTCTGATGGCTCCCTGTTTTCGCCATTCTTGATAATGATGCACTAGACTTGGTTGTTTCTACCTTCTGGTAGCATATAAGAGCTGTTAGCACCCTCTAAATTTTGGCACCCTTTAAGGCAAAACCATGATAGCCTCACCTTAGTTGTGGCTCTGTTGTGTTTCCTTCAAGAGAAAATGGAAACAAATTGTTTTAACTGTTGTTCCCTTATGGTAAAATCATTTTGTTCACTCACACTGCCTCATAGTCTTCCTTCCTGCCACTCAAGGACAGACACTGGCCTTATGGGATGATAGAATAGAAAGATACTGGTTCTGGAGTCAGAATAACTGAGTTCCAATTCTACATCTAATGCTGTGTGACCTTGGGCAAGTCATTTAACAGTCTGACTTCAGTTTCCTCATCTGTAAAGTGAGAAGTTTGGAATAGATGAACTTGGGAGTCCCTTCCTATTCTAAATCTAGGAACTGGTAACCTTTTTCCCCTTCACATCAAGGGAGATAAGAGAGAGCCACACCGGTCCGTCATATCCACCAAGATCCCCCTGGTATTTTTCTCTCTCTTGGCTGCTGCAAATGTATGTGTGGGGAAAAGAAATAATAAACTTATCCTGTGTGTATATAGAGAGCACAAGTATCTGTGCAAAAAGCCCGACTTGGTGTGCTTATTACTCTATTTCCCCCCAAGATAACATTTTATTGTTTCTTGAAAGGCCCTGGGATCTTGAACACAGTGATTATATCCCTCAAATCCTCAAATAGACATTTTTCCCAGTGAAATACAATAGACCTACCCATCTCCGACAAGATTTAGGTTCAAATTTAGTCACTCCTTCTCTGAAATTCAAATGGAATCTAATTATTCTCATCCTGACTTATACTGACTAAGGTTCTCACAGTGCCACCGACAGCAGAAATGCAAGGAGCTGAGGAGAGAAAATGAAGAGCTAGGAGGGGTTTGACAGAAATTTGGAAGCGGCAGAAAAGTAATATGTTTCAGCAAGGTCGCCCTCTTTGCTTCCTCCAAAGGGCATTTGACCTTAAAACACAATCATCTGGTAACAAAAATGGAGAAATTTCAAAGGTTCAAGTCCCCACTCCTCATGAAATTTGCGTGTCTCTGGTTTAGCAAACTTTGGTGGGAAAGATTTACTCTTGTGAAGTGGAAGCAGGTTCCTGCAATGAGGTGGGTTCTCCTTGAGTTTTTTTGGTTATTCTTATTGTCTATTGTTTGTTTTTAATCACCCACTAAAGCTAGAAGAATGCTGTTTCATTCTGAGAATTGGATTGGATAATCAGGAAATTCTTTTTAAAAATTGCCCTAAATATGTTCCATAGAGAAGAGACATTGTTTTTCCCTAATACAAGAAATGGTCTAGTAGGTGCTGTTGTTATTCCCTTGGCATCCATATAATTATTGGTTACCAGAGAGTTCCACATTTGTATTGAAGCAACAATTTTTTTGTTTTTGCTTTTTTGCTTAACCTTTAAACTTAGGCTTCAACATGTTTAGTCAAGAAACATTTATTAAATGCTAGGCACTATGTTAAGCACCAAGGATGCAAATATGAAAAAGAAACAATCCAGGGTTTGCCCTCAAGGAGCTTTCAATCTAATGGGAAAAGACAACTCAAAAAAGAAAGCTGAAAAAATAGGGGTGGCGGTTGAGGAGGGAGGAACCCAGCCATGGTAGGGAAATCAAAGAATTCCAAAATAAGTGCAGCCTGGGAAATGAGTTGGTACCTGATGCTAAGAACTAGGAGGAATGTTAGAGCCCATTGGGTAGGGAAAGAAAGCAGGACTTAGAGTCACAAAAGCACAGAATCACAGAATTTGGGGGTTGGATAGGGCCACGATGGCCAACAAATCTAAGCCACATGCGCAAATAATCCCCACTATAACATATCCAAAAAAGGGGAATCCACCACCTCTCAAGGCATGTCATTCCACTTTTAAACAACTTTAATTGTTAGGAGGATTTTTCTACTTTCTAGTCCAATCTGACCTTGGCCACTTCCTAGCTGATAATACTGGACAAGTCACCGAACCTTTGTCTCAGTTTTCTCAATTGTAAATTTGGGATCATAAAAGAACCCCACCTCCCAGGTTGTTGTGAGGATCAAATGAGATAATATGTGTAAAGATTTTAGCACAGTGTCTGGTATGCATGAGTAGGCACTTTCCCTCCTTCACCCTCTCTCTAATCCCCTTGCAACTGTCACTGATGTTGGTTCTGCCTTCTGCGGTCAAACAGAACAAATACAATCCCTATCGCATATGATAACCCCAAAAATACTTAATGATGGCTACAATGTCCTCTGGCTCTTCTCTTCTCCAGCTTAGACATGCCCAGTTTCATTAAATCATGGTAATATGACATGGATTAAGTGTTTTCAGCATCCTGGTCATCCCTCCTCTGACACTCACCAGCTTATCAATGGACTCCTTACATGATGGTGCCCAGAACTGAACACAATACTCCAGAGGAATGCCTCTTTGGATTGCCTCCAACTACCTTTCAGACATCTTAAACTGGATGTTCAGTAGACATGTAACACTCAGCACTCATTATCTTTCCTCTAACCACTACCCCCACCTTCCCTTTTACTTGGGAGGGCTACATCATCTGCCTAGTTCCTTGGTTCACAACCTAGAAGTCATCCTGGACCCCTCACTATCTTCTCCCCCCCCACCCCATAATCGAGCTGTTGCCAAAGCTGTCAATTTCATATCTGCAATATCTCTTGACTACTCCCCCTTTCCTCTTTTGACACTTCCCCCCCCCCCACCTCATCCCTTCATGCCTTGAGTGCTGCAATAATTGGAAATGTTTAGTTTTCTCTTTTTGAAATTTCATTCTCATGAATCTCTCATCCCTCTTGTACTGTCCTCTACAACAGTTTTTGGTCTAAGCATTCCTACCCTCACTTTCCTCTGAGGCCTTTGAAATCAGCTTATATATGTATGAATGCGTGTATCTGTGTGTATATTTGAATCACAAGTAGAATGACACTGAGTTGGTGCCATTCAGCAGATTTCTGCAATGATTTCCTCTGTGATTAAATTGTTGTTGTGGGTCCTTCATTTTAGAAGAGGACTAATGACATCATGATGTTGGGGTCAGGGTACAGTGTGTTTGCCTGTGGTTATGTTACATGAGACAGTGTCAAAGAAGGGATGAAGTCAATAAGGCCTAGATTCAAAAGAGATATGTGACCCTGGCAAGTCACTGTATCTCTCGGTTGTGAAGGGCCCAGGCTACTCTCTGCGTCAGTAACTTATGGATAATTTGGTTTGTATTACATGAAGAAGTTTCAACACTGGAATTTCCCTATACAGGTATAATCACAGATCTATATACTTCTCAGAAATGGCAAAATAATCGGTTCTTACAAAATGGTTGATCTGTTGCTGTTTGCTACCTTGTAAACTAAAAAAGTGGTTGATTATCTGATACTTGTTTGTTTTTTTTTTCCTCTCAGGCTAATATGCCCTCAGTGTAGACTTGGCTCTCATGTCCTATTTTAGGAGGCCATGTAATTAGCAACAGTTTATGATTTGAAATTCAGAGATTTAATCTCTTAGAAAACTTGATTTCAAAGAGAAAAAAAATCTTCCTCGGAATAGTGAAGAAACAGCTTAGAGGATTCCAAGGTGAGCACAGATGATGTACATTCCATTGGCTTGGCTAGCAGGACTGCGGGTGCACAACAAGACCATTTTGGATTAATATTATGGGAAAAGTGGTAGGGCTGCATTCCAGGAGGTAGATCATTCATACACGATTGGCCGTGAATTCTGAAATGCTCGGCTTGTCCAAGACATTAACTTTGACTTGCAAGTCTTTAATTTGTTTATTCAGGTTTGTACAAGTGTGTCGAATACCTGGGGCTCCCAGCACATGAAAAATGAAGCCAAACAAGTCTCAAATAGTGGCTGAGGAACAAAGAGATTTCAGGCAATTCAAATCAACTAGAAGTAAGATAAACTTTGTGGGAAACAAAGCAAGTTTGCCGGTGTGGACTCTCATGTCCTTAAGGTTGGCTGTCCCAAGATGGATGTGTTTTACTAAGTGTTCTTTCTTCTATTCACAATATCAAGTTTGGAAAACATTAGCTGGAAGGGAGAATGAGAGCCATGGTTTAAAAAGATATCAATATTTCAAACACTCCAAATAGGGAATGATATTATTTGTGGCCAATAAAAATTAGCTTTGGTAGTGTTATGAATGCATTAAGACTAACTTTCTCATGTTATATGGCCAAGACCTTCTTCCAGCTCTTCTGATCTATGTCACATCCTGGGGTTTTGGTTTATTCCATCAGCTCTTCCCATGGTAACCTTACTAGTGCTTTAACTAATGTTTGTCCCCTTAAAATCGGCAGGGGGGGGGAGGGGGGGTGGATCCATTCTCTTCTCCCCACCCTCTCAATTCTGTTCTTTTGTGTATTTATCTCCTCAGACCTGGACTCCTCTCCTTTGGAAGCAGTGTGATAAAATGTAAAGAGATTGACATTGAAGTCAGAGGACCTGAATTCAAATCCCCAGCTCATGTGGTCTTAGGTAAGTCATTTTATGTTTGGGCTTCAAATTTTTTCATCCTCAAAATGAGGGGAATGGACTAAAATGGCCTCTAAACTCTTAATCTATGACTCCGTGATCCCATTTACTAAATATTTTCCAGTGGCTTTTTCAAAAGTCGATTTCACTTTCTTCACAAAGCCTTTTATGAAGCTGGGAGTTGACAATTCTCTTCCTTAGAGAATCACAAAATGACCAGAGTTCGGAGTTAGAAGGGACTTCAGTGACCATGAAATCTATTGCATACTTGAAGAATCATTTCCTCTGCTCTGTATCAGACAAGGATTCTCTCACTGAAGACCTCCTCCAGGCAACCCAGGCTACTTCGGGACAGTGCTAATTGTTAGAATTTTGTTCCTTGACCCCAAGGCTTCTTTTGAATCTCCAATTTCTGCCCTCTGGGGCCAAATGGAACAAATGCAATCTCTCTTCCACACTTCAGTCTTTCAAATACTTGTAAATCGCTGTTAAATCCTTCTTCCATCTTCTTTTCCTTCCTTTCTCTTTCCCTTCCCCTTCCTTTTCCCTCCCTTTCTCTCTTTCCTCCCCTTCCCTTTTCTGTTCTCTTTCCCTTTAACTTTCTTTTCCCTTTCCTTTTCTTTCTTTCACTCTTTCTTTTCTCTCTTTATGGCTGCAGTTTTCTTGCACTTTCCCTCTTTCCCTTTTCCTTTCTCTCTTCTTTTTTGCTTTTGATCTTACCACTTGTCTCTCACTTTCTTTCTTTTCCTATCTCTCTTTCCCTTTCATCTTTCCATTTTCCTTTCTTTTTCTTTTCCTGTGTCATCCCCTCTCTTTCTTTCCCTTTAATTCTCTTTTCCTCTTTCCCTTTTTCTTTGTTTCCCTTTCTCTCTTTCCCCTCTTTCTTCCTTCCCCTTTCTTTCCTTTTTTCTATTCCCTTCTCCATTTCTCTCTCTCCCCCTTTCTTTTTCTATTTTTTCCAAATAGTTACAAAACATGTTATTTGTCCATTCCTCAAATGCAAACTAAGTATATATTATGTGTTATTAATGCAGCAATATGATATGATAAATATTAAATGCTTCCTGCTTGCAGAATACCATTCTAAACACCAAGGATGATGCCAAGGTTAGTTTCAAAACCAAACAAAATAACCTTCCCTCAAGTGGCTTACAGTCGAGTAGGCATAGATTTAGGCTCACTTTTGCTCTCAGACCATCCTAGTTGATTGGAAAAATCTGTATTGACCACATTGCTTTGTCTTGTGTACTTGTAAGAGAAAAAAAAAAAGGCAGGACACTTTTGTCAAAAGAGCACTGAATTCAAAAGCAGGAGAACTAGATTGTTTTTCTGTCTCCATAACTTTTTAGCTGTTTGACTTTAGGCATTTGACATCTCTAAGACTGACTTTACTCAAATTAAATGAGCTATAACCTTATATGGATATTCTGGACTGTGTCTATTTAAGCCTATCAGTCCAGGCTGGCACAATGGATTGAGTATTGAACCTGTGGTCAGGAAGACTTGGGTTCAAACCTCTCCTGTGATCCTTATTAGCTTTAAGGCCTTGATAATTCATTGAACCCCACTAAGCCTCCTAGGACTTATGTATTAAGTCATTGGTGGCAGCTTCTTGGGGACAGGGGCTTTTTATCTTTAGCCAATTCATGCATGTTAGAGGTTTTTAATAAATGCCTATGAGTTGGTTAATGGATTATAATCTGTATTTGGTGAGAAGTTCCCCATGTTGGTGAAATCCCAGATCTTTGGAATACTATAATGCATCACTGAACACAGTGCCCCAGACACAAGTGACACCCTTGTGTAAGGATGCTGTTCAGGGGTAGGACTGGTCATCTGCCGAAGCTCTCACTAGATAAAATTGTTTCCATAGAATCATAGATTTAGAGTCATAAGGGGCCAGTGAGGTCATGGAATCCAAACTCTTCATTTTATAAATTAAGAAAATGAGGCCTAGAGGCGGGGGGCGGTGGTGCAGTAAGTAGAGCACCGGCTCTTGAGTCAGGAAGATCTGAGTTCAAATCTGGCCTCAGACACTCAACACTTACTAGCCATGTGACCTTGGGCAAGTCACTTAACTCCAATTACCCTGCCCTCCTCCCTGCCAAAAAAAAAAAGAAAAGAAAAGAAAATGAGGCCTAGAGAAGTTTTGACTTACCCAAGTTCTCAAAAGTAGTAAATAAGAAGAGGCAAGATTAAAACTCAGATTTTCTGACTCCAAGGTCATTGGTCTTTCTCTTGTACCTTACTGCTTTCCCAGAAACTGGATACCCTTGACACATTTTAGGAAGTGTGAAGTGATCCACAAATCATCAAAAACTATTCCACAACAATGTGGGTTCTATGGGAATTCTATCATATGAAGTGACAATTATTGTGTCTAACTCTGACTTCATCTTCAGAACTTTGAGAGTGCTAGAAGTTTGGAGGATAACTTGAGTATGGCATGGGGTCTACAGTTTCCTACTATGACAGACATCTGTGACTTAAGGCAAGAAAGGGTGGAAAGTGAATGCAAGCATCCCATTTGACATATGAAGCCACACATGGAAAACGTTTCCTTTCATCCCAATGGGAAAAGCGCCAAGGGAACATTCCTATGAAAGGTTCTATCCAGAACTTGGTTAGAGATGTCTCCATACTTTCTTCTATATCTGAGCCACTCTTTGCTTCATTAGATAATGATAGAGCAAATTCTGTTCCGCTTCTATGCACTATATCTTTGAGCCTTGCAAGTAAAGCTAATGCTCACTGCTTAATCACTTTTCTCTCAACAGGTAGGGAATAATAAAACAGTTGGGAAAAATGACAAAATTAAGTGCACCATATTTGGCATGGAGAACTCTAGCGAACTCTTAGTTTGTGTTCAATCAACTTCAGTATCACAGCAGGAAAGGTAAACGGCTAAGACCCTCACATTGTTGATCCAGGTTGTAGACTTTGGACGATTCCCATTTGAAGCTTGGACTGACTGAACCAGCAATCAGTTCTGACTAGGAGATGGCAGAGAGAGAATCAGAGAGCAGAAATCCTGGACCATTATTATTTGTGACCTAAGACTGAGATGATTGGAGAAAATAATAATTATAGCTTTCCTGTACATAGTGCTTTGCAGTCACAAAGTAAAATCATGTATATGATTTTATTTTTTCTTCATAATAAGCATGTGAGTGGATATCACAAGTATTATTATCTTCATGTGATTGATGAGGAAAATGAGGTTCTGAGAAGCTGATTACCCAAGATCACGTAGTTGGGAAAAGACAAAACAGGAATTAACGATGTGGTTTTAAATCTTTAAAAAATTGATATCTTTTGTTTTTACATCCCCAACTTTTTCTAATATGCCCTGCAACCTGTCTTTGAGATTCATTCAAAGAATAACAGAAGGAAAGGAAAAAAATATTTTGCAAAATTAATCAAGGTTATCCAAAAACAGAAAGAAGTCTGATGTTCTATACAATGATCCACATGCATACCCTGCCCCCCACACACCTCTGTAAAGGCTTGCTCATTACCCTTTCACAGTATTCAGTTTCTATTGTTCTATTTTTATTGTTCTTAACCTTTTACATTATTTTGTAACATTGTGTGTATAAGGAGCTGCTTTCTTTTTTTGACATTTTTATATATTGAAAGAAGGGAGAAAAAACCCATAATGTATATGAAAACCTCTGAGAAAGTAACCCTTCGATATCTGGGCAGAAACATAGATAGTTCTTAGAGGGCTTGAGAGAAAGCAGCCCTCTAAGAGAAAAATGAGCTTACAGAAAGTAAAGAGAAGGCTGGCATGTATTGTTTCCTAACAGCTCATACACATCTGGCTATTTGGTGGACTTTGAGGCTGATATCTCAAAACTCTCCATCTCCCTCAGTTTTCTCAACTGTGAAATGGCGATCAAAACAGCACTTGCCTCCCAGAGTTGTTATAAGGGTCAAACGAGGTAATATCTGTAAAGTACTTAGTACAGTGCCTAGAACACAGTAAGCATTTAAATGCTGGTTCCCTTCCCTTCCCCTCATCTGATTCATTGATGAAAATCTTCAATAGCACAGGGAAAAGTAGAAATCCCTGAAGTAATCCACTAAAGTCTTCTTTCCAAATTTACATTGAACCATTAATGCTTATCCTTCGGAACCAGATTTTCAGTGAGTTGTTCATCCACCTGATTATATAATCGTTTAATCTGCATCTTTCTATCTTTACTATAAGAAGAGCATAAGAGACTTTACCAAATGTCTTGCAAAAATTGAGGCAAATTATATTTATAGCATTCCTTGATCATCCAGTCTCAAAATTATTTAAAAAATGATGTTTCTGGAAGTTCAATAACCATTCTTTAATAATGTAGTTGGGAATTTTGCTAAGAACTGAAGCTAAGCTCACTGGCCTATAGGTTGCAGAATCCATTTTCTTTTCTCTCCCCACCCCCAATTGTTTTTTCTTGTTTTTTTCTTGTTTTCTTGTTTTCTTCTTTTTTCTTATATATATATACATATATATATATATATATGTATATATTTAATATCACTGATTGGCTCAGCAATAATATGTACTAGTTATTTTAGTTCCAACATGAATTCACCATTTTTGTGACTCCTCAGGTCAAAAATCCCTTCCCTAACAACCATACTCCTAGATGTCTCGGTTGTCGTTCAGTCATTTTTCCATCATATCTGACTTTTTGTAACCCCATTTGGGGTTTTCTTGGCAAAGACACAGGAGTGGTTTAGCATTTCCTTCTCCAGCTTATTTGACAGAGGAGAAAACTGAGGCAGACACAGTTAAGTGACTTGCCCAGTCTAGTAAATGTCTGAGGCCAGATTTGAGCTTAGATCTTCCTGATTCCAGGCCTGGTGCTCTATCTACTATACCAGTTGTCTACCCTAATACATCTTATTTTCTTCTGTTAGATTATAAGTTTCTTGAGGATACAGATGGTCCCTTTCTCTGTTTTCCGGTCTCCCGGTTCTTAGCACTGTGCTTATCACATAGTAAAAGTTTAATAAATGCATTATCATTTTGATTCATTCATTCATTCATACATTCATTTATTCATTTTGTTTAGTAATTTGAACTTACAAAGGGTAACTAGTTATTTTCTTAGTATTTCAGCTCTTTGTTCTGTCCTTTCCAGTCCAAAGGTTATTCTCCTTTGCATAGAAAACAAAAACAAAATATGAATCAAGCAACCATATCTCCTCCCATTATCATGGTACCATCAACCCCAAGAAAGAGTGTAATCCTTTCCTTTATCCTGCCTTTCTTTTTCCAAAATAACTTTTAAAAAATCCCAGATTTAAAATTTTACTTCCTTCTCCCTGCTGATCTTAGTTTACTCTGAGCTTTACTGCTTGGGATTCAATTCTCATAGGGCCATGGTACACTTTTCTGTTTTTCCTCTATGGAATTGGTTTCATATTCTGTCTTTTAAGGAATCTAAGATAGTTGATGAGCTCTCTGTGAATCCATGCAGGTCCCTTAAAACAACACCCTTATCTCCCATTCTTTCTTCTCATTAGATTTCTTTTTGTGCCTTTAGAATTTCATTGTTGAGAGTTTCCAAACCCTGCTTGGATAGCTTCATCCAAAGACTTTTAGTCCTTAGAATCCCACCTATTCTTCTATTGAATCTTCTGAAACCTGCTCTCCCAAAATCTAGGATTATTGAATTGGGAAGAAAATAGTGATGAAGACCAAGTAACTAAAAGACTGTATATATAGCCAACTTATATCATGATAGAAAATGTTCTTTCTTGCTTGTCAATGGTTTACTTAAAATTGGTTAATTTGGAACAGAACCCATCATAGTACTCTGAGTCTTGGTATAGTTGAACAAGTCCAAGGAAGAAGACCTGGGTTCCATCAAATAGGGAATGGCTAAACAACGTACTGTATAAAAAAAACCAACTAATTGTTACTCAATTATTAGAAATGATGAATATTATTAATAAAAAGAAGTATGGGAAGATTATGATCGATGCAAAGTGAAGTAAATATAACTAGGAAAACAACGTATGTGTAGATTACTCTGCTAATTTTCTCTTATTCTGGGATGAGGTTGGTTTGCTCACTATAACTGGACCCATGCTGGCAGGTCAGAGTGGTTCTCCAAAGAGGATGTCATGTTGCTAAAACTCATTTTCAGTAGGCAAGGTGTAATCCTGGTATAGAGGTGCTATATGTCTACTAACCACAATGGATATTCCCTGAATTCCCACTGGTATACTTCACATTTAAACAATTCAGCAAAGATGATACCATGAAGTCTTTTTTTTTTTTTTTTTGCTTTTTTTTTGGAGGGGGGGAGGTAGGGCAATTGGGGTGACTTGCCCAGGGTCACATGGTTAATTTTTGTGTTAGTGTCTGAGGCAGTATTTGAACTCAGGTCTTCCTGACTCCAAGGCCAGTGCTCTTTTCACTGTGCCACCTAGCCACCCCAACACCATTAACTCTTAAACTTGAAACATTTACTAAACAAGATGGTAAAAGTAGGAATAATCATAACATATGAGGCTATATATGAACCCGGATTATATTCTGCCATTAATGTACACAGTTTCCATGGGGGAGAGTGGGAATAATCTTATAGAAACCTAGAAGGAAGAAATATGAGCAAGAAATCCCACAACTCTTGACTTTGGGTTTTGATGCTCTGGATTTCCTTAAGCAACTGTCTATACCATGTGTCATCTGCTGGGCATGGTTTCTCCTCCTCTGAGTCTTTCAGTTCTGTGACTGTAAAGCCATTTCTCTTGCTGGCTACTACTTTCAGATCATTAAAGCCATGGATGCTCTTATAGTGAAAGTGAAGACTTAAATTAAGCCTGGGCTCTGCAGAGCTATTCATGTCTTTTCTGGGTTCTAAGACAACATTAATTCTCTCAACATGAATAGTTCCCCTAACTTAAGAATCAGCCCAACTATTGAGGTCTGCTCACTGAACTTGGAAGAATTTTCTCCTCTTAAGAGAAGGGTAGTGTAAGGAGCAGGACTTTGGAGTCAGAAGCATCTGGGTTTGAATCTCACCTCAGCATTGAAAATATCATGTGATCTTAGACAAGTCATGTATGTCTCTGGGCCCAGTTTCCTCATCTATAAAATTAAAATATTAGGCTACATGAACTTTAAAGTTCATTCTTTGGGGGGTAGGGGTGGAAAGTGTGGTGAGACAATAATTTACCAGAAGATTTGGGGATTATAATGAATTGTGATCTCAATATGAGTCAACAAGGTAATATGATAACCAAAAAAATGTTCTTTTTGGCTGGATTGAATGGCATAATATCAAGCACCAGGAAGATATAGTCTCACTGTACTCTGCTACAGTCAGACCTTATCTAGACTACTGGGAATAGTTTGGGGGTACGACAGTTTAGGAAGCACACTCACAAGTTGGAGAGTGCCTAGATAATGACCACCAGCATGGTCAAGAGCTTTGAAAACATGCTATATGAGAACATGTTGAAGGAAACTTACAGTGCTTCATGAAGAAGAGAGAAGACTGGGCATAGGGAGAGCATGGCATATGACAGGTGTGTTTAAGTAGTTGAAGAATTGTCACATGGATGAGGAAGTAGACATTTTTGTGCTTTGTCATAGAAGACAGAATTAGATCAGTAGGTAGAAATTGCAACAGGCAATTTTAAACCCCCTAAGAGTCAGAGATATCAAAAAATTGAATGAGCTGCTTTCGGTCTTCATGGGCTTTTTCTCAATAGATATTTTCAAACTGAATGACCAGTTGCTGAGAACGGGTTTCCCATATAGAGAGTTCTTGTTCAGGCAGCGTGTTGGACTTGCTGGCCTCCTAAGTCTTTTGAAACTTTATGATTCCATTCATCAAAGATAAAGTGTGTGTATGTGTGTGTGTGTGTGTGTGTGTGTGTGTGTGTGTGTGTACACACACGAAAGAATGCTGGCCTTGGACGTCAGAGACCTGGGACTATAGTCTGTCTCTGACATTCATAAGCTGGAGACCCAGAGCAAATCACTTATTTCTCTAAGCCGCATTTTTCTCTCCTTACCTTGGATATCTATTATAGGGAAAGTGTCTATAAACTTAAAGAACCTTGTGAATTTAAGTCATTATTTATTATGCCTGTGTATTCCCTGCAGACTTTTCATCTTCTGCGTAATTGCTATGGCTTTCATGCCAGTCTGAAGAATGTGGCATCTTTTTATGATAATAATATATTTTAAAAAGTTACACAGCAGCTTTTTTGCAGAATTCAAATTACATTATCAAATTTATTCTCATAACATTCCCATGTAGTAAAAAGAAATAGAATTTTAACTTTCACAAAACTAACACAAAAGAGAGATTAAGTTACTTGTTTAAAGTAATTTGATAAATGATCTGAAATTAGAAAATAATTATTCAAAATCTTACCCTAGTGCTCTTCCCATTAGACTATGCTGTATGTCACTTACCTTGTTTTGATTAACCTAGTTACAGAACTAGGTTTTCACCATAGGGCAAGAGCTTTAAAAAAACACACATATACATATAAAGTGCATGCACACACACACATATATATATATATATACATATATAAATATAAGTATATACATGTGTATGTGAAGGGTGACTACTATCCTGGGACTTCATCTTATATTTGATTCATCAGAATGACCCACTCATTCTGTGATGGAAAGAATCCTTCTCTTGCTCTTAGATCTTAGATAACAGTTACAATAAGAGTGATAGTACTGTGTGATGTGGGTGAGTAATATGTCTGGAAAATTACTGAAACCAATGTCAGTGAATAAGGAAAATTCAGATTTCCTTAACAACTATTTACTTTTCACAGAAAGTATATAAGTATTATAAAAATAAATATAATGTTTAATCGTGCATAATTGATACTATGTAAGTGATGAGAGCCCTAACGTTGAGAACATTTTGGTTTCAATAATGTTTTCAATTTATGGGACAGTGTTTTTTCCCTAACATTTTGAGTGTTTTGCATATTTTAACTGCTAATTTTCAAGACTTTCCTAACCATGAGATTCCACTTGATATTTGAGGAGACTGAATGCAGGTTACCATTTGCCTAAGGTGATGGGGGCTGGATCTCTGAAACCATGATTGAATTAAGTCATATGGCAAAATTGGGTCAGTCCAATTGGCTTTGAAGAAAATCAGCAAATATTTCTTTAATGAATGCTAAGTTTAAGGTTGTTGTTGTTCAGTTCTGTCTGACTCTTCCTGACCTTGGGGACGAGACTGCTCTTGGGTTTGTTTGTTTATCTATCTATCTATCTATCTATCTATCTATCTATCTATCTATCTGTCTGTCCGTCCGTCCATCCATCCATCCCTCCCTCTATCTATCTGTCTGTCCGTCCATCCGTCCATCCTTCTATCTATCTGTCTATCTATCTATCTATTTGTCTGTCTGCTATTCATTCATTCATTCATTCATTCATTTATTTATCTGTTTATCTATCTATCTATCTATTTATTTTTGGGTAAAGATACTGCAATAGTTTTCCATTTCCTTCTCCAATGAATCTAGTGGATCCTTTTGTCAGGTAATCAGAGGTTAAGTGACTTGCCCCACGGTTGTACAGTTAAGATGTGTCTAAGGCTGTATTTGAACATAGATCTTCCTGACTCCAAGTCCAATATTCTATCCACTGAGTCACCAGCTACCTCTAAGTATAGGGTACCATTGTCAGATGCAATCAGGACATAGAAAAAAAATACAATCTTTGTTTCTGTTCTGTTAGCTTTCATTTTATTAAAAGGATATGGGATAGGATATAATATGGGGTAGGAAGTTATGGGACAAAGGAGAGATAATACAAAGTCCGATAGAAAAATTTGAGGGCAGAGAAAATATAAGATCATAGAAATAAAATGTGAGTTATGCCTTGGAGAGTGAACAATCCAAAAGGTCAAAATGGGAAAAGGAATGACTCCTTCTCTGAGATAACCTTCTATCTACTCTGTATATCTACTCTGGTATGTACCTACATATTTATATCCCTTTGGAATGTATTCTCTCTGAGGGCAGGAATGTTTTTGCCTTTCTTTGTGTCCCAAGCGCTCAGCACAATGCCGGACACATAGTAAGCACTTACAAAAAAATGCCTGTTGGCTGACCAGTTGACCAACTGTTTTGTGGGGGTCTTTTCACTCTAATTAAGATATTTTCTAGAGAACTGTATCGACTGACTTTGTTGATCCTATTCTAAGGTATACAGTAAAACAGAAATATACCAAATACATATTTGGCGAATTTTAGTATTTCATTTCCCAAATTCCAGAGAATTTGAGGATGCTACTATAAACATTCTATGATATCAATCAAGCAATCAAATTATCTGGAGACTTGTGAACTAATATTGAATGCCTTTCTAAATGAAGAGTAGCTACATAAATGTTGAGGAAAGGGGGAATGTCAACCCAAGGAAGAATTGGGAATAGAGAACTGATTGCCCTTTCATTGTAGCATTCTTTGTTCTGTTCATCAGTTTAGTTGTTCATTGGCATCATGTATGAATAGCCCTTCCTACGTGGAGGTGTTGCCATTGGTTCAGAGATGTAATTTACGACACCGTTGCAAACACACCAGGGACTGGGGCATAATTTCACTTTCAGCTACTGGTGTGTAGGAAAAGCAAAGGAAAAGTATTAATGTGATACATCATTGCCTTTGGAAATTGGGAGAATAATTAAGTTGCTCACCGACTGCCATTAACACAGTTTGCCATTTGCTTTAATAATCCTTCCCCTGCACAGACCATGGAGTGATTATTTTATGAAAGGAACAATGAGGAGACCCCAAACTTTAGGTAACAATTCTGCAAAATGTGGCCTTGGGTCATCATGAGCAGCACAGCTGGAATTGCTGGTGGTCTCTTTGTGGTTTTTACTTTATGGCTACAACTCTCAAAACCCATTATTCAATGAAGTCAATTCAATAAAACAATCAGTAGATTCATCCACCCTAGATCCAGCAATGTGTTAAAAATATTGAAATGGTTTTGGTCTTATGTAGAGTGATGCAAAAATAAGATTAATTTAATTCAGTAAGTATTTGAGTGCCTCCCTGTACTAGGAAGCATGAAGCATTTAAAACAAAAGGAAATATAAATTTTTCTATTTGAAGGGTTTACAATGTTCTAGTTTATATATATTTAGTATATGCTTTTATATTTTGTATGCATTTTTGTTCCCTCTTAGAGTATAAACTTTCTGAAGGCAGCTTATATCCTTTGCCTTCTAGCATGGTGTCTGAAACATTGTAGGCACACAATAAATGCTCATTTATTAATTGGTACAATGTAACTTCAATTAAAAAAATAATAGTAAAAGTAGCATGGGATATGTTGATTGAATGCCAAAGATGTTAATCAATCATTAAATAATGAGAGAGAGAGAGACCGACAGACAGAGACAGACAGAGACACAGAGACAGAGACAGAGACAAAGAGAGGAAGAGGGGGGGAGACAGAGAGAGAGCAAAATGGTAGCTTAACTTTCCTTCTGCCCCATCACATTCTAACTGATATTATAATCATTTAAGTATATCAAACTACTACTCCCTCCTCCCCCCAATTCTGTTTGACCCTAATCAAGAGTAGGGACTAGGTTATTTTTGCATACTAAGTCTATGGCATAGTTCTCTGCTTAATGAAATAAAGTATTTAATAAATGTCTATTTGATTGATTTGGATTGATTCTACTCCTTCCTGCCACCTTTAAGACCTTGTATGGTATCTGGCACATACGAGAAATTTAATAAATGCCTTTTTTTTTTGGAAGATTGATCCAAAAATCACTCCTCTATCTCATTCAGCTTATTATCATGAAATTGGAAGGGATTGTAGAGGGTACCAAGTCCAACTTCCTCATTTTAGGGATGATGAATTGAGACCCAATGACAAGTGACTGGTCTAAGGTCACCTAGCAAAACCAAGACTAGAACTAAGGACCTCTAATTCTAACCCCAGCACACTTTCCACTGTTCCATGCTCAGTCTCTATTTTTCCACATCTGACTGGAAATCTGCCTAGAAACATACTGTAATCTTTCAAACCAACCAACCAACCAACCAACCAACCAACATTCCCTTAACCTGACAAACCCATTCACTAACAGTCTTCTCTGTCTCCTTCCCTTTGCTTCTAAAACTCTTGGAAAAGTTGTTACAACCAAGGCCATCATTTCCCTACCATCTACTTGATCCTCAACTCCTTCTAATGTGACTTTGGGTCCTACCATTTTATTATACCTCCTGAGTGAAAGGTCACCAATGAACTCCTAATTGGCATTTCCAATGACCTTGAAAAAAATTTCTGTCCTCGTTCTTACCATTTGACACTATTGATCATTTTCTCCTACTAAAGTAATTTGTTTCTCTTGGTTTCTTAGTCACTGTCCTCTCCTGGATCTCCTCTTCCCTTTCTTTCTGCTCCTTTCATCTCTTCACTGATTCAGTATTTTTTTCTAAGTCTTTTACTTAGGATATTCCTCAGTAGTCCATTCTTGGCTCTCTCTTCTTCTCTTTCATCAGTCCCTCCCTTGGTGATCATATTCATAGCTAGAATTTCAGCTGTCATACAGTGTCTAGCCCTTAACTTCACTTATGTGTTAGCTCTTTGTAATAGTAATCAGTTTAGCAGGATACTTAGCACTACTAAGTGCTAAGTGTGGAAGATGCAAACTGTCCCACTGTTGAGAAGGCATGAACTCCGCTGTTGATGTGGAAGAAGGGGATTGGCTGAGGTGTGTATATAAGCAAGAATTCCAGAGACAGACAGACAGAATTGGAATTTTGCTCCCCTTGAAGGAAGAATTAGAGGTCCTTAGTTCTAGTCTTGGTTTTGCTAGGTGACCTTAGACCAGTCATTTGTCATTGGGTCTCAATTCATCATCCCTAAAATGAGGAAGTTGGACTTGGTACCCTCTACAATCCCTTCCAATTTCATGATAATAAGCTGAATGAGATAGAGGAGTGATTTTTGGATCAATCTTCCAAAAAAAAAAAGCATTTATTAAATTTCTCCTATGTGCCAGATACCATACAAGGTCTTAAAGGTGGCAGGAAGGAGTAGAATCAATCCAAATCAATCAAATAGACATTTATTAAATACTTTATTTCATTAAGCAGAGGACTATGCCATAGACTTAGTATGCAAAAATAACCTAGTCCCTACTCTTGATTAGGGTCAAACAGAATTGGGGGGAGGAGGGAGTAGTAGTTTGACATATTTAAATGATTATAATATCAGTTAGAATGTGATGGGGCAGAAGGAAAGTTAAGCTACCATTTCGCTCTCTCTCTCTGTCTCTCTCTGTCTCTCTCTGTCTCTCTCTCTCTCTTTCTCTCTGTCTCCCCCCCTCTTCCTCTCTTTGTTTCTGTCTCTCTCTGTCTCTGTGTCTCTGTCTGTCTCTGTCTGTCGGTCTCTCTCTCTCTCTCTCTCTCTCTCTCATTAT
>CM053586.1:324903638-324917102 GCA_028646515.1 Pseudochirops corinnae
TCCTAACTAATTAGGTAGAATTTATTCATTCATTTTTACTAAAATCCTTAGGTTGCCTTCTCTATGGGGTTGACCAGGGTAGGACTTAGTCATTAATTTATCTCTTACACTTTTTTTTCTTCCTTATATTATATATTCAGCTCATTTAAAAAAAATAGATGTCAATGGGATATTTTGATACCTAAATGGATTTTTTTTTTTTAACCGAGCCTGTCACTCCAAAGGTATGGATTATCATTCCTCTGTGCCTGCCTGTTCTCTGTGTCATTTCCATCTCCTCTTGCAAAACCTCAACAAATGCTCAACACTATATATCTAGATCTGGAACACTTAATCTTTTTTGTGACGTGTATTCTTTTGGTGAGTTGGCGAAACCTATGGACCTTTTCAGAATAATATTGTAAAATGTGTAAAATAGAATACAAAAGATTATAAAAGAGGCCAACAATCAGTTAAAAACACATGGACTCCAGGTTAGGAACCCTTGCTCAATATTGCTATTGACTTTTAGACTATCAGCCAGATGATATAGCGGTTAGAGCACTGGATCCGGAGTTGGGATAGACCTGAGTTCAAATCTGGCCTCAGCTGCTTACAAGCTAGGTGACACTGGCCACTCACTAACCTCTATTTGCCTCAGCTTCCTCAGCTATAAAGTGGGGATAATAATAGCTCCTACCTCCCAAGGTTATTGTGAAGGTCAAATAAGGTAATATTTATACTTTGCAAACTGTAACGTGCTACAGAAATGGTAGCCATTATTATCCCTTGCTCATATATGTCTTTGATAATAGTTTTTATGTCTCTTCTCCTGTGCATTTATGTATCAATAATACATGATAACCTGCTCAAACTCACTCTGTATCTTTCCATGAACTCTCGGATGATCTGCAACTTTAATTCTTTGGAGAAAGGTATGTCATTTTTCACAGCTATATAGTTTAACCAGAAGAATACTGATGTTAAAAAATGGGCTATAATTTCCCGGAGAAACTGGAAGTCATTAAAAGGATTCTACACTTTCTGAAATGAAATCCAGTCCATTCTCCTCCTCTTAAATGCTGAACTTAGTTCAATGTCCATGTATAACATTTTTCTAAGATATATGTACTGATGTACTAGGTCTTGGATTTCCTCTCTAACTGTATTATTGTAGTCTGAACAATTGACATTCTTCATCTACTTGTTTTTCCTCTGTGTAAAATTTGGCAGAACTCTCTCATGTGGTTATGTATCCAACATAAAGCCTTTTCTAGATTCTAGATCTTGATTCAATCAGCACAGTATCTTCCACAAATATCAGTATTTGGAGGATTGTACCATTTATATGAAGTCCTTTCTCCATTTGGAGTCTGTGCTGGATATATTCTATAATAGGAGCAAATATTTGTGGTGAAAATTTAGTTTATTTTCTTTAAAAGCTTATCTCCTAGTTTTTTTTTTCTCACTAAGTTCAATAGAAATCTAATGTGCATATACTAAATATACTAAAATATTACTCAAAATGCTTAATCTCTTTTCATATAGCTCCAACCCCTATCTCATGGTCTAACGCTCCACAATTATGCTCCCTCCTTAAACTCAGAAATGAGCAATTTGGTGTTAAAATAATTTGATTTATCAGCATAGGAAATTCAAATAGACATTAAAGCAATACATAGCATGATGAAATAACATTATTAACCTGGGTGAATTTCTTTTTTCTCACCAACGTTTACTTCCCTTCAGTCTTGGAGGGGGCATGTAAAGAAAAGTGTTGGGTCAGATTAAATGAGTTGGAGCTTCTCCTAGCATTTCATTGCATTCTGAGAAAACAAAGGGGATAAAGAAGCTGTGGATGAGATAGCATTGTTATCATTTTCTCAAGGGCTATTTGGTCTTGTCCAATCTTGCTTCTATTTCCGGCTTTGACCAATTTGCACTTCCTTTGAATGTTTTCAATCCACGACCTGTCTGTCTAGTAAGTATGGCACATTTGCTTTCAGTATTCTCTCTTTTGTTTATAACCAGTGGGCCACTGGCTTCTCCTTGCTCTCTCTTCCTCTTTCCCACCACTTAAATCCAGTACCTGCCCAAGTCATGACATCACCTTCACAATGCCATTGGTACTCTTCAAGAAAGGACAAGCAACAAGCTTCCTCCCTCTCCCTCTCTCTCCCTTCTTCCTCTTTCTTTTCCCCTTCCTCCCTCCTCTCTTTCTCTCTCCCTCATCCTACCCTCTTTTTCCCGTTTCCTCCTTCCTTCATCTCTCTTTCCCCCCATCTTCCGCAGGCCTGTCCCTTTCCTTCCCTTGTTTTTTTTCCCACCGTCCCTCTAACTCTCCCTCCTTTGTTCCCTTCCCCTCTCTCCAAAGGCTAAAGGAAGAGACACCTAATAAATCTGAAATACATTCCCATTGCATTCCAGTTTACCAAATCTCTATGAGACTTCAGTCATCCTGAGTTTTCCTGGGCTTTAGCTATTAAGGTTACAAATGCATCTGGGCAATTGTAAAGTGTGCATTTTCGCTAGAGTTTATGAAGAGGTTTAGTAGTGGAACATAAGTATGAAAGATAGATTGGTGCCACATTATGGAGGGTCTTGAATGCCAAGCCAATTGGTCAATCAAGAAACATTTATAAAGCACCTACTATGTACTAAGCATTGTGCCACTCCCTGGTGATAACAAAAAGATGCAGAAGACAGTGCCCACCCTCAAAGAGCTCACAATTTAATAGGGGAGGCAATAAGCAAAGAAATGTGTACAAATTAGCTATATATAGGATAAAAGGAAATAATTAAGAGAAGGAAGGCACTGGAATTCAGACGAATTGGCAAAGCTTCCTGTAGAAGATGAGTCAAGGAATTTGTACTTTTATAAGCAATAGGAAACCCTGGGAATCGCTGAACAGCAGAATGACATAATCAGATTAAGGAGATGAATATGGCAATGCAGGATTGTGAAGGGATGGTATATGTATCAACTACAATTTAAAAAAACAGACTTCTTTACAATGTACGATGGTGAGGAATGACATACTTTAAAATCCTTGTCAAAGTGAACAAAGTAAACTCTCCCTTTTAGCTTGACATTTTTGTCCGGCTTACTTTGTCTTTTCTCTCTCGGCCGGCCCTCTGATAATCTTTAGGCCTAGGTTGGGTTGAGCAAGATCATGTCAAGCCTGTCCGATAACACTGATTTGAGAAAAGAAAGTATAGAAATACTTTACCAGGTTTGTCTCCTTAGGAAAGTGACCCCACCCAGTGGGTGACTTTCTAGTCTTGCAATTGAAACTGCTGCTGACCTTTTGCAAAAACAAAAGCTCAAAATACTCTGCCACAAAAAAGGATTTAAGGAGTTGGCTAGGAGAAGAAAAAAAAGATGGAGGCAGAAAATTAGTTGAACAGCTGGGACCCACAGCAAGAGTCACTTGTCATTTCTGAAACACCTTAGGTCAGGCTTGTGTGGAAAGAAGAAACCAACTGTTATTTGATGCTAGAGAAATAGTCTCTTCCTGCTCTCCCAATGGCAGTTCTGACACGGGGCCTCCCTCCCAGAGATTACTATGTGTATGTCCCAAAGGGTCACCTGCCTCCAGAGTTTCATCTTTCCAATCCCATCTTCAGTTTGATTTGGGCTTTGGCCCCAGGGTCATTCCTGTAGAGCCATATATCCTACCAACTACTTCAGTCATAGCCTAAGAGCCAGGCGCCAAGAATACAAGGCTGGGGTAGGGCCAGAGTGAGGATTGCTTTGTATTTTTGACAAAACACAAAAAGGGAACACTGACAATTCTCTCTTACATAATGAAATGTATTAATTAATTTACTTTTCCTAGGTTTCTAGTGGCAGTTACCCTTTTCAGCGTTAGCAGCTATTCAGATTGCAATAATTATGAGTGGTATAGGCTGCACAATAGGCCATCAGTAGTGTATAATACCCTTGAAGTGTTAAATGCTATGACAATAAGACCAGAAGAATAACTGCATTGTTTAGTTATTGTTATAAGGGATGCTACCCTTAGAATAGAATAGCTTCGAAAGTCAAAAGGGAGGAAAAAAAAGCAACAACCCAGATTTCTTCAGAAGGAATATGTGTCTCTTCATGACGGTGGGAAAAACAATCACGGTATTGTTTTATTCAACATAAAAGTACTCTATTCACTTATATGGGAGAGCTCTTATAGCCAGCAGGATACTGTAAAATTTGTGGAAAATGCAACCTCAAAATGTACTTGACGAATGGCCCAAAAGGAAGTGCTTCCAGTCTCTGCCCTCTCCGATCCATTCTCCACACATCTGTTATTTAATGCTCTTCCTGAAGTGCAAATCTGACCATGTCTCTCCTCTGGTCAAGGTCCCTTGCCTTCTTATTGCCTCCAGGATAAAATACTGACCCCTCGTATTTGCGTTTAAAGTCATTCACAATGTAGCTTCTGCCTTTCTTTTTATAGTTTTTTTCTATCTTATGTTCCTTCAAAGACAAAGACTACCATTCTTACTTCCAGCCCAGCCTTCAAAGCCATCATCATCTGGGGAAGCAATTTCTGTGAAGATATGGTCAACCATCCTCATTAACTGCCAAATGCCACTCACAGGACAGATGGGTCAGTCTAGCTGAAGCAGGAAGCCCCCTCGAGGAAGATACAGGAGGCAGCTTCTGTCAGGGAGCATCAAACACCAGCACCACCTTGACCGCCATCTTCTCCTCAGACCCTGAGAGAGACAGCCCAGGACCATGACCCCAAGAGCCTTGGAAACAGCAATGTTCCCAACACAATGCCGGCAGCCTTCATTCCCACAAGCAATCCCTGTCAAGATGCAGCCTGGCAACTGTTACTTGTACATGCTACAGAAACATCTACTGAAGACTCAGAAAAGAAAGTTCCTGTCACCAAAGTCCTTGCTACTGTCAAATGGTTCAACATAAGAAATTGATATAAATTTATTAGTGGAAATGAAGAAGCATTACCATCTGCTTTGCCACTGTACCCTAAGGACCACAAAACTTTTCCATCTGACAGAGCAAAAACTTTCCATATGTGTTGTCTCACCCATTGGAACATGGGCTTCTGTGAGCAGGAGCCAATGCTTCACTCTTTATCATCCTCAACACTTAGCATAGTTTGCAAGTGTTAAGAGTTTAATAAATGCTTCCTCCCTCCCTCCATCCCTCTCTCCTTCTTCCTTCCTTCATCCCTTTCTCCCTCCTTCCCTCCATCCCTTCCTTCCTTCCCTCCTTCCTTCTTTCCTTCCTTCCTTCCTTCCTTCCTTCCTTCCTTCCTTCCTTCCTTCCTTCCTTCCTTCCTTCCTTCCTTCCTTCTTCCAAGTTCTAGTCAAATTGACTCACTTTCTAATCCCTAAGTTTAGCTTCTTTCCTCATCTCTCACCTCTCTGCTTTTTCCTATATTGCCCCATGCCTGCAATGCATTTAGTTCTTGCCTTTCCCTCTTGGAATCCCTCACTGTCTTAAAGTTTTAAATGATGTTCTTCCTCCTACAGTATATGAAGTGTTTCCTGATCTCTTCTGAAGAAGGGATTTTTTTTCTTCCTTAATAAATCTTGTATATCATAGCTATTTACATTGTATCCCTCAGTGCAGTGAAGTTCTTTGAGGACAGGAGTAGTTTTTCCTCTTATCTATGTATTATCTGCACATAATCAGCAAGCACTTATTAAGCTCCAATTATGTGTTAAGAACAGTGATAGTCACCATGGATAAATAAAATAAATAATAATAAAATAAAAATGAAAGATAAATAAAATATGGAATAAAATAAAATGAAGAATAAATAGAAATTTTAAAAGGAAGAAGCTATTTACCTCAAAGAGTTCATATCAAGGTGAAATACAATGTATGCACATAAGTATAACAAAATAAAGACAAGGTAATGGGATACAGAGAGTCTATTAGTAGCTATGGGAATCAGGAAAGGGCCCACACAGGAGGAGGTGCTTGAGATGAACTTTGAAGGAAGCTAGACAGCAAAGGTGAGGATTGAGTGCATTCCAGGCACAAAAGAGACAAATTACAGGAAGACATGGAGATGGAAGATGAAATACTGTGTCTGAAATACAGAAAGAAAGCCTGTTTGGCTCAACTATAGAGTATGTGAGGAGGAATAATGTGTCATAAAGCTAGAAAGGTAAATTGGAGCCGGGTGGTGAAGGCTATTAAACGCAAAGTAGAGGACTTCATTATGTGACGCTAATGTTAATTGGGATTTACTAGACTAGAGTTTATTCAAATCTGGCCTCAGACACTTACTGCTGGTGTGACCCTGGGCAAGTTACTTAATCTCTGTTTGCCTTAATCCTCTGGAGAAGGATGTGACAAACCACTCCAGTCTCTTTGCTAAGAAAAACTCATGGACAGTACGGTCTATGGGGTCACAAAGACTTGGACGTGACTGAATGACTGAACAACAAGAGTTTATTAGAAGAATGACACATACAGATCTGTGCATTAGAAATGCCACTTTGGCAGCTATGTGGAAGATGGATTGGAATGGGTAGAGTCTTGAACCAAGGAGATCAATTAGGAGGTTATTGCAATAGTGCAGGTGAGAGATGAGGAGACATATTGTACGCATTAAATAAATGCCATTTGGATTGAAATGGAAGTGGGCATTTGACCCAATAAATTTGACCAAGGTAAACCACCACTCAGGATAATTCATGGCATCAGAGTGGATAGTGTTTTTAGCCTTTATTTTTTAAAAGCCTGGATTATTTGAATTGGCTGTCAACTTGATTTAAACTTACTTTCTTTCTGGAACGATCTAATTAGAAATATTTTGTCTACATAATGGTTGACTAAAAATGGAGCTGCCATCCTATAGTGTCATAAATAATAATTCCCCAGTCATTTTCCAGCATGGCTGCATTATATGGCCAATCTCTGAAACCCTACTTGTCAATTGGCTTCCATTCCCCACCATGCAGCTGGCAAGAAACTGAATAAAGCCTGAAGTCAGAAGACACTGATGGGGAAAGTCAGTTAAATGAGCAGAGGAGGCATTTCTTTCACAATGAATTTTTTAAAATACTACTTTATACTCAATTAAATGTTAGCAAGTTTTTTCCATCAAGTTTGGTCTGACTCTATAGGTGATCTAAGAACTGGCATTTTCAGTTCTTGGCTCAAGAAAAGAGTACATTTGTGCAGTAGAAAAGCTATGGCCTGGGAGTCAGAAAATCAGGACTCTAGCACCCTGAGCAGTGGGATTTATGTAAAGCATGTGACTCCTTTGAACCTCAAAGAGCTCATCTAGCAGACAGGCATAATAAACTCTACCACGGCTCAATCACAGAGCTGTTTTGATGATCAAATGAAATAAAATATATGAAATCACCCTGGGGGAGGGTAAACCCTGTAATATGCCATATAAATATATTTATTAACTTTTTAAGTAATATCTTTTGTTTTTACATCAACTGTATTTCACCTTGAACTCTCTCTTTCTCCCTTAAACAACATTATTAACTTGTCCTATATATATATAGTACTAGTGTAGATTGAAAGGTCCTTGAGGGCAGGGAATATGGTTTTTTTCCCCTTTCTATGTATCCCAAGTATCTAAGGGGAGTGGGCTACCTGTGGCCATGAAGCCACATGTGACCCACTAGGTTCTCAAGTGTGGCCCTTTGACTATGAAGTTTGGATTCAAAGGGCTGCACTTGAGGGCCTAGAGGGCCACATGTAACCTCAAGGCCACAGGTTCCCCACCCTGATTTCTAGCACATCGCTATTATCTATCTGTGGCTAGTACAGACCGTGAACATAGCTAGCACTTAAATGCTTTTTGATTCATCCAGCAGGTGCATTATGAATGCCTGTTGAGTTGAATACCATTTTTTTTTTTGACTAACTGTCAAATGAGTTGCCCTGAAATCATCAACCGAACATTTTTTAATTGTATTTTTAATTTATGAAATAAAACAAGCTTTCATAACACAGTACAATAAAAACATGATTATACATGAAACAGCAAATCTACTATACACAACTTGCAATAGCAAAGCATTCCCTTCAAATATACAACACAACTATCACGTAATTTTCTTTCTTTTCTTCTTCCCTTCTCCCCACCCCAGATGGCTACCATTGGACAAAATAGGGATGACAATCAAGCATTTATTAAATGCTTACTGTGTGCCAGGAACTATACCCAGTGCTGGGGAATACGATGAAAGGCAAAATACATGTTCTCCATCTTCAGGGAACTCACAGTCTAATGGGAGAGACAACATGTAAACAACTAGGCAACACAATGTGCACGGATGGAACAACTTAGTGGTGATCTCAGAGAATGCAATGATGTCAAGGGGTACTGAGAAAGGCTTCTTGCAGAAGGTAGGATTTGACCTGCGACTTGAAGGTAATATCCTCCCCCAGTTTCTATTGCTGTCTCAGAGGTGGTTACTATGCCTACTGACAACATCCATTGGAGTTCATATTTAAACTAAAAATAAACATGTAGAATGTAAAGGGAAGGGGAAGAGTTATGCATTTAGAGGAGACTTAGATTCAAATCCTGGCTTCTCACTGGTAAGACCTTACCTCTCTGAGCCTCAGCTGCATCATAATTTCAATACTATTTGTCCTGGAATGGCAGCTGTGGTGAAGTGGATAGAAAACAGACCTTTGAGTCAGGTAGATCTGGATTTAAGTCTTTTGTGTATGTGGCTCTTGACAAGCCACCTTACCCCTCAGTGCCTCATAAAACTCCCCAAGGCTCTAAACTGCAGAAACGACGGCAATTTGTATTTGTAGAAATGGAATCACTGGTCCAATGGGAAAAGGGATCCTTCATCACCTACATCTTAGGGCTTGGAGAGAAGGGCGTCTATAACATGGGGTTCAGTACCCATGTAATTAGAATGTGTTTGTGCTCTTGGGATTTCTTCTTTTTTTCTCAGTTTAAATTCATGTTTATCAGGAATTAGCTTCTCCCAGCTACTATGAACTCCTTCCAGAGAAAAGATAAGGGATGTCCCTTATTTTATTCATCTCTTCTAGGCCACCTACTTCTCATTGAGGTGTCTTGTACAAGAGTGTCCTAACTGCTATTATAAAGAGGGCACTGCTGGTATTTTTTAGGCAGCTTGGTGGCACAGTGGGTCCAGAGTTTGAATTTGGCCTCAGACTCTAACTGTGTGACTCTCAACAATTCACTTAACCTTTCTTAGCCTCAGTTTCCTCATCTATAAAATGGGGACCATAATTTCACCTTCCTTAGAGGATCTTTTTTGGGGGAGGAGGATCAAAGCTATATCAAGCACCTAAAGCACTATATATATATCATAGAGTGATGGGGGGAGGGTGTCTGATCCATGTGCAGACCCCATGAGATTGCTTGGTTGATGCAACTTCTCCACGTGAAGGATGGTAGGAAACTTTCTCCTTTGTAATAGGAGACTCACTTTGTAATAAGAGAGACAATTTATAAACAACTATGCACATCAAGTAGATGCAAGGTAATTTGATGTGGGAACCAGATCCTACAGACTTTAAATTCCAGACTTGAGAACTTCTATTTTATCCTAGTGGCAATTGAGAACTAGAGAAGATTTTTAATTTGTGAGGGAGGAAGGTGATGACATGGTAAGTTTTGTATTCTAATAATTTCAATTTGGCAATGGCAATAATTTCAAGAGGGCTTTAAAGGGGGAAAGATTAGGGGCAGATAGATGAATTATGGGATATTGCAATTGTGCATCAGAGAGGTGATGAAGATAGATGGTGAGTTGAGAGAAAGGTAACAATGCAGGATATTCTGTAGAAGTGGAATCAACAAGACTTGGCAACTACCAGGACAAGGGGGGTGAGGGAAAGGGGAAAAAGTAAAAGATGATGTCAAAATCATAGTCTAGAGGACTGGAAGGATTGCTGTGCCATTCTTCTACATCCATCTGTTTATTCTCAGTTCCTTACCCTTTCCAGTTCTTTCATCTATTGAGTAGCAGAAGGCACTTGCAGCACCACAAAGATGGCAAGTAGCACAAAAACCCTTCTACCCTCACCAGACAGTGTATCAATCACCCCACAAATTAGATTTACTAAGTACTTCCTTTATGCCAAGAATCATGGTAGGCTTTGGGAGTACAAAGCCAAAAGTAAAACAGTTCCTGTCCTCAAGGGGCCTATGTTCTATCAGGGAAAAAATGAAAGATATACATAATTAATTACATACAAAAGAGATGCAAAATAAATAAAAGATTTTTTTCAGTGGGGGCATCAGACACCAGTTCCTGAGAGTGGAAGGCATCAAGAACAGATCTTGAGCTGAGCTTGGAAGGAAGCTAGAAATTCTAAGAGTCAGAGATGAGGAGGGTGCTTCATTGAGGCAGGGTCTGCTGTTGACCCCACACAAAATCCATCAGCCAGTTAATAATATTTATTAAGGTTTTGCCATCTTAGGCACTGCCTTAAGCACTGGATGTAGAAGAGGCTAGAGTTTTTAATGGAAGCATTTTTTTTTGAGGAAGGGAAATCATGTTTCATGTAACAAGGGTTTCTAAAACTTGTCGAACTCTGATTCCTAAAACTCTCCTGAATGAGTTGGGTCCTTTCAAGAGTTTGCAGAATTTCATTCCTGCTAATGGGTTTTGTTCACTACTCACATTAGCACTGCCTTGTCTTCTCTAGGTAAAAGGCAGCTTTGCTGATATAATTTCAAGGTGACTGCATCTTTTATGTAACATATGCCAACCACCCTGGGTGTGATAACTGCCACTGTGTAACATGCCCTAAATTTCCATGGGTAATTAATTGATAACGACTCAGTGGATACTATATAAATCCTTTATTAAAACATGCAATTAAAGAATGAGACACTCAATTCCAAATCATAATGGACAGAATATTGGTTCATTCATTAATGTAAGCTCAACTTGGGCAGCACCCTGGACTGAGATCTGATTCCTTTTTCTCTCTGGGGCATCCTGGTAGCACAGTGGATAGAGTATTGAGTCTAGATTCAGGAAGACTCGAGTTCAAATCTAGCCCCAAACACTTATTAACCATGTGACCTTGGTACAGCCATTTCACCTCAGTTTGCCTCAGTTTCCACAACTGAAAAAGTGAGGGTAATAATATCACCTACCTCCCAGGGTTCTGAGGATCAAATGAGACAATCTTTGTAAAGCACTTAGTACCGTGCTTGGCATATAGTTGACACCATATGAATGCTCATTCCTTTTCCTTTCACTTCTTTTTCAGCATAGGGCTAGCCACTCTCAAAGAAAGAGAAAGAATCAACTTGACATTAGCCCTTTTGGGGGTGGGGTTTAGAGAGAGGGATTGGCATCCTGTGGGCCTCCCTTCTTGCCTAAACTCTCTTCTGTGGTTGGCACTTGGCACTGTATGTAATGAGAGACAAATTAGTACCTTGCTCATACAAACAGGAAAATTGATGAAACAAAGAAGAAAAAGCTGCCACAGGAAAATAAAGATTAAATGGGAGACAAAGAATGATGTCCACAAATATTGGAAATACATCTTGTGGAATGAAGAGAAGCCATTGGACGGTGTTGTTAAATTCGATCGTAATTTTGATGTTTCATAAAAATTTAAGTGGAGATATTCTTCCTGTGCTAGGCATAAATCTCCCAAAGGAAAGGATTTATATGGAATCCCAATTTGGTGGTGCTGAAGAAACAAAGAACAGGTGAAGATTTTATGGCAGGTAATTTGCTAAATTATTAAAGAGAAAGAAACACACCACTTACCACCCATTTCATTAAAAAAAGGGGGGGGGGTCTTTCTCTCTGTTAAAGCTAATAAATTGACAAATCAGCCTCTAGAAAGCTCTTTCCCTCTCTCCCTTTTATTCTCCCTCTCTCTCTCTCTTTCTCTCTCTCACTCTCTCTCTACACACACACACACACACACACACACACACACACACACACACACACATGTACATACACACACAAAAATATATCCTAAGTTGGAACTGAAGCCATCTCTTAATGATGATTGGTGAGATGGCTCAAGGAGAGAGAATCCTTATTTCAAGCCTATGACAGGGAACCCCAGAACTCAGAGTGGTTCCCAGATCAGACCAGGTATGATTAATGCAGCACTTCCTAAAACAAGCATCTCAGGGAGCCTAAAGAATTTAAATGGTACAGATGGGCTCATTGAAAATCTTTTTTTTTTTTTTAAAGAAAGCACCAACTCAAGCCTATAATGGATTTGCTCATAATTGATTTTTTTTTCTTTTCCACAATATTGTTTATAGCAACAAATGACTCTTTTGCTCATATAGGAAAAAATAGAGGGATTTGGAAAATTGGTAGTATTCATGTGTTCAAGGGAA
Source organism: Pseudochirops corinnae (assembly GCA_028646515.1). Lineage (NCBI taxonomy): Eukaryota > Metazoa > Chordata > Mammalia > Diprotodontia > Pseudocheiridae > Pseudochirops > Pseudochirops corinnae. The sequence continues at coordinate 324,915,944 of CM053586.1, forward strand.
GAGTAGTGTAGCATTCTGGATCAAAGGCTGGACCTGGAGACAGGAAGATGTAGGTTCAGATCCTACCTGTGACAAAGATTAGCTATGTGACCTTGGGCAAGTAACTTAACCTCTTGCAGAACCACAGGCAATTTTCGAAGACTTATCTGTAGTTATAGATGGGTTGCTATCCATAAGGCTCCTCCTCTGACAACATCATAGGTATTTGCCATGGCAGCTTTTCAAGAGTAATAAAAATCTTGCCATTCATCCAGTATTTTGAAGTTTGCCAAATGATCTATGGCATGTAACATATTTTTGCCCCAGTTTCTTGTTTTTTTTCTTTTTTTTTATAAATTAATTTACTTATTTTCTTGTTTACATCACTCATTTCCACAAGATTTTGAGTTACAAATTTTCTCTCCATCTTTCCTCTACCCACCATCCCAAAACAGCAATCCCTCTATATAGCCCCTCCCCCAATCTGCTCTCTCCTATGTCCTCCCCCATCACCCCTCTGACTTTCTGGTAGGGCAGGATGGGCCTCCCTACCCAATGCCTGTATATCTTAATTCCCAGTTGCATGTAGTTAATAATAATAATAATAATAATAATATATCTACATATATATTTCTAACATTTGATTATAGAGCTTTAAATTTTAGATTCTTTCCCTTCCTCCTTTGTCACCCATGCCTACTGGAAGGACAAGCAATTCAAAACAGGCTGTATGAATGTAATTACACAGAACATCTCCATGGTGAACATATTGTGAGAGATTGATTATATATCCCTCCTTCCTATCCTGTCCCCACCTTATTCTATTCTCTACCCTGTCCCTGTCCCTTTACAGAAGTGTGTACTTCCAGCAACCCTCCCCCCCACCCTGCCCTTCCCTCCATCATCCCACCTCTCATCCCCATTCCCCCTACTCTCCCTACTCTCCTGTGTGGTAAGATATCCAGTTTAGAGTTTATGTCATTCCTTCCCTAAGCCAAATTCAATGAGAGTAAGGTTGACCCTTTCCCTTTTGCCTTCCTGTTCTTCCCCTCCATTGTAACAATTATCCCTAGCCTCTTCTATATGATATGATTAACCCCATTTTGTCTCTCCCTGTCTCCTCTCATTCTATTCCTCTCTCACCTCAGAATTTCACCTTTTAAAGTATCGTCCCCTCCTA
>CM053586.1:324917602-324931529 GCA_028646515.1 Pseudochirops corinnae
CTCTGAACCATTGCTTGGCCCCCCTGCAATCTGCAGGGCAGGAGCTCTGAAGCAGCCACATGGAGGAGGCTGCAAGGCCACCACTTCTGCCACTTCCTTGCCCTGGAGGCAGTTCAGCCAGACTGCTTTTCTCCCCCAAATTTAGCTGAGATCCAGTGACCTTTCACTTAATCCTTGTTTCTTATGGCTTGATAATTGTGGAAACTGCCACAGCTGCCACTGATCCACTCTCCTGAAGGCTCTAGCTGCAGCTTGTCCTGGCCATCCCCGGGGCCAAGCACTGGTTTCAGGCTGGGCTGGTTTTGGCTCCTAGTGTGCTGGGTTGAGCCCTTCTTGCCAAGCTGCTTTCAGTGGGAGACATGTTTTTCTGTATTTTTGAGTGAGTTTTGGAGCCCTAAAATTTGTTTAGAGTCATATTTTATGGGTTTTTGAGGAGGCTATATGCAAGCTGAGAAACCTTGCTGCTTCTACACCACCATCTTGGCTCTGCCCCTCCCCTCAGTTTCTTCATTCTGTAAAATGAAGGCATACACACCCAAAATAAGGGGCAGCTACATGGCACAGTGAATACAGCACACACCCTGGAGTCAGGAGGACATGAGTTCAAATCCGACAACTGTGTGACCTTGGGCAAGTCACTTAACTTCAATTGCCCTGCCTTCCCTCATCTAGAAAGCAAAAAAACCAGAACCAAATACAAAAAAACCCTAAAAATAAAAAATGAAGGCAAGAGACTAGATGACTAGAAACTTCTAACTCTATGTCTATTGATCCTATAATCTCAGACTACATTCATTTGTCAGTGGATGCAACTTTGAATAAACATTAGCTCATATGAGACTTCTTTGCAATAAGCCCATGGAATAGATATTACAGGCTCATTTGCAGATAGGGCTTCTAGAGATAAGATGATTAGCACAGAATCACAGAATTAGGGACTGTCCAAGTTGAGATTTGAACCAGGTTTCCTGACACCAAGTCTGACATGATTCAAATCTGAAACAAAGTAACATTTCTTGTAGGCAATATAAAAAGACTCTCCCTCCCTCAAAATCTAGTTAATGCTGAGGTTATTATGCCTACTCTTTCTTTGCACTCAGACTTGATATATTTACTTTTTTTCTTTCCTTTATTTCTTGGTGAGCTAGGAAAGCTAATTCTTACCACCTTGTCATAGTTAACTTCATTTTGACCTGGAATGTGCTTTGGTCTGTGGACATTTGACATCATTCACATTTCTTTCTTTCTTTCTTTGTTTTACTTTTTTTTTTTTTTTGAGGTAATCTGAGTTAAGTGACTTGCCCAAGGTCACACAGTTATTAAGTGTCTAAGGCTGGATTTGAACACAAGTCCTTCCTCCTGACTTCAAGGTCAGTGCTCTATCTACCATTCTATCCAGTTGCCCCCTTCATTCACATTTCTGAAGGAGAGGCACCTCGGTTTGGTAGATCAAGTACTGGACCATGAGACAGAAAACCTGGGTTCAAATCCCACCTCTGACATTTACTACTTGTGTGATTCCTTTATTTGTGTAGGAAAGAGGGACATGGAAGGTTGATAGTATTCATCTTTCCAAGCAAAGAGATAATGTGGTCTAGGGAGTTAATGTTACACCTGGAGATACAAAGACCTGGGTTCAGGTCGTACCTCCTTCATCCCGTTTGGGTTAGTCCTATCCCTCCCATAGGAAAAAGTCTCAGACTGATTTCATTGCTTTCTAAATATTCTGTTTGTTATGTGAATTTTATTTTATTTACTTATTTTTTCAGTATCAAAGTGTTTTATTTATTTATTTTTAGGAAGTTATAATCTTTCTATTAATTAATTTATTTTTAGTTTTCAATATTCACTTCCACAAGATTTTAGTTGCAAATTTTCTCCCCATCTTTCCCCTTCGCGTACCCCAAGATAGAATTGTTAAATGCTATCTTTAAAATTCAATGAATTTTAAAAAACAAAGATTTTGGATTCACTTCATGTTTCTGTTTAACAAAAAGCATTTCTTAAGTACCTACTATGTGGCTATGTGCTATGTGCTAAGCAAATATGGAAAAAGTTTCATGTTGAAGACATAGCTCTATCCCTGTAGGCCCCCACCTCTGCAAAGTGCAGGTTTCTCCCACTTTTTAATCAATCATAATGGTGTCATGGAAAGTCTGACTTAGCAAGACTGTTGCAAATGTTCTCTCTGGTTCCACCATGATGATATGTTGGCAATGTGAAGAAGTGTTTCAGCTGCTTAAATGCTATATTAGAGATGGCTCATGGGAGCATGTCTTAATAGCTGAAATGTTTCAGTTTTGCCAGGTCTTTTCCTGAAACCATTTGAGAAAAATGGTTGGATCTTTATCCATTTATTTCATTTTATTACTACTCTTTGAGACTGTCCAAAGCTTGTGGCTAGTCATGGAATCAAATTGGCTGTGGTCTACCACTTTTGGCTCCTGCCTAGAGCTATAACTAAGGTTAGACAGTGGGGGCTTGATATTAGTGTGATAATATCCTGGGGAGGAGACGTGCTTCTTCCTGTTATGGACATGTGGACTGCCATCCCCATGCCTCTCTGTCCTCCATTAGTCTATTCTGTACAACATGACTAACCCTGGTTGACTCTCTCTTACCATTGTGCTTACCTTACTGTAGAGCCTGACTTTCCCATCCTTTCTATGGTTTTCCCTAGGGTTTATGAGGTTAGAGTGCCTTCATAGTGTGAATTGGACACTTTTAAGATTGGGCTGTCCTTGCTTCTGGTATGATTGCCCACAAGGTTGTTGACACTTTGGGCTTGTGCTCATACTCCCACCCATAGCCAACTGAATTTACCATGCATGCAAAACTGCCTAATGGCTCTGATGTTCATTCTTGATTGATAGTACCTGATCAGTAACAGATTCATAGAGTTGTAGGATCATATATCTGGAACTTGAAGGGACAGTGGAGGATACTTAGTCCAACTTGCACATACACATTTAGTTCAGTTTACAGATGAATAAAGTAAGGGCCATGAAGGTCAAGTGACTTATCCAGATGCACATAAGCAATAAATATCAGGAGTAGGATTAGAATCTCTGTCCTCTGATCCTAGACCCTATTAAGTAAGAGGAAGTCCAATTGAATAGAAGGTTAAAAGTTACAAAAAGGAATGTTTTTCTTTAATGGTTTATTAGTGCTTTTTGTATTCATAGCAATCATTTGCAGATATACTCAGTCCCATCTCTGTCTCCCAGTTGGTTTCTCTTTATGACAAAGAAAACCAAGGCACCCACATAAGCAACACCCCCAACCTGTATACCCTTACTTCTCCAAAGAGAAAGAGGGTAGTGTGTTTGTAGAGAGAGTGTTATTCAAAAAAGGATTTGGATTTGAGAAAGTGCGCATTCCCAAAAATGAATAATCCAAGTTATTTGTGAGGTTCAGCATAGAAGGATGTGTGAACACAAAATTCTTTGTCACTTGCTAAGAGTACTTTTTGTTCTAGAAGGAAACTAATGATTGTGTGTGCACAGTTCTAGGTGCTAGGGATGCAAAGAAAATAATATTTTCCTTTAAGAGTCTTACATTCTATGATGGATAATGGCATGTAACATGTTAAGAACATGCAGCTAATTTGGTGAGGTAGAGAATATGAATTAACTTCAATTCAGGATTATCATCCTGAAAATTCTGCACAATCAGACCTTGTAGATCATAATAGCTAATAATGATTTCTTAACATTAGCAATGCATCTTTTATACATGTGTATATACATATATATATGTATATATTCTGTTGTTATTCAGTCATTTCAGTCATGTCTGACTCTTTGCGACCCCATTTGGGATTTTCTTGGCAAAGGTACTAGGATAGTTGGCCATTTTCTTCTCCAACTAATTTTACAAATGAGCAACTGAGAAAAACAATGTTAAGTGACTTGCCCAAGGTCACACAACTAGTAAGTGTCTGGGGTTAGATTTGAACTCAGGAAGATGAGTCTTCCTGACTCTAGGCCCAGAAAAAATGTGAAAATATATTTAGCAATTTGCTATTTCCTCTGTAGACACTGTGTTGGATTCTTTCTTTCATGCATAGCCTCATCTAATACTGACAAACCAATGCAAAATATCTGTTAGCATTGAAAGAAGGTGTCAACTATATTCAGAACCAAACAGAATCAAAAATAAATCTCTGAATTGGAAGGGAACTTAAAGGTTATCTAGTCCAACTATAGCTGCGCAAGAATCCTCTCCTTAACATCTCCAACAAAACAACTCCACAACCATTTATTAAGCACTTACTACAAGAACTTACACAGTTCTAGGTGCTAGGGATGCAAAGAAAATAATATTTTCCTTCAAGAGTCTTACATTCTATTATGGCTAATGGCATGTAAACTGTTAAGAACATGCAGCTAATTTGGTGAGGTAGAGAATATGAATTGACCTCAATTAATTCAGTTTGGAAGCATTCATTAAATGCCTCTTATCTGTAAGTTGTTGTGTTAAGTGGTGAGGATGCAAAGAAAAATTATAAAGCAATCCCTGCCTTCAAGGAACTTATAGTTTCCTGGTGGATACTTGTACACAGATAAATACGTATACAATATATACTGTTATAAAGAGTGATTTCAAGAAAGAGAGATTTGGAAGGGAGTAAGTGAAACTGAGTAGGATATGAGATGGTGCAGCGGATAGAATGTTGATTCATCTTCCTGAGTTTAAATCTGGCATCAGACACTTACTAGCTGTGTGACCCTGGGAAAGTCACTTAATCCTATTTGCTTCAGTTTCCTCATCTATATATAAAATGAGCTGGAGAAGGAAATGTCAAAATCACTCCAGTATCTTTGCCAGGAAAACCCCAAATGGGATCACAAAGAGTCAGACATGACTGAACAACAAAAAGTGATAGAGAACAAGGTGGGTACAGAGCTTCAAGAAAAGTACCTAAGTTATTCTTTGGAAGCAGCTGGGATTTCTTTGAAGTTGAGATAAGAAGGGAGATTGTTCAAGATATGAGGGGGGCAGCATTCAGTACAAAGGCATGAAAGTGTTAGATAGAATGCCCTCAATGGAGAATAGCTAGGAAGGTTGTTTGACTAGAATGGAGAGTCCATGAAGGGGAAACACAGGAAATAAGACAAGTCAGATTGTGAACAAACAAGAGAGTTTTTATTTTATCCTAAAAGCAACTTATCACTCCATCTACAACATAATTGTCATAAGCTGATAAGATCATCGATTTGGAATGGAAGAAAACTCTAAGGCCATCTCTTCTATCCTCCTTATTTTAATGTGGAAGAAATGGAAGACAAGAGATATTAAGTGAGCTCTCCAAGGTAATAGAGTAAGTGGCAAAGCTGGGATTTGAACCTAGGTCTTCTGACTTCAAATGCAGCTCTACCATGCTGCTCTCTATATATCCAGGGAGAACCATCTCAGCACACTCTAACTTTTCTCTTCAGCAACTATGAAAGATAACAGCTATATTTAGCTTGTTCACAGAGTCTTATCACTGCCCCAATGACTAGTCCTTTTCTGTGCCATGATCACAGTCAAATTAATTTTTCATTTTTATGCATACTCATGGCTCTTCCCTTGGCTGGTCCACTGGGACAGATATTAATCATTTTTTAATAGCCCATTAGGTGTAGTCGTGTCCTATGGCAACTGGGTCTCCATTAATTTCCAAGTCTTTAGCTTTATGCAGCATATTCAATAATACAGCTCCCCATCTGCTTAGGTGAATAGCGAGCTGGGAAATAATGATCAAAACACCCCCTTTGCAAGTTTCCATGTGATCACATGTTTTCTTTTGTTGGTACTTTGAATTCTTTGCCCTAATTATCATATAATTATCATGTAATAGGATAGTTATTGCATATTAAGTAAATGCCAATGGACTATTTAAAGCATATTTCTTCAGCCCAATGTCTATGTAATTGATACAAAGGATGAATAAATATACATATATTACATACCTGTTAAACCTCAGCAAATCTGTTTCCAATAAATAACTGTCTTACTGTATCTTGACAGATACCTTCTTATACAAACTGTAGTGTCATGAAATATATAATACCTAATAAATGCATATGGGAGAGGGTATATATTGAAACTGAGTAGAGTATGAGTGATGAGTTTCTAAAAATTCTGTTACTTTGGCATAATGAGTGAGCTTACATTATAACTGATAGCTTTAAAAATAACTGACACATTGTTCAACAGTGACTTGAGCTGTCTTCCTCTAGTTCAAACAGACAAGAACTTCACTCTAGTGATTCTGTTGGGGCCTATGCTGTGAGATCAATCAATCAATTAGAAAGCATTAATTGAGCTCCTACTGTGTGCTAGACGCCATGCTAGGGGCTAGGGATAGAAATCATCTTCATCATCATCAATAACAAGCATTTTTAATGGACTGCTATATGTCAGGCACAGTGCCAAGCATTGAGGATGCAAAGAAAGGCAAAAAGAGGGTCCCTGCCTTCAAGGCATTCTAATTCAGGGACAACATGCAAGCAATTATGTATACACAGGCTATATACAAGGTAGATAGAAAGTAATGTCCTAGGGAAGGCACCAGTGGTAGGGGATTGGGGGGGGAGGGGGTTGGAACATTGAGAAAGGCTTCCCTGCTGATGTGGGCTTTAAGTTGAATCTTAAAGGAAGCCAGGGGGCAGAGGTCAAGAGGGAAGGGCACAGAATCAGGGAAATATCACAAAGTGGGGTCCATGGAGTATTGTGTGAGAGAAAGAGCAAGGAAGCCCATGAAGCTATATGGAAGAGACCATGAAGAGGAGTATGATGTAAGAAAACAGGAAAGGTAGGAAGTGAACAGGTTGGGAAGGTCTTTACAAGACACATAGAGGACTGAATATTTGTTTCTGGAAGTCACAGGAAGAAACTGCAGTTTATTGAATAGAGAGGTGACCTAGTTAAACCTGTACTTTAGGAAGATCCCTTTGACAGGTGAATGGAGGGTGGACTTGAGTTGGGAGAGATTTAAGTCAGGAATACCAACCAGGAGTATATTGTAATAGTTTAGGCATGTGGTATCATGATGGCAAAAGTAAAACAATCCCTGTCCTTAGGGCATTTCTATTCCCTAAGTGGGATCAGGGAGGCAGAGTAGATAGTGTGCTGGTCCTAGACTAAGGAGTAAGCAAAGTCGTTCACATTTCAATAGTGCTTGAAGATATGCTAATAATAACAGATGATATTTACAGAGTGCTTTAAGGTATACAAGCACTTTATATCCATTATCTCTCTTGATTTTCACAACAGCATTAAATAGTTATTGTAGATCTTGTTTTCCACATTTTACAGATGAGGAAATTAATACTGAGAAGTTAAGTGCCCCTATGGTCACACAGCTAGTCAGTGTCTGAGACAGGATATCAACGAGGGCTTTCTGATTCTATGTCCAAAGCTCTATCATTATGACACTGACTCTCATAAGACCTGTGAGGTCAGTACTATAGAGGGTATTACAGTTATCCCTTCCACATCAATGGGGTAGGGGGTTAGGGGTGCCCCCAGTGATCTGAAATATCCACATAAATTTGTTTGGCTGTCCCTTCATACCAGAGAAGAAGTCTGAATTATTGTGGCATTACATGATAAAATATGTTGATATATACCATACTATACATATATTTTATGCATTTCTGAGTTTCTAAACTTCTTTCTGTGTTGTTTGCTGGCCTTTGCATGTCATTTGTGGCTTCCACAAAACTCCCCCAAAATCCCTACTCAATTTCTTATACTGACCTGAGATACAGAGAAACAAGGATGGAGAAAGTCATGATGTGGAAGGGATAACTGTGTTTCCATTTTATAGATGAGGAAATTAAGACTCGTTTAGGCAAAGCACTTGCTGCATAGGCGCCAGAGCTGATACTTAAACTCAAGGTTCTCCTACGACAACAGTAGATAGGGCTTTTTCCATTCTGTTATAAAACTCTGAGTGTGAATCCCGGCTGCCCGTTTTACTGGCTGCGTTACTATGCACAGTATGCCTTTCCTGAGCCTGAATTACTATTTATTAGCTAAAAGCATTTCTCAGTGAGGTCCTTTTGCTACAATTACTTCTTGACTGAGAAATCCTCCAGGAAAGCTTCTTTTAAAAAATGAGAAGTCATTCAGAAAAAGACCCACATATATCTTATGAAAGCCTTGGCCTCTGTCAATACAGCTTAGCAGGGGCGTCTTGCCTAAGATGCAAACATATGCAGCTTTGAAGGACAAAAATACTTTAGTACACAACCAATATTTGTCTAAGATAAACACGGTCAACCCTAAGCAAAATTGTGAAGGCCCTGAAATTTGTCTTCAATGTCCCCAGACTCTCCTTTCTGCTCCTTTTTTCTTCATTCAGTATTGACCCCTCCCTCCTCCTTCCTTCAGGTGTCCTCCTGCCCTCCATTTTTCTTGCCCCTTCTCCCTTCTTGAAACAGTCTCATTGATCTTCTGAACTGATTTCTTCCTGTTTTCCATAAGCATTTATTGAGAGCCTACAATGTGTAAAGCACCATACTTGGTGCTGGGTAACCCCTCAAAGAAAACAAGGAACTTGTAACAGAGAGATAGAGAGACAAATACTATTCAAGCTTGGGAAAGGCTTCAACTTGGAACAGGCACCTGGGCTGAGATTGAAAGAAGCTAAGGGTTAAACTGTAAGAGGTGAAGGTGAGAAAGGAAAATTTTCCAGGCATGGGAGACAGGCCCAGTGAAGACACACAGCTGGAAGATGGAATACCAATTTCATCCAATTCCAATTGGGACACCAATTCTAGCCAGTTTGACTGGAATTTGGAGTTCATGTAGAGAGAAGAACATGAGTGCCTTTGTGATGCATAAGTCTTACTTCCAATCACAACTAGGCAGACATAATGCAATATAGGGCATGTAGACTTATTGGTTAAGTGTGATGGTTCAGAGAATAACATTCTTAATTTAGAGCCACAGAGAACCTGGATTCAAAGTATGCCTTTGAGGTTTACTACCTAATCTTCCTGGGCTGCCATGTCCTTTTTGGTAAAGAGGTTGGACTCTGAGATGAACTTGACTCTAAGGTCCCTTGTCATATCATATATTTAAAGCAAGAAGGGGCTGCAAAGATCATGCAGTCCGACTCCTTTGTTTTACATAAAAGAAAAGTAAGGCAAAGAGACTTTAAGTGACTTGCCTGAGGTGGCACAGCTAATAACTATCCGAAGTGGGATTCGTATCCAGGCCTTTAAAATCTAGCACATGACCCACTCACTATACCATGCTCCTTTTCATCCTTTCAGCAATCCCTTCCAAATCCAGCCTTAGACATTTATTAGCTATGTGACTCTGGGCAAGTCACTTTACCTCTGTTTACCTCAACTTCTTCAACTGTAAGATGGGGATAATAATGACACCTATCTTGCCGGGTTATTAAATTCTTATTTAGCACAGTGCTTGGAATATAGAAAGTGCTATGTCAAGTTGTTGTTATTCTTATGAGTGACTTTTAGCTGGCTAACTGTAAACAATACTTTAGGTAGAATTTTTTTTTTATCTCTAATCATGGCTGTTAAAGGAATTTCAGCCGGCCCCCAATGGATATTGAGGAACTTTTGAGTGTTGGAGTAGAGCAGAGGCTGAGCTCACTCACTACCCATTCATCATTCAGGCACCAAAGGGAAACTTGATTTAGTCCTTTGGGGACTTCCTAGGGGAGGGGGATGGTTAGAAGGAAGAGTTCCCCAGTTGTGTTTCTGAGAAAAAAGGACTCCAGAGCCCTGGAGCAGATAAACTGGCCTGGTGGAAACTTCTGGAATCAAGTATCCTTCTGTCACCACTGCCTTCTGCCATGATATGGAATTCAACATTTCCCATCCCCCCCATTTAACCTTTCCTTCCACCCTGAGACTCCCAGGTGTATAGTTTATATTTTCTGGAATATTTGATGTGAAGTGAGCTGCTCTTTAATGACATTTCCATGCTGCAATCCCTCCTTTCTGGCTGCCTTGGGATGTGCCCCTGACCCTCCTATTATGTCTCCCTTGGGTAATGCTGTTTACAATGAAGGGAGTCTTTGCAATGCATTTCCTTCTTTTAAAGCGAGTTGTTATACCTTAACAACTAAAACTTTTGGTTAAGATGCAAGAGGGTTAGCCTGATGCTGAAATCTGCTCTCTTTACCATAGACTCCAGTGTATGCCTTCTTAAACCCAGTGACTTCCTCGTTCCTCAGTTTCATCTCTAATTGGGCCCCAGACACTTACTACTTGTGTGATCCTGGACAAGTCATTTAACCCTATTTGCCTCAGTTTCTTCATCTGTAAAATGAGTTGGAAAAGGAAATGACAAACCACTGCAGTATCTTTGCTCAGGAAACTCCAACAGGGTCAGGAAGAATCAGTCAAGACTGAATAACAACAACAAATAAAGATAATACATTTTCAATGAATTTAAATGACTCCCTTCCAAGAAGAGAAGGCTTAAAAGGGATATGCTAGATGTCTTCAAGTATTTGAAAGGTGTGAAGAAAGATTAGATTTGTTCTGCTAGACCCCAGAAGGCAGAATTCTAAGCTCAGTACACTAGAGGCTCTGCATTACCACTAGTATTAAATGCAAACTCCTTAGCATTTAAAGTCCTTTACAAGTTCTCACTGAACTACCTTTCTAGGCTTATTATACATAGTCCCCTTCTTCAATCTCTATGGTTCAGTCAAACTGCCCTACTTACTGTAATTCACAAGCCATGGCACCTTCTATTCCTGTGCCTAGTCAAAGGCTATCTCTCAAAACCTGTGATGCTCTCTCTCTCTTCTGACCTCTGCCTTTCAGAATCCATTGCTTCCCTAAAAGTTCAACTCAACGTATAGCCTCTTCTCCCCACTTTATCCCGTTAGGTTGTATTTTATAAATACTCATGTCTGCACAAATCTCCTCTTCCTTACATAGAATGAAATCCCCTTAAGAACAGGGAACATTGCCTTTTTGTCTTTGAATCCCCAGTGCCTAGAATGTGCCTAGATTTCTGACTCCTGTTAAAATAATTCCCCATAGCAAATGGCAGAAACTTATGGGGAGGTTGGGGGTGGGACAGGGGCTAAAAACACTCTACCCATTCATAGATCAGGTATTGAAGGTAAACTTGATTGAGCACTTTTGGGATGACTATGGGAGAGGATGGCTAGAAAGCTTTCAAGTTTTAAAGAAGAGAGGTCTATAAATTCTAGCTACTATGCTTATAAAAGTTTTTATTAGGAATTTTTTTCCCTTGCAAAGTATAAACCAAATAAGAATAATGCCTACAGAGCAGGTGCTTAATAAATGCATGGAATACTCCTGTGCTATAAGAAACATTGAACTCAGTAATCTTAGAAAAACATGGAAAGACTTGCATGACACAATGAAGAATGACATAAGCAGAACCAAGAGAACATTATATACAGTAACAACAATATTGTTTTAAGAACATCTTTGAGTGAATAAGTCATTTTGACTATTGTAAATACCCAAATTAACTATAAAGGAAATATGAAGAAAGATGCATCTGCATCTAGAGAAGGAATTGATAAATAGAAGTATATCGAAAATAATTTTATATACCTACACCTATTTGTGTCCAATGGTAGCCCTCTCTAAGGCAGAGAGTGAAGGAAAAAAGAAAAAAAAAAGGAAAAAAAGAGAGAAATGTACATGATAATTTTATTATATATTTAAAAGGAAGAGCAAGTTATACACAATAGATTTGCAGCTTGATGTGCAATCATCTTTTTTATTACATGGAAATACTTGTTTTATTCCATAAATTAAAAATAAAAGAAATTTTAAAAAATGGAACAGGCTGACTCAGCAGTTAGCGGATTCTCCCTTCCTCCTGTAAAGACCCTGGTTGTCTTTAATCAGAATTTGAATAATGACTTGTCCAGCATGTGGTAAAGGGATTCTTCTTTTTGTAGAGGTTGGGAAAGATGATTTCCTGAGGTTTCTTCCAATTCAGAGATTCTGTGATGTTAGGTAGTAATAAGTATATGTGCATTGCATATGAGGAAGCAGATAATGTACTTTGAATTTTTAGAAGAAAGAATGACACATTCCGTCTACTATGATTATATGCAAAGATCTTTAATTGTGAACCCAGGTTTCTGACTCCTGTTAAAATAATTCCCCATAGCACATGGCAGAAACTTATGGGGGAGGTTGGGGTGGGACAGGGGCTAAAAGCACTCTACCCATTCATAGATCAGGTATCGAAGGTAAACTTGATTTCGTGCTTTTGGGATGACTGTGGGAGAACATGGCTAGAAAGCTTTCAAGTTTTAAAGAAGAGAGGTCTATAAATTCTAGCTACTATGATTATAAAAGTTTTTATTGGGAATTTTTTTCCTTTGCAAAGTATAAACCAAATAAGAAGCAGAAATAAAATGTAGGGAATATAGTTTATACAAAGGCAAGTAATAAAATATTATATGAGTGCATCCTGCCTGATATTAAGTGTGTACAATAACGCTTCCTGAGCCATTTATGTCTCTATTATTTGTAGGTTTCGGTCATTTAAAGAATGCTTTGAAGTCAGAAAGGCCTGAGAACAGACCCAGAGTACAAGAGGGTCACCAGATTTAGAGCTGAAAGGGCCTTGATTGATCATCTAGTTCAGCGCCCTCATTATGAAGGGGAAAACTGGGGTACAGAGTCAAAGGCAGGGTTTGTATTTGAACCCTGGAGACGGTGCTCTTTTTCTTACATCTAAATGAGATGTTGATCTTTTACTTTGAAAGCACAGTGCCTTGCACACCATAGGGACTTTATAAATATTTGTTGACTTGATTCAGCAGAAAGATCCTATTCTGTCTGTGCCTTTAATCAGCCCTTTTCAGGATATTCCTTATGTCAGTTCTTTAATGATGTTGTGATCTTGGAAAAATCTTAGGTCATTTTTTGCCAGATATTTTGTGGTGAGGATTCTTTTTTGAGTGTGGTTTGGACCAGATGCCTGTGAACTCTATTCCAGCTTTTAACTTCTATGATTTAATCCATAGGGATGCTCCCTCTACTTGTGTACTGACTATACATCCCATTCCCAACCTGCCTTGGGAAGGGATTTCACAATTTGTCTTGGGGGGAAAAATCAACTCTTTGAATTTGGTGTTGGGAAAATAAATATCCTATCTTTTAAAGACTTGGATCTGAATCTTGCCTCAGAAAATTGTGCAAATTGGGAAAAGGCCTTAGCCTTCCTAATTCTATTTCCTAAATCTATAATATATGTATATTACTATCTCAAGTATCTACCTCTCAGTGTCGCTAGGATGATCAAATGAGATAAGAGATGTAAAATACTTTGCAAACTTTACTATGCTGTGTAATACCAGTCATTACTCTTATCTCTCCTTGCTATCTCTTCCATTTCTTGCTACAAGACTTTGCAGATGCTATGCCCCAGACCTGAAATGTTATCCCTTGTCATCTTCATTCTTAGAACCTCAGCTTTCTTCAAAACACAGCTTGCAGCATCTTCTACATGAGGCTAAAAGCATCCTTCCTCCTAAAATGGCCTCATACTTCCCCTGTATTGACTTTGTCACTGCTTCCAGTGGTTTTTCTCAGTTAGAATATAAGGTTCTTAAGGGAAGAGATGGTCTAGATCAGGAGTGGGGAACCTGTGGCCTCAAGGCCTCATGTAGCCTTCTAGGTCCTTGGGTGTGGCCTTTTGACTGAGTCCAAGTTTTACAGAACAAATTCTTTTATTAAGGGGATTTGTTCTGTGAAGTTTGGATTCAGTCAAAGGGTCTCACTTGAGGACCTAGAGGTCACAGGTTTCCCTTCCTGGTATAGATTTTGTCTTGAATGTCCAGAACCTTTGATAGGCATCCTGATACTGTGGACAATGAAATGGGCCAGGAAGATCTAGTTTCAAGTCCTTTCTCTGACATACATTGGTTTGCTTAGAGTCTAAGTTTCAG
>CM053586.1:324931629-324944873 GCA_028646515.1 Pseudochirops corinnae
TGCAGAGGGTAAGTACTAATTAGTTGAAAGATTTTAAAAATTGATACCTTCACGACTCTTGGAAAAGACAATATGTATGCTGCACCTATGAAAGAGACAACTGTTTGGGTTTTGGGAGCTGTATCTGTCTTGATGTTAGAAGACCCAAGGTAAAGTCTCAATTTTCTCACTTATTGATCAATGTTGGACAAATGATTTTACCTCTGCATTCTTAAGTTATTTCATCTGTAAATTTGCATAGATCCAGAGTGAGCCTGGATGCAATGATCTCTGAGTCCCTTTCTCCCAACTTGAACATTCTCTGAATTTAGTAATAATATCAGCATTGGGGATAGGGAACTTTGAGTTTGTTGGTATAGCGAACTCCTTGATGCCATGCATTTTGACACGTTCTTTGAACTTGAAGTAGAGAATTGTCTAGAGCATTCAGAGGTTAAGTAACTCACTCAGTTAGGATGTCCTGACTTTGAGGACAGCTTTCTATCTACTGTACCACACTATCTCTCAATAATGATAGTAATAGCTCAAATTTACATAAAATTTTAAGGCTTATAAAACATTTTTACATACATTATATATAAGTTTATCCTCACAACAACCCAGGAAGGTAGACTTTATTACTGTCCCCATTTCAGAGATTGTAGATTTAGTGAAGAAAGAGATCTTAATGACCATTGAATCCATTGAATTCCCCCTTATTTTACAGATGGGGAAACTAATGTTGAAAATGTGTAGGTGAATTGCTCAAGGTCTCCTAGTCAGTAATGTCTGTGATGAGATTTGAACTTAATTTTTCCTGACTCCAACTCCTGTGTTTTAATCACTATGCTGTCTATCTATTATGCATATTACAACATTAATCTATAAATGAAATTACCTGGACTTATTGCTGGGAGAACTATGCCAACAGTGGACAGAAGCTACTCAAAATGGTCTTTGGCAAAGGAAAGAAAGCTGGAATCTGACACACTTGCTTTAAGCAATCTTCTTAACTGGGCTATAAAACAAAGCATCACGAGCTGTCTTTTTTTTTCTTTATAAGCCTTTATTCTCTGTTGTGGGTCCCCATGGTAGTGACACTTTAATGGCACTCACATTCACATCAGTGGGTGAAATGAGTCCTTCATTACTGCAACATTTATGGAGGCCTTGTTTGTTTGTTTTTTGTGTTTTTTTTTCTGGGATTTTTTTTCATTTCTACTTCTTTTTCTCTTGTGACCTCGTGGGGATCAAATCTATCCTCTTTAAGGATAAATAGTTGGTCATGTTTGCTATTCACTACTGGGGCATGCTTAGATATATCCTAACAGGAAGATGTCTAGCAAGGAAATTCATTTGGATGGACTTGAATTGAAAATGAAAGTGCTGTGGAAATAACTCTGGATTTGGAATCAGACTCTCCTTTTGAAACTTGGCACTGTGGTGTAATTTTTTGTGTGATTTAGGTGAGGCGGCTACCCTTTTCGAACTTTGATTTTCTCATTTGTAAAATGCAAGGGTTGGACTGGATGGCCTCTGAAATATTTTCTAGTTATGTCTATGACCCAACATCACAAATCCCTTCTTTGGATTTGATGAGGAAATTTCAAAGGGAAGTCAACTATTAATTATCTCAGGCTCTCAAGAAACTCTGCTTACCTGGACACATTTTTTTTTCAAATGACAAAATATGACTTTGAGAACATCAAATGTTTGAACTTTGCAGAGGGAGTCTTGGCTTTCAATCCAGTCTTTACAAGGCAATGAACTTGTTTACGACCTGACTGTGAGAGGACTTTTTTTTGCCCTGCTTGGTTTGTGACCTGCCATGGGTTGCTGCATTTCCTTTGACCTAATTAACATAGCGTCTATCAAATTATCTGGGCTTGGATTTCAACCAGCCAGAGAAGAAATGGAGCCAAAAAGAGCATAAATAAGGGCATATATCTTTGACATTTATTTTCGGGGGGATCTTCGTGGAATTTAGCCATTACATTCTATGACCAGCCTTTAAAGCCATGATATCTTCTTTCATCAGCTGGGTGGGCCTTTGGCTGAGCTATAAACCTTTCTGATTTTCAATCCTGGGCTAAAACAGAAGCTTTGATGGTTCAAATTGCTGACCTCAGAAAAAGTAGTTCTCAGATTTATCAGTTAATGTGCACTACGTACAATATACTGGACCACCTTTATTCTTATTTTTAAATGTAGCTAAGCTTCTTTCTGCCAAGTTAATCCTTTTCCTTAAGCAACTTTTCCACATTTGTCTCAACCACAGATGAAGGTGATTTCATGGGCCCCATGATAGGACAGAGCTAAGGAGTGGAAAACTCTTAGTGTCAAGAAAAGGAAAACAAACATTTGAGTGATATTTGTGCAAAGCTTTGAGAGCTTAGCACAATTGTTTTCTGGTTTCGAAAACCAAATTATTTTCCATTCCACCATGAAAAGGATCCCTTTTAGAAACAAAACAAAACATGAAATGGCTGAATTTTGCCACTGCAATTTGTCATGACAATTCTGCCATTATAATGAGTCAAACTGTCACACATCAAAGCCATGTTTGGAAAAGGAAAGGATAGTTTTTGGTATCAGAACATACCCTCTTCCAGAATACCAATTGGGAAGAGGTATAGGGTAATTGACTCTATAATAATGAGGAGTGAGAGAAGGCAGCTTGTTTAGGCTATTGGGAGCCTTGAGTTGGAAGTTAAAACAGCTGGTTTCTATTCCTGACTCTTCCTTGATTCAGCCAGTGCATGACCTCAGGCAGGTCACCTTCAGAGCCACTTTTAAGTGGCTTTCAAAGCAGGATGGCAGTTGTGACTACCAGGTCCAATTTTTGTGATAAGGTTTTTAAGAGCTTTCCAAGGTAAGCTAGTATTTAGCTTAATTGTTAGAAACATTTGTTTATTTGGAAAACTGATCAGCTTTAAGCTCAATGAGTTAATAGTGTGGCATGACAGCCATGAATGCTAATGAGATATTGGGTAGCATTGAGAGGCATAGCTTCCAGAGACAATGAGATAATAGCATTGCTATGCTCTGGTCTGGTGTATTTTGTGTTCCCATTTGGGGCACATATTTTAGAAAGGGCACTGGTAACTTGGATAATATCTAGAAGAAAGATAGTTGGATGATAAAGGTCTAGGGTTCATGCCATATGAGGACTGATTGAAGGAACTGGGTGTGTTTAACCTGGAAATAGGACTTGTGCTTCTCCCTCCCCAATAGTGGAGATGTTCTAGTTCTATTCAAATACGTCAAGTGCTGTCTGATTTGATGCTGGGTGGACTCATAGAGAAAACACCTCCCTTCTTTTGTACTTTACTAATAAAAGTCTTGCCTTAGATCTCACCAGGGAGGTTTGGCTCAGATGTTGATAGCTGAGCTCACCAACACTTTCTGAACTCATGATTGGCTGTTTGGTCATCTCAGCTTTGGGATATGTTCAGTCCTCTCAGCAGCCCTAGACTGTGATCTGAACAGAAGGTTTGTTCTGAGTACTTTCTCTTCATTATCTAAGGATGGCCTCAAAAAGATTATTATTCTAGCAACAGAGTGACAGACCTTGCACAATAAGACTTTGAAAAAGTTACAAAAAGGAAAAAAAATACTGTTGGAATTTTAATGGGCAACGTATAAAGTCACATACAAGGAAAATTATTAACTCTTACTATGCAAGCTAAAAGTTAATATGAATTTCTTCTACTGGGCAAGAAAATATACCCAAGTGGGAGTTTCCCTGGTAGTTTCAGTATGCAATTTAGTAGTCCCATACAGGGACTTGACCTATCACTTAGTCTCACTTTTATCTGTAGAGAATGATTTATCACTGGGATCTGTGAACAAGGTGGTTCACAGTGCTCACATAAGGCTTTGACCAATAAAAAGGTCACTAAAAATGAATGGAGATGAACAGTAGAACAAATGAAATATAAAATATAAAATTTCAACACAGGAATGCTGAGACCGAAACTCCTTTTTTTTTCCCCCCTTTGGGTTCCCACATAGAAGAAAATGAGCAGTGAGCTTGGGAATCAACAAACAAAAGCTGTGAATTTCCTGCTTAGCATAAGCCCCAAATTAATTTATCTGTTCTTCCTATCAACAACTATTTAGTTGAATTCCTACTATGTGCCTAGCTGTGGGGATATTCATTCTGTTGAGGGGTTTATCATTTGATTAAAGGGGTAAAGGAAATAATTAGAGAACAAGACAAGAATACTTTGACTTGTATGCTAAAATTGTACAGTAAAGATAATATGTTCAATGGGAGGTCAAGAAGGACAGAGATCAGTGTGTGGTAAAGCCATCAGGGAATGCTTCAATTATAAGGAAGAACTTGAGTTGGGCTTTAATAAATGAGAAGGATTTAAAGATATAGAGAAGAATATTTTGTACTAAAGATATACGAGTTCTTTCTTCCCGATTTTCATTGATTGTTAAGAGATTTTGCTAAGTGCTCTGTCATTCTTTCCATATCTCTTCCGAACTTCTCTAACTATCCCAACTCTGGAATGAGAGTGATTGTTTCACAAGTGGCTGAAATCAATGATTAGAGGAAAAGAAAAATCCACCATCAGGCTTTTTGTTTAATATGTTTTATGAAGACTGAGAAATGTCCTTCCTCCATATAGCAGCTCCCATGGATTTAATTATCGTCTCTACTCAAATGTCTCCCAGATCTATTTACCCAGGTCTGTCTCACTCCTGAACTATAATCTCACGTTACCAAATGCCTGTTGGGCATTTCAAACCTGATGTCCTATTGATGTCTCTCACTCAACATGTCCAAACAGAACTCATTTTTTTCCCAAAACTATTCATCTTCCAAACTTCACACTTTCCATTGAGGAAACCATGATATATTTAGTCTCCTAGGTTTGCAACTTGGTCATTTACCTGAACTCTTCTTCCTTTTTCACACTGTGCATTCAAGTTGTTAATAAATAAATCTTATTTCTATCTCCATAACATGTCTTGTATTGGTTCCCTTCTATTTCTTTCTGCAGTCACCACCTTAGTTCAAAGCCTTTGTAACTTCTTGCTGGGCAATCACAATGTTTCTCTAATTGTTCTCTCAACCTCAAATCTCTCCCCCACTTCAACCAGTCCTTCAGAGATCTGCTAGAATGGTTTTCCTTAAGTTCCGATATGACGATTCTGTTCTCCTATTCCACTGACTCAAGGATAAAATAGAAACTCCTTAGCTTTTAAAGCCTTCACACCCTGGCCTCAACCTTTCTTCCCAGTTTCATACATTTCTCCTCTTCTCATGCTCTATAATCCTACCAAAATGGCCTTCATATTGTCCTTCAAAAATGACATTCTGCCATCTTTTTCTCTGCCTCTATATTAGCTGTTCTCCATGCCTGGAATGCTCTCTCTCCTCATCTTATTTCTGCCTTGTCTCTGAAGAGATTCCTCCTCTTTTTTCCAGACTCAGCTACAGAGCTACCTTCTACACTGAGCCTTCTTGACTTCCCTCCCCCTCAGCTCCTCCCCACATCACCTCAGTCCTCTCCCTCTCTAAATTACTTACTCTCTCTTTACCCACTTGTCTACAGGTTGTATTCCCCAATACAATGTAAACTCCTTGAGAACACAGACTTTTAAATTTTTAATCCCTGTATCCCCAACACCTGGGAGAGTGCCAGGTATATAGTATATGCTCAGGAAATGCTTGTTGATGGACTTGTTGGATGATTTAATCAGGCTTAAGAGGCTGGTTTGCTAACAACAGGAACTCAGAAAAAGGTATGACCTGACAGGGTAACCTCAAGATAGCTTTGGCTATGTACCTTGAATTCACCCTCCTTCTCATTCTTCCCTCTGTCCTCCACTAAATTAAAATATTATAAATTGTATGAACTTGGAGTAGTTTCAGAAAAGTGAAGGCTAAAACATAACACCCTCACAATCAGGCAAGTTTTGCACAAGCTGGGGCCCTGGCTATATCACCTATATCACTTAGATCTATATCTAAGTTGCGTACACATACACACACACACACATATGTATACATAATCTATTTCTCTCTGCCTCTCTCTCCTTCTTCTACTCCCTGTCCCTCTCTATCCCTATCTCTCTCATCTCTATCCATTTTTATTTTTATCCCTTGCTATCTCTCTCTCATCTCTCTGTCTCCCTCATCTCAATATCTATGTCCATTCCCATTCATGTCCATTACTCTCTCTCTTTCTCTCTCTCTCTCTTTCTCTCTCTCTCTGTCTCTGTCTCTGTCTCTCTCGCTCTCTCTTTGTGTCTCTCCATCTCTCTCTCTCTCCTTCCCTCTATCCCTTACCCTCTCTCCTCATTTTTGTTTCTCTGTCTCACTCATTTCTATCTCAACTGCTTTGTGTTTAAGGGCCAACTTTTCTAAGCACCAGCTTAGAAATGTGAGTTATTAAACCTGCCTATATTGTTGTGTGATCTTGCTTACTTGGTTGGAGGAGAGAATAGGAACATTTTTGTTGTCTGTTTGAGATGAAGTCCTTGTCTTTTCTCCCAATCTTTTTCTTTCTTTCTTTTTCTATTACAAACACCTTTAATTTGGTTGCCACTGACATCTGGCTGTTCAATGTTTTCTCTGATGGAAGAGTTCAAATGAGAGAGAATTTGGGGGCAAGCCATGACTTGTACTGGCCTGGTTCCCTTAAAAAAATAAAATGGCCAAATTTCTCCCAGGCCAGTTTGCATCTATAAAGACTGAGAGAAAAATGCCTTCTCTCCATCCCCTGTGTTTTCAAACCTTCACTGCACAGAAGTCTGTGGGCAGGTGAAGTGGTGCCTACAGATTGGAGGAACTGTGGACAGAGGCTTGGTATCCATTTATTTCTTCTCCAAAGCACAAGGTTCTGGGTAATTTGATCCTTCAAAAAGTCCTGAACAAGATGTTTAAAGGTAAAAGATTGAGCATATAGAAAATATGGAAATGTTTTCAAACATCAGGCTAAGCAGCTTGACAAATTATGCACAACATCCAGTGAAGAAAATTTGATTAGGAAAGTGATGCATGTTAGCTCAGTCGGCTAGAGCATGGTGCTAACAAGGCCAAAGTTGGGGGTTTGATTCCCATACAAACTGATTAGTTTCCTACAGAGAAAACACTGGTGCATGGCCACGTTGTCCTTCTTATCTGAATCAGAAATCGTACAAAGCTGGGGAGCACTGGTTGCAAGGTGGCCTGGGAGAGACAGTACACAGACATTCTCATTAATATGGAAAGATCTCAAAGCATACATATGGCTCACTGCTGGTGGCATTAGTAGTACCAACTCTGTAGGAGGCAGTTTTCAATGGGTGTTGGTCTTTTGTACAGCTTCAACTGAAGGCCATACAATCTGCTGTTATTTATAGGGAACTCAGAGGCCATCCAGTTCAATATTTTCATTTTTCAGAAGAGAAAACTGAGTCTGGAAGAGTGATTTGCCCAAGGTTGTACAATTAATACATAGTAGGGCCTGGGCTCCAAGGGCCTCTGGTTCCAAAATCGAGCTGCATCATTATATCTCTCAATTAATAGGTGCTTATCAAGTGCCTTGGAGCTTCCAGGTTTTGTGATAGGTTCCGGAAATAGAAATACATAATGGAAACAGCTCAAGACCAAGAATCTGACAGTCTAGCCAGAGGAGAAAATATGCACACATATGAGTACAAAAAGGATAGATACAAGGTGATTTGTTTCTTGAGGGATGATAGGAGGAAGATGGGGCAGGTAGGTGGCAGAGTGGATAGAACAAGGGACCTGGAGTCCGGAAGAACTCAGTTCAAATCTGGTCTCAGACATTTACTAGCTGTGTGGCCCCAGGCAAGTCACTTCACCCTGTTTGTCTCAGTTCCTTAACTATAAAATGAGCTGGAGAAAGAAATGGCAAACCACTTCAGTATCTTTGCCAAAAAAATTCCAGATGGGGTCACAAAGAATCAGACAAAATTGTAATGACTGAAAAACAACAGCAAAAGGAGCAAAACACCAGCAAACAGGGCAGAATGCAAAAGCTTTCTCATTTAATCTTTACAATAGCCTGTGGGTGAGGTTATGATTATTATAATCCCCATTTAACAGATGAAGAAACTGAGGCCCACAGAGGTTAAGTGCTGCCTATGTAGATGTCAGAAGTAGAATTAAAACCCATGTCTTCTTAACTCCAGGAGGAGTACTCTGTCCATTCTGCCATTTTTGGGGGATGCATTGAGCCTTTTAATTCTCATCCAAATGGCTCCTTAAAGGTATCAAGCTTAAACTACTATGCACTTGTGAGTGTTCATCACTATAACCCTTGATGATCAAATTTATGTGGCATGTTATATTTTTCTCCTAAATACTCCTAGACACATAATGTAAATTTTACTACTCCCATTTTATAGATGAAGAAACTAAGGCTGGAACAGGTGAAGTAATTTGTCCTGTCTTAGAAAAAAAAAAATCAGAGTTGGTCTTTAAACTCTGGTCTTCCTCACAGCTAATCCAACACTTTCTGTCTATGACATGACATTGCTATTTGTAGCACAAGAAAACAAGAGAATAAATTAAGAACTGCAAGGTATTGCAGAGGCCATCAAGTCAACCCTAATTAATTTTACAGATGATGCCCAAAGAGGTTAGAGTATTTGCCCAAGGTGACGGGGGTAGTAAATGACAAAGGTGGGTTTTGAACTCTGGCTCAGTGACTCCAGGACCATTGGTCATTTTGTTATGTCTTGTTGCCTCCAGCTCACTTGACTGTTTTTGATGTATTGATCTCCATTAACCCTCTCCGTTTAGAGTAGATGGAAAAAAGATATCAGACATACACACGAGAACATATAAAACGTGTCAGAAAAATGTTGTTGTTCAGGAATTCAGGAGCTGTTCTTTGCAGCCCAGGGAGGTCCAATGAGGAATAAATTCTGTCCCTCCTTTTCACTGGGACATCTCCACCAAAGTTTTTACACAGAACAGTAGAGATGGCGGTAGATGAACAAAGATGGGGCTAAGGACTCGACATGAATATTAGCAGCTTCAGTCTGGAAATAGCAGTGAGGCTGTTAGGCATTGGAGAAAAGGGAAGAAGACTGCTTTAGAATGTTCAGATCAGCTGAGGTGGATGGTGCCTGGACTGCATCAAACACTAGAATCTGGGAGCAAAAGCCTAGTGAGACTTATCAAGAAGGCCAACTACCCGAGCAGAACTTCTGGGCTCCTGTCTCTGTCTTTGTTGAGTCCTTTCAATTATATCCAACTCTTTGTGACCCCATTTGGGGTTTTCTTGGCAAAGATTCTGAAGTGGTTTGCCATTTCTTTCTCCAGATCATTTTATAGTTGAGGAA
This sequence comes from Pseudochirops corinnae, assembly GCA_028646515.1. NCBI lineage: Eukaryota > Metazoa > Chordata > Mammalia > Diprotodontia > Pseudocheiridae > Pseudochirops > Pseudochirops corinnae. Next base: position 324,940,924 of record CM053586.1, read on the forward strand.
CTGAGAAAAACAGGGTTAAGTGACTTGCTCAGGTTCACACAGCTAGTAGGTGTCTGAGGCCAAATTTGACCTCATGAAAATGATCCTTCCTGATTCCAAGCCCAGTGCTCTAGCCACTGCCCTCCTATTTATCCTATTTTCTTTCTCTGTGTCTTTAGGGAAAAAAATAAACAACCAAACAAATAAATAAAAAGATGAATAAATGAACAAATATATAAATGAATAAAATCAACCCTGTGCAAGGGAATAAAGAATTTATAAATAAATATGGAAAGTCAGACATATGAATCATCTCATTTACAGAGCATGCATGAAGAGTCTGTGATTATTTTTCTGTACAGGGATTGCCCTCCATCAACAGAGATCACAAACCTATCCCAAGTTAGTCTACAGCTCCTCCAGTGTTGCCTGAGCCACAAAGAGGTTAATCAACTGATGAATCAGCAAGTTTTTATGAAGTGCCTACTATTTGCCAGACACCCTGCTATGCAGTGGGGATACAAGTACAAAGCATGAAAGGATTTTTAATTCCAGGGGACTCACTTTTTTTTTTTGGCTCCACAAGAACTTTTATTATTTAGATTGAGGTTTCTCTATGTGCAAGGAAGTTCCAATGTAGTTTAATTCGAGAAATTTAGGAAGCATTTATTAAGCATCTACTGTGAAACTTAAGGATTAAGAAAAAAACAAACCTTGAAAGAGTTGCTTCTCAAGGAGCTTACATTCTCCTGCAGGGTGAGGCATGACAGGTAAACAGGGAAGTAAATATAACAGTGCAAAGTAATACAATGCTATTTGTGAAGGGTAGATTGAAAAAAAAACATCGGCAATTGGAGTTTTTGGAAGACCTTTTGTAGGAAATGTTACTTGAGCATGGGGTGCATCGAGTGTTCAGGGAGGACTAGCACCTCTGCGGTGAGGGCTGCTGAGCCATTAACAGGGCTGCTCATTCACCTTTGGTGTCCACCTGTAACTCAACTCTTATCTATGGCTCCAAGAAGATGCAGCATGTGCAGTAGTCATACCCTGGTAAAACCATCTTGGCAGATGGGCTAAACAAGGTTGAGGGTAACCAACAGAATTCAAACCCATCAGTAATGTCAACCCCAAGCAGAAGGGGTAGATGAGAATGTGTTCCAATAGCCATAAAGGTGGCTGAAGCAGGTACCTGTAGAGCACTCTGAGTTCAGTCAGATATCGAGGGCCGCAAGGGCATCCATTGGATCCTGGACCATCATCAGTCATCCTATCATTTGCGCTGCCACTGGACATTAATAACTCTTGAAGACAGAGTGAGGCTGACAACTTTGTGCAACTCTGCCTCACTTAAATCCAATTCGTGAGCAAGTCAATACATCACCTGTGATGTCATCGGTCCTCTTTAAAAATGGAGGCTGAACAACAGCAGCAACTTGAACAGCAGTAGTGTGCTGGAGCTAGCTTGTACCTTTTCAGAGTCAGAACGCTAAATTTTCAGTATGAACTTTAGAAAGAGTCACACAAAAAATCAGGGCATGGTTTATAGGCTTGTTGATTACCTAGACTTAAGAATGTGATGGAGCAGCAGCTAGGTGGCACAGTGAATAGAGTACCTGCTCTGGAGTTAGGAGGACCTGAGTTCAAATCCAGCCCCAGGCACCTAACACTTAGTAACTGCATGACCTTGGGCAAGTCAGTTAATGCCAATTGCTCTGCTGTCCCCCCTCAAAAAAGAAAAAAAAAAGAAAAAGATGGAGAAAATGTTAAGAATGCACCTTCAACTAAACAAGTGTGTTAGACATACAACTTATTTTTCCTGGTTGTTACCCTACTTGAGCTTTGAAGGGTTCCACCAGACAGATGAGAAAAAGGGGACAGATTCAGGCCTGGGAAGATAGTCTGCAAAAACCTAGAAGCAGATGATTGACTGCTTTGTGCTGGGAGCAGCAAGGCCTTCCACTTTGGGATATCTCTCATTGTTAGGAAGTTTCTTCTTACACGGAAGGACTTGGCAGTTCATCTGCATGGGGGAGGCCATCGGAAGGCCCTGTGGAATGTGCATCCACCCTGGATAGCTTTTCAGCCCTTAGCTGGGGGACTGTGCTGTGTTCCAGTCCCAGCCCTTCTAAGACCTTTGTACCTAATTCTGTGTGCTGAGGTCATGCCTTCTGCCATTCCCGGTGAGGGGTGCTCAGCCACCGGCAGTGGAACATGACACTATGAGTAAAAATAAGATCAATGGCTAAGTGGTGCCGTGGGAATGAAAGGGCCCATTCTTGTCTCCTCCCTTGGCAAAGCCTGGCGTTTACTGGTCCGCCTCATCCGGCTGACCACATGTCACCGACTTAGGAATAAATTGACTTTAATTGTGCCCTTATCTTCAAGACAAAAAAATAAATGAACTTGCTATCTTTTTTTCTTCCCGGATCACTCTCAAAATACTGCATTTCATGTGCTGATTTGATTTCCCAGAACTCCGAAGGAAGCATGGAGCCTTGTTGGCCCAATGACTCCAGCACAGAATGAACTCCTCCCTTTCTCCCAGCAATAGTTACTAATAGCTTTAGCCGTAAGATAAAAATAACGTATTTTGTAATTAATATTTTAATTCACTAAGAAGGGAGCGAAAGTGTGACTTGACTTCTCCCCACCCCTTGGTGATAAGGAACCCCGGCAATTTCAAGGGAAGCCAAGCGGCCGGGAGCTTAATACCATTGATTAAGAATGTTTCCATAGCGGCTATTATGTTCCCATTTAAAAGAGCAAAGCAAAAAGACGGCTTATTTTATTCTGGAACTCCAGGGGGTCTTATGGCACCAAAGGAAGACAGGAACATGTTTGGGGATAATTAAGGGCAATTTGCCTCATCAAGCTTTTTTCCTGTTCAGCTCTTCTCCCCCTTCCCATAACCCTGGCTAATTGCCATTCCAGCCATTCCAGTGACTCTGGCGCTTTGGGAGAGGGCAGGGGACTCACCAAACTTGGCTGTTTGGGCAGTGTCCACAATTGTAATTGACTCTGTGAATGGTCAAGTTTTCTTGGCTGGCATCATTGGGTTTTTTTTCCTCATTTTTGAGGGGAGGCAGAACTGTGGAAACCCTCCACAAAGCACGCTGGCAAACCCTCTGTCACTGAAGTAATCAGATCACAGGGTCTTAGATTGAGAATGTCAAGGAACCTTAGCGATCACTGAGCCCCATCTCCACCTTTTGCGTGAGAGGAGACTGAGGCCTAGAGGGGCATCTAGTTGGCACAGTAGAGAGAGTGCTGGACAGAGTGCAGGCTGAGTTTCAGTTCAGCTTCACAGATTTAGCCGCTCTGGGCAAGCCCCTCTGGGCAAGCTCAGACTGTTTTCTCATCAGTAAGTGAGGGGATTGACCTCAGTGACCTCTAAGTTTCCTTCTAGTTTTAAAACGATGGTCCTGGAAGTGACTTGCTCACAGTCACACTGGTAGTTGATAGCAGATTTGGGATTTGAATCCAAGTCCTATGCATTCAAATCCAACCTTTTATCTGCTCTATCACTAATAATATCAGAAAGCTACCTGGGGCCCTGAGAGGTTTAGGGACTTGCTTAGGATCACACAGTCAGTATATATCAGAGGCAGCACTTAAACTCAGATCTTCCTGACTTCCAGGTGGATCTCCATTACCATGCCACACTACCTCTGACTAATTCTCCTCCTCCCTCTCTTCCCCCTCCCTCCTCCTTGTTTTTCTCCTCCTCATCCTTCTTCTCCTCCTCCTCCTCCTCCTCTTCCTCCTCCTCCTCCTTCTTGTTCTTCTTGTTCTTGTTCTTCTTGTTCTTCTCCTTCTCCTTCTTCTGTTAAGTAATTTGCCAAGGGTTACACAGCCAATAATTTCCTGAGACCTGATTTGAATTAAAGTCCTGACTCCAGGGCTGGTTCTCTTGTCCACTGAACCATCTAGCTACCCCTACCTCTGAATTCGTGATAAGTTTATTAACAAAG
>CM053586.1:324944973-324957500 GCA_028646515.1 Pseudochirops corinnae
ATAAAGTTCCCTATATCAATGAAATGACTGATCTAGTCCCTAGCTCTATGATTTATTAATAAACCCTTGTTGAATGAAATTGAATTCTCTCCATCCTATCATATTTGCCATTTTGACATCAGAAAAGCTAAGATGACTTTCTTTCTTTCTTTCTTTCTTTCCTTCCTTCCTTCCTTTCTTCCTTCCTTCTTCCTTTCTTTCTTTCTTTCTTTCTTTCTTTCTTTCTTTCTTTCTTTCTTTCTTTCTTTCTTTCTCTCTCTCTCTTTCTCTCTTTCTCTCTTTCTCTCTCTCTCTCTCTGTTTCTCTCTCTCTTTCATGGATTTTTGATTTCTATGTTGTGGATAGTTGTGTAAAATTTAGCTTATGACATTAGGTGAAAGGAGGTAAAATTGTCTTCTTTTGTTATTGGCATTGGGAAGAGCTGTGCATAGGAACTTTCCTAGGGACAGAATTTAATTATTATTTATTTACCGTATTATTTATTGTTATTTTTAGTTGAAAGCTAAAAATGACATATTCCAGCACAATAACAGAGATGCTGAAAGAAAATGATATTTTTCTTGGACTTTAAATCTCCCAATTTTAAAATTGATACTCAAAAGTACATCTCCTCTCAGACAAAAGAACATTCTAGGAAAATGGGGGGGGGGTTGCCCAGCTTGCTTTTGGCCCCTGGGTTTATATAGTTTTTTTTTTTTTACTATATGGAGAACAAAAAACCATAAGCCAACACCACATTCTTCTCCTACCTGTATGACCCTTCCTCAGTTTCCTTTGCAGGGCAATGACCCATGTTCTGACTCCTAACTGTGAGTGTACCCCAAGCTTCTATCCTGGACTGATGTCATTGAATTACTTCTCTTTTTATGCTCTTGCTTTTAGTGACCTCATTTTCCATCTGAAGTTTCTTTACAAATTAGATGTACCAATGAAATAACTCAACAGAATACTGATCTGGTTTTATAGTCCTAACCTGGGCAGTATGGTCTTCAAATAGCAGCTCTCTCTCAGATGTATCAGTCTAGCCCCGGTCTCACTCATGAGCTCAAGTCCTACACCACTAACTGCCTAATGGTCATTTCCAGAGGGATATCACATAGACTCAACCTGTCCACAAAAGAACTCATTATTCCCACCCTCCCCCCCACCCCAATCCTTTTCTTAGCTTTTCAGTTGAGGCCTTTCTTGCTTTTACTCAGGTTTTGAACCTCAGAGTTATCCTTGATTCCCTCCTTCCCCTCACCCCTTATATCCACTTGGTTGCCAAATCTTGTGGATCGTACCTCCATGATGCTCACATTCATTTCCTTCTCTCCAGTCAAATGGATACCACCATTGTTTGGGCCCTCATCATCTCTTGCCTACACTACTGCAATAGTCTCTTAAATTTCTTTCCCTGCATTCCATTTCTCCTCTATCTAACTTGTCTTCTTCACAGCCAAGGGAATAGTCCCAAAGCATTGATCTGATTCTGTTGTTTCTTGTCTCTTGAATCTTCAGTGACTCCCTGTTATCTTTAGGAGCCAATGCAAATGCCTCATTTTGGCATTTACAGTCCTTCCAAAACTGAATTGCCAGGCTTACTCTACATCACACCCTTCACAACTCTATGGTTAGGCATGTTGGTGTTTTTGATGTTCTCATACAACAAACGCTTGTTTATCTCCTGTCTCCCTGCCTTTGTACAACTGTCCTCTATGATTAGAATGTTCTGCTTCCTCACCTTGGCTTCTCGGAATACCTAGTTTCCTTCAAAACTCAGTTTAAGCAATACTTTTCCTGATCTCCTCCCTCCATAGTTCTTAGTCCCTCTTCCCTCTGTAGTTCCTAGTCTCTCCTCCCATTATATTTTATTTACTTTGTATATATTTTACATACACTTGTATGTGGATACTGTTTTCCCATATAATATAACCTTTCAGAGTAGCCACAAAATTATCAATAATAGGTATTTGTATAGTCCATGGGAGGGAAGTGGAACAAACATTTTTATTCCTGTTTTATAAGTGAAGAAATTAACATGCTCAGAGGTGTTGAATGTTATACCCAAGATTATGTCGAAGTGGAATGTCAGGACCAGAATTCAAACCCAGATCTAGATCTGAATCCAGGAAAGCTTCCAATATAACACACTGCCAGGCTCCCTCTCCCCTTATCTGTACCAGCTGCCCCCTACCTTTCCAGTATTCTTATGCCTTACTCCCTGACATGTACTCTTTGGTTTAATGACATCAGCTTCCTGGCAGTTCCAGGAACAAAACACTCCATCCCTCAGCTTTGGACATTTTCTCTGCCTGTTCCCTGGTGACTGGAATGCTCTCCCACCTCCTCATCTCCACCTAAGGCCTCTCTGGCTTACTTTATATCCCAACTAAAATCCCATCTTTTCCCAGAAACCTTTTTCAATATCTCTTAATGTTAGTGCCTTCCCTCTTAATTATTTCCTATTCATCCTGTCCACATAGCTTGCTTTTGATTTATTTATTTGCATGTTGTTTTCTCCATTGAATTGTAAGCATCTTGAGGGTAGAGATCGTCTTTTGCCTCTTTTTTGTATCTCTAGCACTTAGCAGAGTGCTTGGCATATGGTTCGACATAATAAATATTCATTGATTGATAAAGGAAGACTTCATCACAAGATGATACCAGCACAGGTTTTCTGTGCAATGAATTATTCTTTTTCCAGTTATAACTTTCAAATAGATTTCTTATAGAAGAAATTTCTTATTATATGTTGATATATTTGAGTTTGCTGTTTAAAGTCACAGTGGAAAAATAAAATTAAAACAGAATGGGAGATCATAGGATCATAGCCCTGGAGATGGAAGAGACCTCAGAGGTGATCTAGTCTAATTCTTACCTTCTAAAGGTGTGGAAACTGAGACCCTAGGAGGTTAAGTTCCTTATCCAAGGTCAGGTAGACAGTAAATGTCCAAGGCAGGATCTGAACCCTGAACAGGATCTGAACTCTGTATAAAAGGCAGCGTTCAGGTAGTCTCATAGACTAAGAGAATCTCTCCTTAGAGATCTTCTCCTGCCCTTGTACAGACACATCCTGGAGTGTCTGCCCTAGGCTGTGGCTAAGTAACAGAAGAACCCAGAGAGGTATGCAAAGCCCACACAAATCAATCGACAGGAAGTTAGGGAATTACCTGTTTCTGTGGCTTTGAGGGAATCCCGTGCTTGCCCAATACACAGTCAAAAAACCCCAATAACATGGCTGAGCCTGCTACATTTGGGGATGGGCCTTTGATCAACCTTTCACCAAGGGAGAGTTTTTTGGCTTTTATTTCTGGCTGGTGATTGGTTGTATGGTAAAGAAGTGGTAGATAAATGTAGCAACAGCTGGGCCACCTATGGTGATCACCGCAGCTATCATTGCATGGTCCTCTTCTCTCTTTGGAACGGATGGCTCCGATGTTGGCTGTGATTATGTGGTGGACTTGGCAAACTGCACGTGGGTTTGTTTATGCTTCTACTGACTCCTTTGCCTGGCTGCTCCATGGGTGTGAGAGTTGTGACTCCCTGTCTCCGAAACTCCATTTCCCCCTCCCCCCTCCCCATCACATCCCACACTCAGTGGCCTGGCATCCTAACATTTTCCTTGGCTTAATGTGTAGAAATAATTCAACCCTATTTTTGAGGAAATGTTAAGGAAACTGGAATTAGCCTCTTGGAAGGAAGTTGTATTTTAATGTAATCCTGATGACAGTATTGCAAGATCACAATACCAGGTTTATATCCAGGTTAAACCTCACCTAATCCAACTCCCTCATGTTACAAATGAGGAAACTGTATTTGCCCAATGTCACATTGCTGGCATAGTAGAAGAACTAGGTTTTGGAAGTGGAGTAAAAAGTTATCAAACAAAACTTTGTGGACTACCAGAAATTGGCTTTGGCAGACAACAGCATGGAGAACTTCTGTTTTGGAGAAATTGTCTTATGACTAAATTGAATTAAATCCAAAATACAGTCATTGTTTATTGAGGTAGTCAGGGTTAAGTGACTTGCCCAAGGTCTACTCAGCTAGTAGGCGTCTGAGGCTGGATTTGAATTCGGGTCCTCCTGATTCTAAGGCTGATGCTCTATTCACTACATTACCTAGCAGCCTCAGATTTTTAAAAGATGAATCACTATATTATAGATTTAGATCTAGCAGGGACCTTACATAGCAGTCCCCTCCATATATTCTCTGGTCCACTTATATCCTCACACAAAATCTTTCGTTTCCTATCTCTTTTGTTCCTACCTCCACTTTACTTCTCTTTCTATCTCCTTTACCTCCTATTATTCAAAAGAGTGTATGTAGATGGAATAAAGAGTTAGGAAGGAGAGAGAATCCATTATAATTTAGAGAGGATGAACTTATTCACATCCCTGTGGGGTTATAGAAAAAAAACTCATCAATTCTTCCTTTATCCTTTGTGTTTATAGTCTGATCCTCTTGGGGCTATATCACATGAGACTGGGAATTCCCTCCTTTCCTCCTATGATCTTCATTCCAATTTCACCTAATAAATATAGATCTTTCGATTTTGTCACATTAGTAGCCTAGTGGGTAGAGAGCTAGCTTTGGAGTTAGGAAAGCCTAGGTTCAAAGCCCTGCCTCTGATTTACACTAGACCCTGGCCCATTTTCCCCAGTTACCTAAGAATGTATGTTGAAACAAGCTCCTGTGAAAGAAGTATACAGGCCAGGTATCCCCCAAAATGTTGAAATCATGAGGCTAATCTCCATTCCCTCCCACCCACCCCATCCTGCTGCATAGACAGAGTGATACAGAGGGACATTATAATGACCTCAGCTGGTCACAGTCAGGATTGTCACAGTGGAGGACAGTACTCAAGGGACATTTTCCTAGAGCTCTAAGAACATAATAGCAGTTGATAGGTGAACACCCCCCCATATGTATATATATATATATATATATACACACACACACATACATATAAACATATCCATATGTATGTATGTATACATATGTATATGTATATACATTAATCCATAATCATTTGTATTCTAGCATATTTTAACCAGAGGGATACCAAAGTGTTTGAATAACTAATAGTAATCCTTACCAGCAGCTCTGAAATGTTGACATTCCTGTAATGCTTCTTGGCAACACAGAATATCCAAGTTTAGGAGAGGAATTTGAAAATGTCAGCTTGATTCTTTTAGCGTTGTCTAGGAGGGCACTACTAAGGGTATATTCCAGCCACCAGGGAGGAGGTGAGGTCCCTCAGCCTTTTCTCTGCCCTGCCCCAGGCAGCTGGCCTTTTGTTTGTAGGCCCTAGAGAAAGTCTCAGCTACCCCAACAGTCATGCCTCCAGCTATGAATGGTAGCTGCGAAGTACAGATTTTTTGATAGGAAAGTGCTCCCTGGCTCTCTGTCCTTGTCCATTCTAGGGCTGAAAGTCCTTTTGGGATGCAGAATTCTTGGAAGGCCATACACAGAAGGCCATACACTTGGCCCTTGAGCCAAAGGTGGAAGGGTATAATTGTTCTCCCCAGTGTAATGGAGGCAAGTGATGCTATCGCTCATTTCTGAGAGTCTAATTCTTTCTAGAACAGCATTTGTTTCAATTTAATTTAGCAAGCATTTGTTCAAAGCCTAATATACGTGAGTCACAGATTTAGTACAGCCTTTTTACGTGTATTTGCACAGTGCCTGTCAGATAGTAAATGCTTCTATTTTCCTTTGACTTATCAAGCAGTGATGTTAGAAAAGCAAAAACGAAAACAGCTCTTACTCTCAAGGAGCTTATACTCTATTAGGAGGAAAAGAAACATACACAGATAAGGAAATGAAACATACGTACAAAGTAATTTCAGAGGGTATAGAGAACAAGATAAATCATGAAAGACCTTAAGTGGGGGGTGAACCTTCAACGGACCCTTTAACAGAGGTGGACATTTTAAGTTGTAGAGTGAGGCAGGAATGTATGTCAGGCATTGGGAGAAGCCAGTAGGATGACATGGAGGCCAAAGATGGAACATCACATGCAGGGACGTGCATGTAGGAGAGCTGGATTGGAGGCTATGGTTCTTGGGTAAGTAATGTGATCTATATCTGGAAAGACAGATTGGGGTCAGATTGTAAAGGCCTTTTAGTGACAAGAAGAGGTTATATTTAATCCCAAAGGCAGTAGGGAGACACCGAAAGTTCCCTGAGCAGGGGAGTGATCTATTCCTATATTCAGACATATGCTTTATGAATATATTTGTAATGAGTCCTGGGAGAGATGTTTCTCATTGCGGTAGAAGAGATGTATAGGGCATAATAGAGACACTATTGGTGAGTTAGGAACTGAAGGGCATGGTACTAAAACATTGAGATGATATTGTAGAACTTAATTCCCTCTCAAACAGCTCTTGTAGAAGACTGCTTCTTCCTTCCATTCAGTTTAGGCTTAAGGAGAAGGGAGAACACACCACACCTGACTCAAGTTATAGCAATACTTATGGTCACTTTGGTGACATCCCTAGACATCTCCACTGGCTTTGCTAAGGCCATCAGTTCCACTCCCTTCCTATCAGAAAATTTGGACTCTGCTCCAGGAACCACTCTTGGCTTTGTTAGACCAACTTTGACCTTATTCTGTTCAATTTTTGACTCTCCAGCCCACTTCTTCTACTCATAACATCCCCATCTTCCACTTTGGGCCATCTCTTCCTTCCTGCCTTTCCAGAACCTCCTTACGTGTTGTCAGAATATAAGATTCTTGTGGGCCGAGACTGATTTGCTTGCTATTATTTATGGCCCCAGCACTTAACACAATGCCTGGCACATGGTAAAGATTTAATCTGCCATTTCCCCTTTCTCTGTCTATCCATCTCTATCTGTCTTTCTCTACTGTCTTTCAACTTTCTAGCTATGACATCCATTTTTCTTCTAGATGAGAGAATCTATTTTTTAAACCCAATTCTACTTAGTTTAAGGAATTTAAGAATTTTGAGAGCCAGCATATTTGGAATTTCAATGATTTTCTTTGGCAACAGGCTAGAGAAACTTCTTTTATTTGGGCATTTTGGAAGCATTCATTTCCTGGAGGGGAGAGGAGATTTAAACAAAGGTTCATTTAAGGGAAATCTTGAGAAATTGAAACATCGAGTCCTCCTCAAAGTGTCAAAACAACTTTGACATACTAAATCCTCTGTAGGCCCATTCTAGCTCTTACTTAGCCTTGTTAATTACCACATTTGGCTCCTACATTAAAAAAAAATTCTTCTATCTTAAAATTCTTCATAGTTTTGTTTGTATGGTAGGCAGTCATGTGGAACTGTATCAATGAGCTTGTAGGCATCCCAATAAATCATAGCGTAGTAGACTCCTAAACTGCATCTTCCGACTGACTGTAACCTCCAGGAAAAAGGATACGCTTTGTTATGTGTGATTGGAATCTCTTAAATGATCTTGAATCTTTTCTATTACTTGGGTCCTTCTAGCTTCCCCTCAGATGCTGTAGAGTATTTACTTTTCTCTGGGTTCACAAGATTCTGGGATCTAGACGCTTTAGCTGAGGGAATTCTTCCTAATAATTTCTAGTTCTTTTAAGGTTTCAGGCCTGACTTCTGATCATCTGCAATACCGTACAACATGGCTTTTTTTTTTGTTTTCCAGCATGCTTTCACTTCTTAGTTGTGTTGACATATCTAAATATCAGCAGTGCATGAACTGAAATACTCCAGAAGTATGACGGGATACATAATTAGTAGTGGGCCTATTTCAATACCTGATTCTTAATCTGGGGCCTCTGTATCGATCCTATTGAAATAGCCTATGAATTCATCATCTATTTAGGTTGACAATTGGATTGTGGCATCATTAAGACAACTTAGTTGGTAGTAGGTTTTTTCTCACATGTGTTTTAGATCAATTTTACAAATATGTCCTGTAGGTTTCTGTCGTTGTTTGTCCTTTGTCTTTGAAGAGGACCAATGGCATCATAGGGTGATATCTTGACTTGTGGGTGAACTAGATTTAAGTGAGGCAAAGTTATACAAAGTTTTCTCTCTCCTGGGGTCATTTAAATTCAGTGGGAAGACAAAAGTCAGGATTATTGGTGATACTCTGGGATGCAATGGATGACCTCAGCATCTAAGATGTCTGACCACAGCACTTGCTTCAGCCACATTCATGGCCATTGGACCAAATTGTTCTCAGTTGCCCATTCCACCAGGAGAGGTCTTCATGTATTTGGGGTAGACATTTCCCTAACTCACTGATGATTTGAAGCCTGTTGGTCACATTCAACTTGGTTTAGCCCATCTGCCAAAATGGTTTTACTGGGGTGTGGCCACTGAATACGCTACAGCTTCTTGGAGCCATAAGGGAGAGTTGGGTGAAGGTGGGTGAGCAGCCCTAAAAAGGGTTAAGCAAACCCTTGTACCAGAGGTGCTAGTCCTCCCTGAACACCTGTATGCCCAAATGCCTACTAGACTTCAGTTTGAATCCTGTCTCTGACATTTATTAGATTTGTGATAGTGAACATGCCACTTATACTCTAGAGCAGAGGTGGGGAGCCTGCAGCCTTGAGGCCACATATGGCACTCTAGGTCCTCAAATGTGGCCCTTTGACTGAATCCAAACTTCACAGAACAAATCCCCTTAATAAAAAGATTTATTCTGTAAAACTTGAACTCAGTCAAAAGGCTGCACCCAAGGACCTAGAAGGCCACATGTGGCCTCAAGGTCATAGGTTTCCCCAACCCTGCTCTAGAGGCTCTTAGTTTCATCATTTCTAAAATAAAAGGGTTGGAATTAAGGTCTCCACCAACTCTAAATTTAATGATCTATAATCCTATAAACAACTGAGGGCAGATTGCTCAGGGATTAGCTAATTGGTTGGGGCATAGGGGAGTAGGATGTGGTTGTCTAGATCTGTGACTTCACTGGTGTAGAGAACTGGTTTGGAAAGTCTCTGCCCTAATGAAGATGAGAACATGACTGTCACTCAGTTTTAGGGCATTGCCTGGGTTCACTGAGAGGCAAAGTGTGTTATACATGGTCACGTAGCCAGAAAGCTCAGTGGTAGACATTAAGCCCAGGCCTGCCTGCCTGCCTGACCCTAGGCCTTAATGATCTTTTAACTGAACCTGTGTTTCTGATATATTGGAACTTAGTCATAATATCTCCCATTTATAGCACTTTAAGGTGTAAATGTTACCTAAGTTGATAGAGTCATAACTAGACCCTCACTCTGTCTGCTACTTTTCCCCATCATGCTGCTTTTTCCCCTCAGTAAGTGAGATGTTATAGGCCCCAAATGGAATAAACCAAAGAATGGACCATTCAGTTCATACAAAACGACCTGGTTCCTTATAGGATTCCTTATATGTCTTTTCTGTGTTTGCTACTTTCCTTGCTTCATCATATCTTTCTTATTTCTGGGAAAACTTGTACGTTTCTATGGTTAACACTAACATTTCTTTTTAGGACTTTTTTTTCCACAAACTTGCTTATAATTTTTTTTTTAAAGTACCTGTTGATTACTCATACTCATGAATATTCTGGGTTTTTTAAAATCTGACTTTGAAATAGACTCCTTTCCTGGTTCTTCTTTGTTTTACATGGGTTGCCTAAGCAGTTGAGGCAGATCATTCAGGTTGTGTGCATACTCGTTGTGTGAATGATGACATTACTAAAATTCAATTTAGAAATTTAGACATTAATAAAATCCCACATTGTAATTATTCAGGTAGTTTCAGGAGGTAGTAGATCATTTTTTAATTTTTTTTTTCTACTACCAGTGGTAGAGAGACAGTTTCATTTCTCATGGATCTTTCTGGGTCCTAAATAGCCCCTAGTTTGCCTTTTTCCAGCCTGCCTTGGGCTCCAATTATACACTACAGAATTATTCAATCAAGCAATCAAGGAGCATTTTTTAAGCCCTTAAAATGTCAAGGAACTGTGCTAAGTGATGGAGATGTGAATAAAAGATCAAAAACAGTCCTTGCCCTCAAGGAGCTTACATTCTAATAGAGAAGAGGACCTGTACCTTAGTAGGTACATATTAAGACAGGTACAGACTAAATGGAAGGAAATCTGTGAGGGCAAAGCCCTAGCAGGTAGAAGAACCAGGAAAGTTCTGGAGGAGAGCCCTCCTTCACACTATCTATATTTCTCTCCAGGCTTTAGTCCTGATTCCCTGAACTTTCTGCACCAAATCACAATGGTCTTTTCAAGCTGAAAGAAAGGTTCTCAAACTTATTTGGTCTACTGTCACCTTTTAAAAAAATTACTCAGTACCCACCTGGAAATCTACTTTCTTTAACTCTTTAATGTTTTTTTTCTTTTTTTTATTTGCATCATTTAAAAAAATATAAAATTTTTTTAAAATAACATCTTAAATTTATTAATTTATTGTAAATTTGTGTTTTTTTTTCTGCATTGCAATTTTGTTGATACAATATTGGGTCTGTAACCATATAGCATCTTATTGTAACCAAGTCATTACATGCATATATTCCTGCTGATACATGCCAGACTTCCTGACAATGTGTGACACACTTGCCTGCCAATACTTGCTTGTTAAGACCTGTTGGCAGACTTGACCACAGAGAGATTATAACTTATATTTTGTGTGTTTATTTGGAAAATAATGTAATCATTATGACTTTACCTCTGTTACACAATGGATGAAACACATATGAACAGTTTTTCAAAATTCTCTTCTCCATATACTTCTGCCATCCCCTTATTTTTAGTCAACACCCCTCCCCTAATTGCACTAATTAACACTCCCTCTCCCATTTTTCCAACACCCCCAAGGGGGTGGTATCTTCTACTTTGGGAACTGCTGATGGAAGTACACTGTACTTGTGTAGACACTTCTGATTGGTTGGCTCCTCCCAGAACCTCCATTTTAAGGAAAGTGCACAGTTTAGCTACATCTTTCTTCTTCCCTGGACTCCACTCTTAAATTTCTAGATTTTTTCCATCATTTTTTTTTCCACACAAATACTGAATCTGTTCTCCACCCCCTTTCAGCTCACTTTTAAACATTGTCTTCCCCATTAAAACGTAAGCTCTTTGAGGTCAGGGAGAGTTATTTCTACTTCTAATCTCTCCCCTCTTTCTCACTCTAGGGCTAATGCATAGCATGCAACAAGAGATTAACAAATCTTGCTTGTTTACTTGACTTGACTTGACTATTTTCTTTATATATTTCACAAATTTTAAGAAACTGCTTTGTAAACCATAACATTTATCTACAAATGAGTACATTGACAATAGTTGATGTATTTTCATCTCTAAAGTTTCTAAGAAGCAAAAAAGTTTAAAGAAAATATTACAATTAAATAGGTTCTCATTTTCATAATTCATAAAGATAAGGGCTATGTCATAATTATCTCATGGAATTATAGACTTTGAGAATTGGAAGGGACCTCAGAGAGGCCATCTAATTTGATCCATATGAAGGGACTCTTTATTGTAGTGTTCCTGACAAGTGGTCATCTCTGAATCTTTTAACTTCCCAGTGAAGTGGATTGTACAAAGTGAGCATTGACTAAATGACTCTGGCTTTCTCAGCTGCCAGATACATTTTGAGCTAAAGGTTAACCCCAAACCAAACCAAATCCCAGGAAAATCAGGGCTTTCTCCCCTTTTTTCAGATGGACTGTGTCTCTTTACATGTCCTCCTCCCTTTATAGGTAAGAAATGGATTTTTCTTGAATGAAGTATGAGACTCTCTTTTGTGTGTTTGTGTATATGTTACATATATGTGTGTGTATGTATGTAAGACAATATAAGTATAAGACTATATATGTGTATATACATGCATATCTATATTTTTCTCTCTCTATATATATGTATATGAAATATGAAATCTCTATTAAATTGTACCCTATTCAATTTGACCCAATATTCTGGATAGTCAAGGTCTTTTCTTTTCTGTATTCTGACTATTAATCAATGTACTGTCAATTCCTTACAAGTTTACATTATCTAAGTATAAAGGAATTAGTTTGGTATACTAGAAGTAATACTAGCTTCAGCATCAGAGGACCTAGATTCAAGTCTGGCTCTGCCACTTACTATCTGTGAAATGTTGGACAAGCTGCTTAACTTCTCTGGGACTCAGTTTTCTCATCTGTAAAAGGAGAGGGTTGTGCTAGATTGCCTCTAAAAGTCCCTTTCAATTCTGAATTGGAAGTATAGGCATCATTGACCTGCTTTGTTTCTGACCTGAACTGGCCTTTCCTTCCTTAGGTAATCTGGTGATGTATTGCTCTTGGGGGCTTACCATATGAGTGGAGGGCTAAGTATGGATTCCAGATCAGCTTTTAATGAAGCTCAGAATGCCTAAATTCAAGTGATCAACCAGTCTCAGCTCCCCAGTGGGGATTACAGGCATATTCTATGGCATCTAAGCTTCTCTCTCTTTCTCCCTTCCTTCCTCCCTCCCTCCCTCCCTTCCTTCCTTCTTTCCTTCCTTCCTTCCTTCCTTCCTTCCTTCCTTCCTTCCTTCCTTCCTTCCTTCCTTCCTTCCTTCCTTCCCTCCCTCCCTCCCTCCCTCCTTC
>CM053586.1:324958000-325003894 GCA_028646515.1 Pseudochirops corinnae
GTTGTGTACAGGTTTTGCCTGGTTCTGCTCTTCTCACTCAGCATCAATCCGTATAAACCTCTCCAGGTAATTATGAAGTCCATCTCCTCCCCATTTCTTATAGCACAATAGTATTCCATTACATTCATATACCATAGCTTGTTCATCTTCATTTATTCTTAACCTCTCCCCTCCCAATCAATTCAAACCCTTTCTTGTAATAAAGAAAAAAAAAACATTTAAGCAAAAACAATTCATAAAATGACCAATTCAGATCCTGCCCAGAATCTGTGCCTCCTCCCCATCTCCTCCCAAATTACCTTATATTTATTTTGTAAGGGCTTTTATATGCTCATGCTACTTCCTTATCTAGAATAAACCCTCCTGGAAGGCAGGGATCATATCGATTTTGACTTTGTATTGCCAACAGAATAGCTGATGCCTTGCTGGATTATTGGCAGAATGATACTACATGTACTGTATATACAACAGGTCTTGGGTTTGGACATAAAAGACTCATCTTAGTGAGGAGGAGGCAGTGTGATTCAGTGGACATAGCAACAGGTTTAGAGCCAGAAAACTTGATCTTGAATGAAAACTCTGATCATTTGCTGCTGATAAGACCTTGAAGAAGTAATTAATCTCTCTAGATCCAAGGCTTCTCGTTCGTAAATTGAATGGATTGGGCTAGAATACCTCCAAGGTCCCTTCTAGATCTAAATACATGGTCTTAGGATGTCATTCCATACCTACAATCCTCTGCTGTCTAGGAGAAACACGAGGTGTACTTCATCTCTTGCTCTCTATGACCAAAATGCTTCATCACAGACGATAAAAGCTTTGCTGTGTTTCAATGCTATGAGTACTTACATTATTGTAGTTTGTTTATACATTGTTCTTTTGGTTCTACTTTCTTCATCCTGTATCACATCACATGGGTCTCCTACGTTGCTTGTAATGCTTCATGTCTGTTATTTCTTGTGGCACAGTAACAAATATTCCATCGCATTCATGTAACACAGTTTGTCTAGCCATGTCCTACTCATTGTATGATGATTTCGCTTCTGGTTTTTACAAGTGAGGGTGAATCTACCATAAAAGTCACAGGTAATAGAATCTTTGTCCCAGAATTGAATGCTACTAAAATTATCATGTTGTCTTAACACCTTCCCTTCTGCTGTCAGCCTCCTCGGGGGGTTCAATAGTAAATTATCCTGCTTTCCCTCATTTTTGGTTTTAAATGAATCAGTGGAACTACTCCAAGGATGAGTGAAGATTGAATCCCTGCCACACCACAAACCCCAGTGCTAGTGCTTGGTGTCTGTGAGGTCCTGATCACTTTTTGTAAAGGCGCTAGTGACATTGGGAAGCTTGTTAACTGAAAACCGTCTTTGTTTTCCTTTTTTTTTTTTTTTTTGCAATGGATTTTTACAGAAACCCACCCCAGGGATCGAAGGGCCAGTTGCCTCTTTATTACACCATAGAAGAGCCCCATTAGCGTTCCAGTCTATATATTATGAAATTAAGTGGATACCCTTGGGGTTAATTCCTTGTTGTAATTGTAATGAAAAGAAACAATTTCTAACCCTCCATTTAAGATCTATCACTATTAAAATCCACTAGTCTTTGTGACTCCTGGGGCCAGTGGAGTGCTTCCATGTGTATGAAAAAGGGCACTCCCACAGTGCCCAGTGTCACTAATTTACCATATAACAACCTCCGAGTGGGAAAACTAACAAATGAGTTTTCCATTTAGCCCCTCCCTGCTGTTTATCCATGGTGGGTTATAGTCATCAGCTGTGTAAAACAATATGCATAGGAAAATTATGGGCCTGGGTTCGAGGATTGTGTTGGGTCGAGAGGAGCAAGGGTACAGCCTGATGAGACAGAGGAAAGTTTTCAGAAAGAGCAATCCTAAAACCATAGGATGAAAGCATGCCACAGGAGAAACTCTGGTCTCAGAAGTGACAACTCCCCTTCCTGCCACCTCCTAGTCTCTGCCATTTGTCTTAGAGTGGTTTCAGTAGGTTTTTCCATTTGAATGAAAACATTCTTTGTTTTTCTCATATGTATTGTTAGTGATTAAAAAAAAAAAGGAAAAGGGGGCGTGGCTAGGTGGCACAGTGAATAGACACTGGTCCTGGAGTCAGGAGGACCTGAGTTCAAATCCAGTCTCAGACACTTAACACAAAACTAGCCGTGTGACCTTGGGCAAGTCACTTAACCCCAATTGCCCTACTTTCCCCCCTCCAATAAAAAAAAGCCAAAAAAAAAAAAAGGAAAGTACATTCTGGAGAGTGACATCTGATTTAATTTCTTTATTAGCCCTTTCCTAGCCATTCAGATACCAAATTTCCAAGGGCACCATCATCTGTCAGCATAAATCCCCATTTGGTACATGCACTGGGGATGATGATAATAATTTAAAATAAGAGAAAGGGACATTTTCAATTCATAATAGAGTTACTCTATGAAAAAGAAAGAATGAGCTGACGGGAGGTGTCGAAGATTTCTGGTGGGAGTCCTTTTTAATAAATGTATTTGTTCAGTTGTGGTTGACACGATCATCCCTCTTTTCATTTCCCTCCTTTCACTCATCATAATGTGAGCTGCTTCAGAAGAAAGAAGAAGCTATTGCATGCCTGACAGGAAAGAGAAAACTAAGAAATAATTGTTATATTAAAAAAATTTCCCTTCTATTGCCTCAGGAAATGTGATGAAAGGTTCTATTTAGAGTTGTGGTGTTTTTTTTTTTTTTTTGATGATGTATCATGTTGCATGTCAGTATTTATTGAAAAAAATATATGGTTTATTTTGAGTGAATAGTCCCCATTGATTCATGTGGTGCCTCTGCTCTGTGACTTCTGTGTGTCTGAGGTGTCTCGGAGAACACTCAGGAAGTCATTTATTCCTTAGCTGTTCACATTCCATTTTCCAGCCTCGCCTTTCCCAACTTGCCTGCTCACTTATCATCTCAGAGAGCCAGCAGAAGCCTGGTGATGGCCCATGGCGTCCAGGTCACTGGTTTGGATCAGAATGAGGGAGGTGGTATGTGGCAAATTAGAGGACGAATTCTCAGTCCAGTTTCTGGCTTTCTCCAGTCTAAGCAGCTAAAACATTTAGTTCTTCTAAAGATGAGACTCTTCCCTTCTCCTTTTTTGGTCAGTTGTGAGCGAAGCTTCCGAAGATCAATCACTAGTAAGTCAATTTGGGGTGACTGCTTTGCCCTTTGATGTGGGGCCTTGGTTACTTTGATACTCATATGGCCTGTCACTTAGATCCAACCATTTCCAATTTTATGGAAGGAAACTTCATTTTTAGGTGAATTTTCATTCCTAGTATCATAGATTTAGAAGCAAAAGGCACCTTAGAGATTGTCTCATCCAATTTCTTCATTTTACCGATGAGGAAATTCAAGCCTAGGGAAGCAAATTTTCTAAAAAAAGAAGAGGATTTCCTTTCAAAATTTGGATCATATGTACCATTAGAGTCTTATTTTTTGTGACTGACCTCCCCCTGTGATAAGGATAGGAGGAAAGATATGGAAAATCATGAGCTGAATTTAGCCTCGTGAATCTGGTGCTGTGAAGCTACATTAATGACTTAAATGGGCGAAAAAAAATTGATTTTTTTTGTTAAACTGTGAGCCATAGGACCATAGACTTAAAGTAGAGAGAGGCCTTGAAGATTATCTCACCCAACTCCCTTACTTTAGAGATGAAGAAACTCATACCCCAAAAGGCTCAAGGCCAAACCAATCACTTAATCTGTATGGGACCCCGGATTTGAATCCAGCACTGAGTCAAAAATCAGTGCCCCTTCCTTTGTACCATGCTCTCTTGCAACATATCCCTTAAAAGGGTCTATGAACATGAGGGCATTGAGATTTTTATTTCACTTAAATATATATTACTAAAATGAGTGTTAGAGGTATATATTGGTATAGGTTGTGTTTTCTCTGTTTATTTCAGTCTTTGGAATAATGATGTATACTTTTGGAATGCTAGAATGGAAGACAATATATTTAGAAATTATCCAAACAAAATTATGTAGGATACTAATGAAACAGAGGGCTCATCGACACAAGGCAATTATAGAAACATTAATATTTATCCATTTTCCATCTGCAGCTCTGTTTGTTTTTACATCCATAGAACAAGATTCCCCCTTAATCCCTCCCCCCCCCCCAACACTTTCCAGCTTCCTTTAGTATTCTGTCTTCCCCATTACATTGCAATCTCTTTGAAGGTAAGGACTATCATTTTCTCGTTTGTATCTCTGGCATTTAGCACAGAGCCTGGCACATAGTAGGCTCTCAGTAAATATTCATTATTGAACTAAATTGAATATTTTCTTGTAAAAAAAAGAGGGAGACGATTGATAGATGTCCTCAGAGCATATGATAAACAGGTTAAATATTTCCCTAACAAACAGTTACCATTTTACAGAACAGAATCAAAGACTGATCATAGGTTCCTATCAGTAGATTTATTAAATGTTACCAGAAGTGTTTTACCTTTGGAGGCAGGCTCTGAAACAACTAAGATTCAAGAATGAAAGCAAAGGGATATCATGGGTAACATTCATATGAACTTAACCAACTGCCTCTGGAACTTGCTCTTTCCATTGTAGGTATTGTGGGTAAACTCTTATCAAACAATGTAGGAATGAGTTGATTGATTGATGATGATGAAAATAATAGTGATGATGCTAATTGTAATAATAGCAGTGTAATGGGGGCCTTGCCAATGTGGTCCAGTCTTTATCAGTGTGCATAGCAGTCTCTGCCTGATGCTGTCCCCCTTGGACTTCAGAGTACACACAGATATTCCATCATTATTTCCTCTCCACTTGCCTCATAGTAAAGAAAAGGCTTTTTGATTGCCTATTGAATTGGAATAGATGCGTATTCAAAACAGCACTAAATGACCAAAACGATCTTTCTTTCCTTCTCCAGCAGTGAGTGAGAAAGAGGATCTGCTGTGGGACTTTGGTGGAAGAGGAGCCTTGGGCTGATGTAATCATGAACACATGGCTCTGATGATGATGCTTCTGTATCTTTTGTGTCTACTCTTTCCTGTTTTTAGATAAAGAGTACCAATACTTAGAGATAGTTGCAATCTTGGGAGTTTCCAAAGGTCAGAAGAGTGAACTGCCAGAAGTCTAGGAAATGGAGTCCATATACAAGTTTATGAGTATCTGAGTGTTGAGGAATGAAGCCCAGTGCAGTAGTGAATCAGTGACTCCAATCACTGTGTCCTGTTCTGATAATGGAGCAATTTGTCCAGTGGCTATGACACATATGAAAATTAGGTTTTTTTGGGGGAAGGTTTGCTTTGTATCAACTTCTTTAAGTTGGGGCCCTTAGGGACTGATGTAGTTTAGGGGAGAGTGTGGTCCACATACAGGAAAAAGGTTTATATTTATGTTTTTACTATATCTTCTTATCAAAAACTCTTTGTAAAAGTTAATTTATATCAATTGATTAAATGAGAGTGGTATCAGTGATATGGTTGAAAGATTAACAGGTAATTCACACTGGGATGAAACTCCAGAACATGTGCTTGAGCTGATAGAATTAGAAAGTTACCTAGAACCCCTTAGGGTTACACGCAGAACCTTGAGCCATTCTGATTCTGGTCAAATAAAGTAATATTTGTAAAAAAATAAATACTTTGCACAATACCTGGCACACAGTGGGCCCTATAGAAATGCTCATTCCCTTCCTTTTTTTTTGTTCTTGCTCTCTTAATAAAATTTGCCAGTTACCAGTACCTTACAATGTATTCCAAAATAAAGTTAAAATGAGTACATGATTTAGATATAGAGGCTGGTACTATAAGCAAATTGAGAGAACAATGAATAGTTTACCTATCAGATTTATGGAGAATGGAAGAATTTATGACCAAACAAGAGGTAGAGAGCATGATGAAATGCAAAAATGAATAATTCTGATTACATTAAATTGAAAAGTTTTTGCACAAACAAAGCCAATGCAGCTAAGATTAGGAGAGAAGCAGAAAATTGGGAAAAGATTTTTACAATCAGTGTCTCTGATAAAGGCCTCATTTCTAAAATATATGGAGAACTAAGTTAAATTCATAAGAATACAAGTCATTTCCCAATTGACAAATGGTTAAAGAACATGAACAGGCAGTTTCGAGATGAAAAAATTAAAACTATCTGTAGTCATATTAAAAATGTTCTGAATCACTATTGATTAGAGAAATGCAAATTGAAACAACTCTGAGGTACCACATCATACTTATTAGATTGGCTAACATAACAAAACAGAAAAATTATAAATGCTGGAGAATATGTGGGAAAATTGGAACACTAATGCATTGTTGGTGGAGTTGTGAAATGATACAACCATTCTGGAGCGCAATTTGGAACTATGCCCAAAGGGCTATAAAAATGTGCATACTCTTTGACCCAGCAATACTACTTCTAGGGCTGTATCCCAAAGATATCATAAAAATGGGAAAAGGACCCGTATGTATAGAAATATTTATAGCAGTTCTTTTTGTGGTGGCAAAGAATCAGAATTGAGGGGATGCCCATCAATTGGGGAATGGCTGAACAAGTTGTGGTATATGAATGTAATGGAAAACTATTGTGCTTTAAGAAATAATGAGCAGGCAGACTTCAGAAAAACCTGGGAAGACTTATATGAGCTGATGCTGAGTAAAGTGAGCAGAACCAGGAGAACATTGTAAACAATAACAGTCCCATTCTGTGATGACTAACTTCAATAGACTTAGTCTTCTCAGCAATGCAGTGATCTAAGACAATTCCAAAAGATTCATGATGGAAAATGCTATCCACATCCAGAAAAAAGAGCTACGGAGTCTTAACATAGATTGAGGCAGACTATTTGCTCTTCCCCTCCTCTACCTCTCATTTTGTTTTGTCTTTCTCATGGTTCATCCCCTTGTTTCTAATTTTTCTTTAGAACATGACTAATGTGACAATATGTTTAATGTCAATGTATACGTAGAGCCTATGTTAGATTGCATGCTGTTTTGGGGAGGGGAGAGGGAAGGGAATTGGAGGAAATTTAAAACTCAAAAGCTTGTGGAATTGAATGTTGAAAATGAAAAATAAATAAATAAAATTTTAAAAATTGCCACTGAGGGTGGGAGTTGAGATAAAGACCCTTTCCCAATGCTCCCTAGCTTATATGTATTACAGCAGCAATCAAAGTACAATACAACTCCAAAGGACACAGATGAGTAAATAATGATTACTATACATTTATTCAACAAGTAATTATCAAAAAAATTCCACGCAGGAGGTTGTGTGTTACTATTATGACTTGACGTAGTTAGAAACTGAGGCTGAGAGAGATTAAGCAAAAGTAAGTTGAAAAGCCAGGATTTGAACCTAGGTTTTCAGGTTCCAGGCTAGCTAGATGGCTCAGTGGATAGAGTGCTGGGCGCTGAGTCAGGAAAACTTGAGTTCAAATCTAAACCTCAGACACTTACTAGTGATGTGACTCTGGACAAGTCACTTACCTCTGTTTGCCTCCGTTTTTTTACCTGTAAAATGGGAGTAACAAAGAGAGGTAATAGCAGCATCTATCTAATAGAGTTTTTGTGAGGATCAAGTCGGACAGCATTTGCAAGGTGCTTAGCACGATGTTTGGAGCTTAATTAATGCTTATTCCTTTTGTTTTTCTGAAGTGGCCCATTGATTGGTATCTTTGACGCTAAAGAAAATATAAAAGATCAGTTTTGGATTAACAATGTAGACGTTACATCAATTTTCTGCCTACTTGAAGACTATGTCAAATTCAATCTGAGATACTGTTATTCATAATAATGATAGCATTTATATTTGCCTTTAAGGGTTGCCTTACAAATATTACCACTTTAGCTCAACTGCCCTGGGAAGTAGGTGCTAGTTTTATCTTCATTTTATACATGAGGAAATCAAGGCAGAGGTTAAGTGACTTGCCCAGAGTCACACAGCTAGTAAGTGTCAGAGGAAGGATTTGAATTTAGTCTTCCTAACTGCAGATACAGAACTCTAGCCACTACACTAACTTCTAGACACACTGTACTATATACAGTTATATTCAGCTAAGCTCTCTAAACTAGAACGAGTTACTTATTTGCCAACAATTACTCTTCTTTTTGATTGGCAGTTACTCATATGGTACTGATGATATGCATGCTTAAAGGACCCAAATCCTCTTTTCTCTCTTCATGGGTGAAATTTGTGCCTATTGTAGATCGGAGCCAAGAACTGTGTTTATTATGAAATGAGAAAAGATTAAGGCAACAGTGAGAAATTCAAAGTGTAAAGCTGCTTTCAAACTTGTTCTATGTGTCACTTGTTGAAAACATATTCTGTATGTCTAGGTCCCCTTAGCGTCCCCTAAGACTCAAGACACAAACTGGCGTTTGACTCGAGAGTAATTTTCTCTCTTTGCTTTATTTTCTCCACATAGGGAAAATCTTTAAGGTAAAGAGTAAGTAAATTTTGTCTGTTTCCCCAATGTAGGTAACCTGGTCTCCAACTTCCACACAGACATTCAAGATACGATATAGGAATCAGGTTGTTGAAAGTTATGTTGAATCAGTTATGCATTGTTCCCAGCCCTCCTTATCAAACAATGTTGGGGAAGGAGACACCAAGTTTGCAGTTTGTTTGTTTTTTTAATCACCTGCTCTTTGCCATACCCCCTACCTGCAAATTGTCATGTTCTTGTTACCTTGGGTGAGGAACTGAGATTTGAGGACCCTCTTTTGCAGAGGTGGACCTATCTGGAATATCTTAAATTTACCTATAAAAGCTGCCGCCACTTCAAAGCCATTGCTGATTTCCAGCGATCAGCTCATCAGCTTGTGGCTATCTTGATGTACTTATAATAAAATCCTTTTAATTCTTTTTTCTGAATTTTACCTTGTTAATCAGGGTGAAAGCCTAAATGAAGAATTTTCCTTTTAACAAGATACATATCACTCATCACAGAAAATGCACAAGATACTGTAACCCAAGTTCCAGAGCCCCTTGAAATGAAGCTCTCTCTTCATTGGGGAAAAGCAATGCCCCACACCTATTTGGGGCAAGGTAGAGTTCACAATAGTGAGACAAAGGGGAGCTGTACTCTCTTTGAAATTTCTTTGATTCTTCTCAAGCTCTTTGGCGCTGCAATCACTTTGGTCACTTCTGACATCTAGCTTTGAGAGAGAAGATGGAAGATGCCAATCCAACTTCAAATTGTTGAAGGAAGAATAAGATTCTGAAAGAAGCTGACATGAGAGGAACTGGCAGTCTCCATCATTTCCATACACATGGCTTGCTACTCTAGAGATTTGAGGAGTTTCTCCTTGGGTGAGACCCAGGACCTTCTATCATGGTTAAATTGGGTTTCCTCACTCCCAATGGGAGAATTCTCTTACTCCATATTATCCAGTATATATTTTCCTATGTATACTATCTCTAGGTTCTGTTTGGCTATTGACTTGAATAATTGTGTTTCTTTGCTAAATATTGTATGTGTTCATTAAATAACTGGTATTTAGTGGGGAAGGGGTCAAATCTTAGATACAAAGCTTGGGTCTTCCTTTTCCTATTAAAAAACCATAATCAGAAGTTTAGCTTGAATCTGAAAATTACATTCTCCAGACTAATAATATTTAAGGGAGCAACTAGATATAATTCTAGCCCAGTATAATCTTCTGCCCATTTCCCGCTGTTTTTACCTTTCCTACCCAATTTTGTTTTATAGCCCAGTATAAAGTGGCCAAGCTTCTAGCCCCAACTTCCTGCTCTAAGAACCAGAGTGCTAAATTAATCTTCTTCTGGGAGGCCTGAATATATTTTGGGAACTCTCAAAGTTGAGATTACCCACAGGGTAAGTAAAGTATGCTCTCTGTATTTTTAGTTTTTGACATACACACAGAGAAGGAAACAGAAAGACAGGGTGAGTCCCTCTCATTCTTGATATGTGCTGTTACTGCAAAACACCATTATTATTCCTTGGTGGAGGGTGGGGAGAAAGGGATCAAATCTCCCCTCCCTTCCCCCCTTACTGCCCTCTGTCTGGAAGACCAAGGGAGAGAAAGCATGTGGGAAAAAAGGCCATGTTGTTTCACAGCTTGCTTTTATAAACCACAGGGAACGGACAGTGTTTCTGTCAGGGGTTTGGCCCAAATGTTATGCCCTCTCTTCTCCCCACTGCCACCCTGAAGCTCTTAGTCATCAATCATCATGGAGGCAGCCCCAGTTACTGAGAACAAATTAGAGGATTTCCCTGTGAATTCTCTGCAAGAAGATACATTGAAAATCTTTGGAAAAAGGTGCACACTCTTAACATGATGAAGCTGTTTGGGGAAATCATCAAATGAATAAGAAGTCCCTTGATCAATCCCCTTTACAGATGCTATTAGTTAAAAAAACAAAATAACAGAAACAAAAACATTCACAAAGTCATTCATTTATAGATACAAGAGATGTTAGAAGTCATTGCATTGAAATCTCTCCTTTTTACAGAAAGAAAGGCTGTCCCCATGGTCACAAAGATCATACTACACAAGGAGTCCTTTTCAGAAGAGGGATTCAAACATAGGTTGTCAGAATCAGGATTCTTTCTATCATATCACACTTCATGGAAGAGGTAAGAATCGATCTATATGTTTCCCACATGTTTGTTGACCGACCTGATCTGGGTCTTGAAGGGCAGATATGATCTGATTATGTGGACAGTAGAAGCAACAGAATAGAGAGTACATACACTGAAAGTCAGAATAACATAGCCAATTTGTTTTGGACCAGTTCAGGTTGATTCTAACTCTGCCTCTGACACCAACTGTGTGACCATGAACAAATCTCTTAATCCAGTGGTTCTCAACCTTCCTAATGCCGTGACCCTTTAATACAGTTCCTCATGTTGTGGTGACTCCCAACCATAAAATTATTTTCGTTGCTACTTCATAACTGTAATTTTGCTACTGTTGTGAATCTATCTGATATACAGGATGTATTTAAATTGAACATAACCCACAGATTGAGAACTGCTGTCTTAATCTTTCTGAGCCTTGTTTTCCCCTTTTGTAAAATGGAATAGTAATGTGTAAAGTCACCTGTTTTGTTTGGGTTGCTATGAGGTTCAGATGAATGACATATAGATTTCACTTTGTAAACTTTGTGACTATATAATGTTTAGTTATTATTACACTCAGTAGAATAGTAGATCCCCTCAGTTACTAGGGATTTTTTTCCCCTTGATCTTTCTTTTTTTTGTACATAGTACCTTTGGCTAGTTTGGCTAAGAGCTTCAGAAGAAATGATTTCTTTCAGACTCCTCAAAAATTTCATTTGTTAGTATCTTGTCCCTATTTAATGTAGACAGAGTTGGAGATTGTATGTCTTCCCTTTTCATTTGGTCCCATATGTCATTTCCATATGTTGTATGTACTTAAATATTTACATGTTGTCTCCTACCTTAGAATGCAAGCTCTTTGAGGGCAGAGATTATATCTGTCTCTCCTTGTCTTTCCTGCTCTTAAATCAGTGCTGGGTATATAATAAGCACGTAATAAATGTTTTTTGGTGGGCAGCTAGGTGATACAGTAGATAGAGCCCTGGTTTGAATCAGGAAGGCTCATCTTCATGAGTTCAAATCTGGCCCAAGATGTTTACTAGTTGTGTGACTGTAATGAGAATAGGAATTTGAAAACCTTCCTTGCCACCAAATAGACCTGGGCGGGGGTGGGGGGTGGGGTGGGATTTGAAGACCTCCCCTGCTTTGAAAGTAAACTCTGCCTCCTAAAATGCTAAATGTAATCACATGGAGCCTGTACTGGGAGTAGTGGGAGAAGTTTGCTGAAGGTAAGCAGAGCCAGAGCTAGCCAGAAGGTGAGGGAGAGAGGATGCTTAGGCAAGAAGTCAGATAGGCTCATGAATAGATATTGATCTTGTATTGGTTTGTGGGAAGGCTAAAGGATGCTGTGGCTCTCAGCATCATTATGGCTTCTGAATATCTTTGATACTACGACAGAATCAGCTTACTGGTTTTGGGATTCGGTTTTCTGGTGTCTAAATAAATGCTTCAGCTCTGTCCTCTATCTACAGAGTTTGCTATATTTTGTGATTGAACATCATGTGATACTTATAGTCACGGTCTTTATTGTGACCGTAGGTGCTGTAAATATTGCATTGGTGCTACAGTGACTCTGAACAAGTCACTTCACTTTGATTACCTCAGTTCCTCATCTGTTAAAAAAAATGAAATGGAGAAATAAATGGCAAACCACTGCAGTATCTTTGCAAAGAAAACCCCAAAATGTGTTCATGAAAAGTCAGATACAACTAAAATGACCAAACACCAACAAATTCTTACTGACTGGGTGACTAACCATTTTTACCCTGGGGAAAATTTCACATGTCCCCTCAGATCAACTTTTTAGGAGGAGAGAGGGAAAAGACCATAGGATACAAAGTCGCTAAGGTATATTATCTCATTATTTGGAAGCACTTGGCACGGCACAGAGCACATAATAAGTCTTAAACACTTCTTTCTTTCTTTCTTTTCATGGGTGGAGTAAGCTTCTGGGATACCACTAGGCAACTGCTTAGGAAGCCACTGAACTTGAAGGCCAAAGCAGGGTAAGGTCAAGGAATAATTCACATGAAATAAAGTTGTGAGAAGTAGGAGATTAGGGTTAGCGTAGATTGCTATCTTAACTATTCTTACTAGAATTACTAGGCCTAATCCATTCTGAGTAAAAGGAAAGCCTGACTTTTTAGAAATAGGACAATGAGGCTGAAATGTCTTTCAACCTTGAAAATACCCATAAGCATATAGATAATGCAATTTGTCTATAGCACTTAGAACAAAAGAGTTCATTTTCTTGACTGTAATAAAATGTTTTTGAAAGGCTTGATGTCATCATTGGTCACATTGGATTAAATATCTGATCTGTAGTATCATAGGTCTGTGGGAGTAGTAGGATCAGGAGAGGTATCCAGAAATTCCCAGAGACTTACAAACTCATACAGTGTTAGAGTGCTGTGCACTCATTTTATAGATGAGGATGGTGAAATTCAAGACTATGCATGATTTGCTTAAAGGTCACATGATAGCTTAATCATGGAGCTAGGATGAAACCTCAGGGCTTCTAGGCCTGTGTTCTTTTCCCTGTAACATGCTCATGGGATCACAGGATCATAGATTCAGAACTGGAAGAGACCTTAGAAATCATAGTTCAACCTTCTGATTTTATAGATAAAATTTTAAATAACTTGCCCAAGGTCACAGTGCTAAGATTTGAATCTAGGTCATTTGAATCTAGGTCTTTTGACTCCAAATCCAAGACTTCCTATTGCCTCCCACAATACAGAGCAGCTCCTAAACCAACCAAAAGCCCTCCATCTGGCTTAGGTTTTGGTTTCATGACTTTCATGTTCAACAGATTTCATTATATTTCCATCATACCAGAGCAATGTCAGTAAATACACACATACAACTATATAAATGTATATATTTATATAGATATATTAAAAAATCCCCCCTTGGATTCCAAATGTTTCCCATTTTTAGGAGCTGAGAAATATGTACCAGTTATGATTGCATCTGTGAATTACAAAGGTAACTTTGGAATGGAACCAGACCTCCATCTTAAATACTAAGCCATTCATAGTATATCACAGCTAATCACCACAGTGCCTGTGCTGGAGAAATAAAATTGGGGCTTGGGGAGGGGGGGCATAAAGAAATTCTGAAAAGTCTCCCCACATCAAAAACTGCATTGAGTTGTTATGGAAACTGTGGTTGTAGAAATGCTCTCCTAGTGAGGTTACCACCCACAGGCTTGCATCATGTAGTTATGACAAGTAAAGTTACAAATGAACCGGTCGGAACAAAGAGTTTTCTCTTTTTTTCATCTGGAGCCGGGGAAAATAATGACCTCACCATTACGTCCTCTGTGTTCCAGCTGTATTATTTATTATTTGTATACATCACACTGTCTACCCCCTCAGCGATCAACAATAGATGGAGAATGCCACACAAAGCCCCTGCCCGGAGCCGCTGACATCTCACGCATCAAACTGCTTTCTTCGGCAATATGCTTTTAGGTTCATTGCAAATCTATCTTTATGGCTATTTAAAGGCTGCCGTTAAGCTGAGGGCTTTTGGTTCAGACCTTGTTGTTTCTTGGAATGAATGATCACTAGTTGGAATTGTCACCTAGTACAAATCAGATGAGTCAATAGTCCACCTGAATCACATTTATTTTTTTCTTCTGATTTAGAGTCCTCTCTATGCTAATTTTTGATGTTCTCTCATCTCAGTAAGCATATTTCCCCCCTCAACACATGCTTTTTAATGTGCAATGCAGTCCCCTTTAAATATAGAACTCTATTCCCTGCCCCCACAGACATCTGGTGGTCTTATGTCTTTTTTTATGTGATCGAGTATTGCCTTCATAACCCAAGCAAGGCAGACCTTTTCTGCTGTTGTGATGAGAATTTCAAAGGGGGTAGAATGGGGAGATTAACTCTGACTGTGGAAGGATCAATCCAGACTTCAAAATTGGGGTTCTTAACCTGGGATCCTTGGAGGATTTTGGATAGATTTCAGGGGATCTATAAACTTGGATGAGAAAAAAAAAGTGCATCTTTATTTTCACTCACCTCTCACTGAAATTTAGTATTTCCTTCAGTCATTTAAAAACATATGCGAAGGGGCCCTATGCTTCGTCAGACTGTCAGAGGAGTTCATGACATCAGCCCCTGCTTCAGAGCAACTAGAACTCTAAGGATTCAAGTCAGTTCTGGCCCAAGTTTATAATCTACAGTGGTCTTACTCAGCTTTAAACAGGTTGAATGACATAGTAGATTGGTTATTGATTGGCCTTTGGAATCCTCAAAACCCACATTCAAATCCTACCACAGATGCATATCAGCTGTGTGGTCCCTGGAAAAGTCATTATCTCTCTGAGCCTTGTTTGGTGCATCTGTGAAATGGAGAAAATAATAATACTTATCTCCCAGAGTTGTGAGGATCAAATGAAATTATATTAAATGCTTTGTAAACTTAAAAGCATTAGGTAAACAGAAGATATTTTACATTAAATACATATATATTAGATATACTATATATGTTATATGGAACGTATATAATATATATATAACATAAATAGTATATAATATATAATGCTATGTTATACATGTGTATGTATGTGTATTCACACACACCCACACACACACCCACACACATGCACACACACACACACACATATTTGAGAACTAGCAAGAACTAATAATCTAACTAGAATTACACCTGGTAGTCATTCTGAAACTATTTAATGCCTTTATCTCCTTGTATTTGGTCTAATTCTCTTGGCCTGAAAAACACTTGTTGATTGAATGGTTCATTTCCTCTGTATTCAATGAGCCAAACCAAAGGCACAGGGGAAAAAAAGTTAGTAGTCTAATCGGCACTCCCCTTGACACACTGATTAAGAAGCAAGGTATTTGTTGTTTGTATTCCACCGGTATCCCCACCATGTCATGAGAACACAAGAAAGGTCACTCCCATGTTAGGAAGGCCTTTTGTGGAAGATGCACAGAAGAACCTGGGGAAAATTTACAAGGCATGGGCAGGTATGGATAGGTTGTAGTATGTTGGGCTGAACTGATAAAACCATTAATCTATTGGAGTATTAAAGTTATAACGAGGTAAATTTCTTTGTAAGGTCAAAATTGTGCTCCATATTGATGGTGTTGTAGGATTCAATGAGTCAAGTTTAGTCAATTTAAATAAAGTCAATCAGCAAATGTTTATTCAGAGCTCACAATGTTCTGAACACTTTGCTGGGTGTTGGAGATAAAAAGAAAGTCAAACAGTGCCTACCCTCAAGGAGCTAGTTATAGAGTAGAGAGTGGGCATTCTGAGATGGGAAAACTTTAGTCATTGGGTGGACCAGGAAAGACCTCCTGTAGTAAGTGGGGTATGAGCTGAGTTTTGGAGGAGCACAGAGAAGCCAAGAGGTAGAGGTGAAGAAGTAGAACATTTCAGGTATGGGGGACAGCAAGTATTAAAACACTGAAGCAGGGAAAAAGGAAAGAAGCGGGCATGTGTTACATGCCCATCATGTGCTAGGCCCTGTGCTAAGTAAGTACTTTTACAAATATTTTTCTAATTGGATCCTTGTGACAATCTTGGGAGGTAAATGTTATTTGATCCCCATTTTACAGTTGGGGAAACTGAGGAAAATAGAAGTGATCTGACCAGAATCACATAGCTACTAAACATCGGAGACCAGCTTTGAAGTTCCTGACTCCAAGCCCTGTGCTTTATCCATTCTATCTACTCCACCACCTGGCTGCCTCATGAAGATGAGAGATGGAGAGTTGTATTTAAAGAAATGCAGTTAAGCCAGTGATGCTAGCACACAAAGTATTTGAAGAAGAATAAGGTGATGAGCTAAAGAGCAGTTCTGGCCTGTTCAACATTTTCATCAGTAACTTGGATGAAGTTCTGGTTGACATACTTATTAGATTTGGGGATGACATAAAGTCAGGGCGGATTACTAATATGCTGGATATAGAGACTGAATACAAAACATTCTCCATGGACTGGAATAGGGGTTGGAAACTCTAAGAGAAAGGGAGACCATTAAACCATACAAAAGGGTCCCTACATATAGACTTAAAAAGGATACACACACACACACTTATTCATTAATAATTCAACATATTAAGAAATTGCATTTTAATCTGGTTCAGACCACTTTCAGGGGAATTAGAGGTTACATGCATTTCATGGGCCACCCCTGGGCTGGAACAGCAGGACACATAGAAGATGAAATTTGATAGGGGTAAATATAAATTTAAAGTTTAAAGATAAATTTAATAAATCAACTTCATAAAAGCAAGTTAGTGGGCGTGAGAGAAAGGTTTAACTAGAAAAGTGTTTATATGAAAAAAATTGGGTGTTTGAGTGATTTGCAAAGTCAATCTGACAACACTGTGAAATGGTGGCCCAAAAATCCTGCCACTCTAAACATAAGCTGTTCTATGAGACATGTCACATCCAGAAGGAGGGAGATGATCGTTCCCAGATAGTCATGACACATCCCAAGTATTTTGTACAGCTTTGATTGCTAAGAGCAAAAGAAACGATGCCATCACAAGGGTGATGTCTTGATTTGATTGTGACTTGGAAATAAGTGATATTGATAAACTGATCTTTAGGAGATTGATCAGGATAGGGAGAGGATTGGGGAGCATGTTCCTCAAGGACTGGTTGAAGGAATTGGGGAGGAACAATACATAGGTGGGATAGTGGTTTTCAAATAACTGAAAGACTGTCATGTAGAGTGAAATTTTTTCTACTCCCTCTTCCCCCCCAGGGACAGAGTTAGGGATAATGGGTAGAAATTGCAGGGGGATAGATTTAGGTGTGATGTAAGATCAATTTCTGAACTTTTACAGTTATATCAAAAATAGATTGACTTGGCAGTGGTGGGTTCCCTTGTAAAAGACATTCCACAAGTACAGGCTGGATAATGGCTTGTTGGGAATGTCCCTAAAGAATTTTTGATTAAATGGTTTCTAAGCTTGCTTCCATGTCTGAGACTCTATGATTCTTCAATCCAATATCCACTTAACCACTATTTAGCTTTCTCTTGCATGTTTAAAAAAAATTCACTAAAAACATAAGCCTAATTGACCTTTCTCTATTAGTATCAGGGAATCCTTGTATTGGAAGAGATTTTGGGGATTATCTAAGCCAAAAGGCAAGAATTCTTTGTACAGTCTCTCTGAGAAGATGTCACTCAGTCTCCACCTAAAAACTTCCTCTATTAGAGAGGTTATTATCTCAAAAAATTCCATTTTTAGACTATTCAAATTGTAAAAGTGTTCCTTATAGTTACTCATCCCTGTACATTTCTACC
The DNA here is from genome assembly GCA_028646515.1 of Pseudochirops corinnae. NCBI lineage: Eukaryota > Metazoa > Chordata > Mammalia > Diprotodontia > Pseudocheiridae > Pseudochirops > Pseudochirops corinnae. The sequence goes on from CM053586.1 coordinate 324,975,895, forward strand.
CATTTGCTCCCTTTTCTCTAGTGTTCAGTGTTTCAGTTGTATCTGACTTTTTGTGATCCCATGGACCATAGCATGCTGGTACTTCCATGGGGTTTTCTTGGCAAAGATACTAGAGTTGTTTTCCATTTCCTTCTCTAGTTCATTTGACAGATGAGGAAACTGAAGCAAACAGGGTTAAGTGACTTGCCCAGGGTCACACAGCTAGTAAGTGTCTAAGGTCAAATTTGAACTCAGAAAGATGAATCTGACTTCAGACCTGACACTCTGATCCACTGTACCACCTAGGTACTTAATTAATGCTTATTGATTAATTGATGACACTGCCACTATCTTCCCAGTCACTCAGATACAATTCTATGTCAACATGACTTTTCAAATCCCTCCCTCCTCCCCACTGGTACAGCTGCCACTCCAGTTCATGTCTCTATTTCTTCTCTTTTGCCCTGTCATAAAGTCCTCAAACTGGTCACTTTGCTTCTACCTCTTTCTCTCTCCAATCAAAGCTTTCCACAATTGTCAGAATAATCTTCCTAATATACGTTATTGGGTAAGTCATTTCCCAGTTCACAAATGTTCAGTGGATTCACCAGTTTGGTAAACCTATTGAAAATGAAAAGAGGAAACATGGAATAGTAGATAGAAAGCTAGCCTTAAAACCAGGAAAACCTGGGTTCAAATTTTACCTCTGCTGCATACTGACTGTGTGACCTTGGGTAAGTCATTTAGCTTCATAGTGATCTATTCCGCTCTCTAAATCTATAAGGTTCAGAGAAGATGCTGGTTAACATTGGCAGGGGTGTTCTCCCTGAGGTGTAGTCTTTACAAAGAAATCACAAGTCTAGTTCCTATTGTTTTAAACATGGAAATGGCACTAGTTCAGTAACAGGGAGAAGCTGCAGACTTGGTAACAGGGAGACAAATGCTTTACAAGTGCTAGTGCTTTACAAAGTCTGGAAAGGGTTACCTTGCCATCATATTAATGAGTATAGTGATGAGATAGCAGAAAGGGCACTGGATCATTAGCCAGGGAACCTAGGTTCAAATATTATCTGTGATGCACGTCACATGTGTGACCTTGGGCACATCTCTTAGTATCTTGAGGCTTCAATTCCCTCATCTGTAAAATGAAGAAATTGGACCAGATCCTCTCTGAGGTCCCTTCCTGCTTTCGTACTTTGATCCTACTCTAGGGTAGCAATTAATTACTATTTAAGGATTGTAGTTATAATGTAGAGAGGAAGGAAATAAGCATTTATATAAATTCCTACTGTCTTCCAAGCACTGTGCTAAGTGATTTGCGAATATCTCATTCGATCCTCACAACAACCTGGGAGATAAGTGCTATTATCACCCCTCTTTTGATGAAGTAACTGGGGATAGAAAGGGGAGAGAATAAGCATTTGTGTAGTGTGTATTGTGTTCTGGTAAACCATATCAGCCGACTGGCTAAACCATGCTGAGGGTAACCTATTGGTGAGGTAAGGGGATGTCTACTCCAGACAGGTGAAGATATCTCCTGGTGAAATGGGAGGATGAGAATGATTTGTTCCAATAGCCATGAAGACAGCTGAAGCAGGTGCTGTGGAGTACTTAGAGCTTGGTCAGGTAAAAACCAAGTGGTAGTCCTCAAAAAACCAAGGTCATCCACTGCATCCCGGGCCATCTCTAGTCCTCTTGACTGCTATCTTACCACTGGACTTTGATGACTTAGGAAGCGAGAGTGAGGCTGATGACCGAGCAACTCTGCCTCACTGAAATCCAATTTGTGTACAAGTCAAGACATCACTCTGTGATATCACTGGTCTTCTTTGAAAATGAAAGATAAACAGCATTATGTTTGAGGCAATAAACACATTTACAAATGTCACCTCAACTGATGCTCACAATAACCCTGTGGGTTGCTTATAATAGATGCTGTCTTTACAATTTTACAATTGGAGGAACTGAGGCAAACAGAGGTTAAATGACTTGTTCAGGGTCACATAGCTTGTAAGTATCTGTGGCTATACCCCATAGCCTTATCTAAAGGAGATAACATCATTTTCTAGCAAGGAGAGGAGAGAAACATGTGATCCCGAAGTCAGAAGCCGATCAGACATTGTGGGTGAGACAATCCTTGAAAGTTCACAGAAGGTGATCATGGGTTCTGCTTTGTTTGATTTCTCTGTGACTCACATCTTCAATCTTTACCTTGAGAGTTAGATTCAGTGTTTGTCTTCCTGTGATTGAGTTGCTAGTGTGATGAAAAGATTCCTAACAAATAGAACAATTCTGTAGTTTTGGGCTGCCTTAGGATGGGTAGGCTCCTCTTTATTAGCGCTTGTAAGTAGAGGCTGGATGAACATTAATGGCTATATTATTTCTGTACCAATGCTCTTCTTCCTTACCTTTGTCCCTTAGAATCCTTGGCTCCCTTTAGGATGCAGCTCAAATGCCATCTTTCATAGGACCTCAATTTTCTTACCTTGAATTGAGCGAGTTGAAGTTAGTGATCTCATAAGGTCCATTTGGCCCCAAATCTACGATCTTGAAACATCTAGTCCAATCCCCATTTATTTTCAGGAAACAAAACCAGAGTCTAGAGGAGATGAATGACTTACTCATGATTCAGATCTGGTAAATGGAAGAACTGGGGTTTGAACTCATATGTCCTGACCATTGATCTAGCCCTTTTCTCATTATACCGTATTGTTTCTAGATGGCCACTGAGGCTGTGATTCTTTCTGACTTTCCTCCCTCAGTTGAAAAAGGCTGGATTTTTTCCCTCCATCATAGCAATTCCTGAGGCCCCCTATTCAAGTAAACAAAGTCACATTACACATTGGAGGGTGAAAAAAAGTTCAATGAAGTTATAGATTTTGGAAATAGTATTTTTAAATTTTAATTTTTACCCCAACAAAATTCTAAGTTCTGGAGGGTGGAGATGGTATTATTTTCTTCCTTGAATCCCTCATTGTACGTAGCTCAAGGCTTGGCACATAGAAAGTATTTAATAAATGCTTGTTGACTGTTTTCTGGCTATTCATCCATCTACTCAATTCATCCATCTATCTATCCACTCACTCATCTATCTATTCATTTATTGTTAGAAAACAGTTCCTGACTTCCATGATTGCAGATTCTTCCAAGCTGTATGCTTGAGATTCTTTTTAATTCAGAACAACCAGCTCTTGCTTGTTACATACATCTCTGTAGTCTACGGATCTGCTGGCATATATCTTGTTTTAAAAGATCGCCTCCGTCCCGCTTCTGCAGTCATTGATTCCCAGTCATGCAACCTCCTGCTGTGATTCTGTCAGTTAGCACCAGTAGTGCATGGTCAAGCTGGTTAGTACAGCATGCTCAGGGTGCTGTACCTATACACAGCACACCCACAAAAAGAAATGATGATGGGATGGAAAGGAATCACTGAGTCATTATGGAAAAATGATTTCCCTGCAAGTCATAAGGAGAACTGTGTGCTTGGAGAGACTATTAACTGAACCATACAGCTAAGACCCCAACTATTTCAAGCATACCTGGCAGTTTTTCCAAGAAGAGATGAACTCAGTGGGAGTCTTGGACGCTAGTTCTCCTATTTTAAATGGGCTTGTGAAAAGGGAAAGTATAATCTGGTTATTTTAAAGAGGCTGGGTAGCTATGGAAAGATGTCTTTTTCTTGTGTAAACACTTCAACCTTTGAATGCTTTGTATACATGATCAGCATTTTTATTTTCCTTTAAGATTTTCTTCATTTTTTTTCTTGGAGACTTTAACATCTTCATTTTTCAGGCATTTACTTACTACCTTTCACCTTCTGAGACCCTATTTCTTCCTGCTTTATGAAGGGTCTTCATGCTTATAAATTTTACCTCCCTTATTCTATCTCAAACCTTTATTCCTCTTGCCTTCTTTCAAGAACGATACTGTTAAAAATGGGTTTGAATTGGAGCACGTTAAGGGGTGCCCACAATGCACTGCTAAAGACAATGAACAAAGCAGAATAGTACAAGGGAAAGATGCTGTTTTTGGAGCTGGAGGACCTTGGCTCACAGTCTAGACTTGCTACTTACTATCTCTGTGATTTGGGGTAAGTACCTTAACCTCTCAGAGGTTTCTTTTGCATAAAAAAAGGGGTTTGGACTAGATGACCTCTCAAGTCTTTTCAGCTGTACCTCTGTAAGCTTATGAAATGAGACCAATATGGAACTGAGCAGAAAAGTGAGGCAGGTGTGTTCATACAGGCTGTCTCCCAGTCTGGAACATATATCCCCTTTATCTTTGTTTTTAAGGAGAATCAAAATCAGAGTTCATAAACATTTATGAATTGCCTACCATATGCCAGACACTGTGCTAAGTACTAGGGATACAAAGACCAGGTACAAGATAGTGCCTGCCCTCTAGAAGTTTATAATCCAAGGTGGGGGAGGGAGAAGACAACATATGAAAATGAAGTTGAAAAGGTGGGGAGAGGGTACTGATTTAGGGTCATTGAGTTCTTCAGCTGGGGTGGAAAATTCTGAGGTAAATACTCTGAGTGCTCTTCTTGAAAGGAAGATCCTGTATCTCTCCACTCCCCACCCCAGGGAAGAGAGAGAGGACCTATGGGTAGGGACTTCCAGCAATCCTATGAGTTTCACATTTGGTGTCATCTTGCGGATGATGAGTTCTAAAGATCCAGAAGTCCATGAGATCAGCTGGGTGGGAAATGATGAGGTGAATATCCTGGGTGCCCCCCTTCGAGGAGGATCATCGTCCCCCCCACCTTCTCCAACCAGATACTTGGTTGAGATGCCATCTCTTCCACGACGCCTTCCGTGATTTCTCCCCAGGTGAAAGTATCCTCTTCTTTCTCTCCAAATTCCCTTAGAACACTCTTCCTGGGTTTTTCCTTTGCCAGCATCACATTCCACTTCATGTTGTTCCTGTTTGTGCCCAGTGGAACATAAGCCTAAACCTAAGGGTAAGGATTGTATATTTCCAGTTTTGTATTCCGGGCACAGAGGTTTGGGTATAGTAGGTGGTAAAACAAACAAACAAACACTTGATAAATTAAATTTTGATCCAATTATATTTACTTCTGAAGTTTGTTGCCAAGGGAACTCACGGAAGCAAACAAATTCAGAATAGAAGTAAGCACTAGATTTTAGGATCATTGATTTTGAGCTGGAAGATCCAACCCCCTCATTTGACAGATGAGGAAACTTGGGCCAAGAGAAGATATTTAACTTACCCAAAGTCATTTAGCTAGTAAATACCTGAGGCAGGATTTGAACTCATATCTTCCTGACTCCTACACGAGTACATTAACTACCATACCACCTAGCTCATAGCTTTTAGACCAGGAAGTTCTTAAGACATCATTTGTTCCATGGACAATACAAATGATCCACTTTTAGAGAAATGAAGTCCTATTCCAGTGTTTCCATGTAGTATGGAGGTAACCCTCTGAGATGACCTTTTTCGTTCATTGTATATATCTCCTATGTGCATAGCTATTTGTAAAGGGTTTCACCATTGGAATATGAGTTCTTTGAGGACAATGAGTGTGTGTTTTGCCTTTCTTTGTATTTTCAGTACTAACCACAGTACCTGGCACAGAGTCTTACTTAATAAATGTTAGTATTATAGTGAAATAGTTCGTTGTTGACTGACTCTTGCAGAAGGTGGGATTTGAACTGAGTCTTAGAGAATGCCATGGTTAGGGTGCTTATAAAATAATAAGTACTTACTACCATGGTTTTTTCATTTATTCATCCATCTTTTTTCCTCATTAGGAACCAAATCAATCCTAGTGCTGAAGAAATATAAACCCTCACCATAAATAATCTCTATGCACAGTAAATTTAACTGTAAGATTGTCTTCAGGGGAAAAAAAGAAGCAGATACCCCAACAGAAGGGAGGTTCCTTTTCATAAAATGAGATAAATCTCTACAGCTAAAAAGTGATGGCTCTCTAGAAAGCTCCTAGGTTCTAAATTGGCAGTAAACCAGTCCCTCTGAGTGGTTTGATCTTAAATGAAAAGCCCGATTACTTTCCATCTTCTAATTCTGCCCACCATGTCTTACTTCAATCCCTGGATGTGAGTTTCTCATGATAACCACACATCCCCATGGGGATTAATTTTCTGCTTCTATTTTTAAAAAGTCATTCATAATTTCAAGGGATAAATTGTGTGTGTGTTCATATGTGCCTACTCATAAGTGTGCGTACATGTCTGTGTGAGTGCATATGTTAGAGAGAGAGAGACAGAGACAGAGAGAGAAAACAAAAAGAGAGGATATAACAGACAGATTGGAATGATGGACACATTTTAGGCGAGTTTCCTCAACTGGAGGAATTAACCTCACAGAATGTTGCTACAAATCCAAGTTTCCAGTACAAATGCTCCATCAGTTAGAATAACTTTGATGAGTTAGCATTCTCTTTTTTTCCCATTTTCCAGCAGATCTTTGCTTTCTAAGAAAGACGGGCACCTGTCTGTCAGATAGGTTGACTTTGAAGAAGCACTGCCTGGGGATTCCAGAAACAGAAGCATCCTGCTTTTTTCTATCAATTATTACAAGATCTCAGAAGGTAAATGACATTGCAGTGTTGGAACATCTTGGAAAGAGCACCAGCTTGGAAGGGAAGGGTTTTGGGTTCGAGTCATGGCTCTCTGCCACTGGACAATTTGCTTCAATTTATTCATCTGTAAAATAAAAAGTTCAGATTAGATTATCTCTACAATCTCTTCAATGTTTAAAATCACATGATCCTACTTAATAAACCTGATTAGACAATGAAACTTTTTCAATCCTCTAGTCACTTGACAAATATATTTATGTACAAATAATTGTATATATCATATATACATACATATACATATGTGTGTGTATATCTATATCTTACAACGTGTCAGGCCAGGCATTGTTCTAAACACCGAGGATACAAAGAAAAACAAAAACAATAATTTTCTGCCATATTTCAAATTGCGAACTCTTTGGAATAATATAATGGCACTGTACCACCTTTTCATGCTTCCAGGGGAAATTACATCATGGTGGCTGTTGCGAAGAATACTTAAAATTTTTTAATACAGGAGATTATGTTATCCATTGAATTCCCTATGTGTTTCTCTAGTCTTTTAATTGCTTCCATTTTGAAAAATCATAATTTTCATTTTGGAAAGCTAAGAAATGTTCAATATGCTATCAAGTATTCCATCGTTATCATGGCATGGATATTATTTATGATATTATCCTCTTCCTTTCTCCCTCTCTCTTTGGTGTTAAAAAGGAACTAATTGCTAAGGGCTGTTCATATCCATAAAAGCCTGTTCATCAAATATCCTTTGTGTTAGACACTTGGGTGTCGTGGCCCCATGGATTGTTCTCATCTGCTTTTGAATAACCAGCGGATAGTAATCATTCCTAACCTAGGCTATATTTGGTCATTTAGTTTAGGCTAGGAGAGCTCTAGCCATCTTTCCATCTGCCAGTGTATCTCTTTACATGGGCAGAAGTGATTGCTTCTGGAATACTGAGATGTAAGGGAGAGGGACATAAATGTGCTTTTTGGGGGCAACTAAGCTAAGGGATGTAAAATGGAAATAACATAGAATGACCCAGAACTCCCAGGATTCCATGGGCTCCTTGCAGTACAGTCTCCGAAGAATTTCACACTGGGAGTAAACCTTGGTCTGAACAGAATTTGAATCTCAGTCCTTAAACTAATGTTCCTTGAGAGGTTTACTCAGTGTAGACTAATAACAGGGAAGAGGGATGGGAGCATTGGGAAAGAAAGCATCTTATATCAGTTGGTATCTAATATAGCTGAGACCCATGTCATCAAAATCCTGGAAAATGAGTACAGAACTTTAAACTGGTTGCTAAATTGTAATGTTCATGGCATAGGGAACAAAGGTTTGGGGCAAGTATATTCTCAGCAGTCTGCTCTGCTCAACTAGAGGGTTGATATATTCCACAACAGATGAAACCTCTCTGCCACTATCCGGGACTAATTCCATCTGCCATTACCAATCCGTGAGCTACCCATCCCCTTCAGCCAGGACAAAAAGCCTCTTCACTGCCAATGGGATTCAAAAGACGGTTGAGTTAAAAGACCTCCAGGAGGCATTGTAGAGGATGAGTTGGAACTAAATAGTATCTAGTCTGAGAAACCAGTTTCTCACTGATTCCTAAACTTGCAAATCTTAATATGATCACTCCTTCCCCTTCCAGGAGATGAGGTGTTGAAATCAGATTGCTAAAGCTGGAGGAATGAAAGTCTAAAAGGGGAGGGGAGGGAGATTAAAGTAGTTTAAGGCAAAGTTTAGATATATCTTTACTATCTTCCTCCACACATTAACACAAAGAATTAAATACAGTTTAACAGAAAAGTAGGAAAAATCATTTTAATAGAGTCTGGTCAGAATTAGGCAACTTTGGGATTGCTATCAGCATTTCTCAAATGCAGAATATTCTTGCATACAATAGAAAAGACCTTGAAGTAGAATGTTCTATAATAACATTCTGAAAACATCTGATTTATTTTGCATCTGATGTAGATGGGTATTTAAAAAATCATCTATGAAACCCATGTTTATAATCTCCATCTTATACATGTACATATGCAATCACTCATACATATACACACACAGACAGACCAGACACACATGCTCCTCCCCCCTGCACTGGTTTGCTTACACCTGTCTACTTTTGACAGACCTTGTAGATCCTGAGAGGGTACAAAAGTAACTTTCATAATAATACCAATATTCCTTATAATTATTGATATTAATATTTTGGGTCCAAGGCTGAGATTTATTGGCAAGGGGAACTCCCATGGCCACCAATGTAGATCAGTGATTCCTCAGCAGCTTAAGTCATTTGGTGAGTTGCCTGCAGCACTGAGAGGTTAGGTGATTTGCCCATGGTCACACAGCTAGTCAGTATCAGACTTGCACCCAAGACAGATCTTTTATACAATAAGCCACACAGTCCCTCTTTGTCATTAAGTAACTAACTGTTAAAGTGTGATGTTTTCATGGGGGGTGGGAATGCTCCTGGAAGAAAAACAGTTAATTTTGAAAATGAATATTTTGTACATTAGAGTGAAATGCTTGTGCATCTCTGGGACTTGCTTTGGAAAATTAAATGAAAACCAAGACAATAATTTAAGACATTATGCTCTGAGGTGTTCAATAGACAGGAGGAGGGAATGTCCCCCAAGCACCTAACTTGAAGACCACCTATGAGGCACTCTGGGTAATACACTTTTTGAATCCTTCAACATGCTAGTGTCTTTTCAGTACTCAATTAGCATAATTTGACACAATTATAGATATAAACACTTTATAAGCACTTGGTAGCAAGAGTGTCAAAAAAAGTGTTGATCTCCATCAGCCTCTGCCGGTAGCATTCAACCCAGCTCTAGCCTGACAATCGAAGGAGTTCTGAAAGGTGCACCATACTATTAATAAAATTCAAAGTATATTTCATCTTGACACCATATCACAAGTTTGACACTGCGGCTCCTCTCGGAGGAATTTTGAGGCTTGGAGACATCCCCTTGCTAGATCTCCATCTCAACTAGATGCTAATTTGATTCAGTCTATTTCAATACATGCCAATATGTATAGCTCTTCTGCCAAGGGGAGACTTCCCTATGGAGAAAAGAGGGCATTAAGGGACAGGTCAATATTGTTTTGGTGAACTAAGAACATTTAAAACATTTTACAATGTTGAAATAGGGTTTCTTGATCAATTATGCCTTTCTTTTCATTTTAGGAATAGGGACTATGAAACTTAGAAATGAGGGAATTAGGACAAAGAAACTATTGTTTTTTGATTGTCTCTGAAGGTTCTGCTTTTAAAGGAATTGTTCTTTCAGTCTTACCCATGAAATGTCTATCTCCTTTCAAAGCTAAGTGCAAACTCCAAGAGGAGAATTTTCCTGATTTTATAACCCCTCCTCCCCTCCATTCCCCAGTCTGAAATACATCTCTAAGTAACTCTACTTACTTTTTGGCATATGTATTTTCTCACATGTAAATCTCTCTACATTCAGTAGAATGCAAACAAAAAACCCTTGAGGTCAATGGCTATTCTTCCTTTTGTTTTTGTATCCCTGGATGCTAGTACAATTCCTAGGCACGTAGTAAGAACTTACCGATGTTTATTGAAGTAGATTAGAAAGAGAATCAGGTTAAGTAACATGAATTTTGGGCTCATGTCTGGCCCATCAGGTGTTCTATTGATATTTATATGTTCATGCAAAAGGTTTTAGTCTTCTGGATAATCAGCCACAATAGATTTTTATTCATTATTTTAATTTTTTACTTTGACTTTTTCTTGGTAGATTATCAAAAATTGAGAGGCCAGGGATGAATGGCATTTATGAGAGAGAGAGAGGAGACAGAATCACAAAGATTCAGGGAAGAATGGAAAGGAAAAATGAGGATGAGATTGTGGATTTTTTAACTTAGTTTCTTCCTAAACATAAATGTGACATTATTATTGGGAACCAGCATGGGATACTGGGATGAGGAGTGGACTTGGAATTGGAGACAGGTAATACCTACTAATTTTGTAACCATAGGTAAAGGTAAGTTAATCTGAGCCTCTGTTTCCTCCTCTGAAAAACAGGGGTAATAAGACCTAACAGGGTTGTTCTACGTCTCTAATTTAGGCAAAATGCTTTGTATACTTCGAAGTGTTAACCTTAATAATTAGCTATTAGTAGTCATTTGGAAATCTCCAGATTGGTAGCAAAATCATTCCAATAAAGCCATTCAGCTTATGATTCCATGGATTCAAACCAAATATATGCCCAGTAAAATTTCATTTAATTCAATTCATTTAAATACTTATGTAAATAGGAAAAATCCATATTAGGAAGTGACAATTTATTCTAACAGATCATGAATTTTATTCTTTTTTTTTCTATTTCTCTACTTCCTTTATGTAGTCCTCAGCTGGTCCATTTTTTTTTGGAGGGGGGAAGGCAAAGCATTGGGGTTAAATGACTTGCCCAAGGTCACACAGCTAGTTAAGTGTCGAGTGTTTGAGGCTGGATTTGAACTCAGGTCCTCTGGACTCCAGGGCAGGTGCTCTATTCACTGCTCCACCTAGCTGCCCCTGGTCCATCTTCAAAAGCAGAAGAACATGGGCTAGTCATGTGGCAAGTGCAAGACATAACCAGTGGAGATCCTGAAGTTCCATTGGTATACCTGCCCCTCTGTAATGCCAAGGAAAGGTGACTTCCAAGGTTCGTATTACCAGCATAGCAAACCTCATTTATTCAACAAACATTCACAGAACAGAGAAAGTCAAAATACAGTATAACTCATTCATTTAGCAAGTAAATTCTCAATTCAATCCAGGTACTACTCCACCCCTAGACAGTACATTCATTTAGTCAAAGTCTCTTCTCAAATAGAGATTAGTCTCCAACCATAAACAAAGTACATTCATTTGGTCAATCACAGAGCACAAAAAGGCCAAAGGTTTCCCATCCCTGGACACAAAGTAGTTACAATACCATCCATTAACACCAAGCACTTTCTCAAAAGGGAGCAGAAGCGCACAAAAGACCATCCCACCTTAAGTTAAAACAAGGTTAAGATAACATCTCAGCATTGAAAACCCAAGAAAAGGCCCTTCTTTCATCTTGACTCGAGGCAAGCCCTCAGCAATCTCAGTTCCTGGGGAGACAAGGCTCAACAAAGTCATAACCAGTGTCCTCATCAAGTCACTCTCTGCTTGTAGAACAGTTCCAGAACCCCTGAAAACATCATCAAGGCCCTCTTCCAGGATTTCTGCAAACATACAACAGGAAAATCCTCCTTCAGGGCTTCTGAACCAACAGCCAGGTTCCAGGACCTCTACAACAGCAGCACTGTCCTTCACCAGCAGGTGTATCTGGCAAAACAACATCAAAACAGACAAAATACCTCCATCACAGCCAGGCCTCCTCAGTCCTTGGCAGCTCTGGGTGGCAGTTCTCAAAAGTCCTGGGCAGTTCTCAAAAGTCCTGGGCAGCTCCCATGGGCTCTCAGCTCTCTTTCTCTCAGCAACTCAGGCTCCACAATGCTGGATGCTGCTCTCCAAAAGTCCTTCTGGCCTTCTCTGGGCTTGGGCCTCTCTCCCAATTCACGTCTCCTCCCATTTCAGCCCTCTCCCTTCACGTCAACAAGTCCATCCCACAAGTGGGATTCACAAGCTCTGAGTTTTAACACTCAACCCAAAAACCAAGCCAATACAGCGGCATCTCCAAATTCCATTACCAATACACCCTGTGATGATAATAATATCCTTGCCATAGCAAGACAAGGATAAGCAGGCAAGGATGAGTTGCAATCTGTGTTGTCGAAGGGAATTTCTACAATGATAAAATCATAGCTCCCCTGGGTATTTGGGACAACTTATTGAAGGTGGCACAGTGAATTAAGCACTGGGCCTGGTGTCAGAAAGATCAGAATTCAAATTTGACCTCAGACACTTATTAGCTTTGTGACCCTGGGCAAGTTACTTGACCTCTACCTGCATAAAACTGGAGAAGGAAATGATAAACTGCTCTAGTATCTTTGCCAAGAAAATCTCACAGGCAGTTGGTCCATGGGATCACAAAGAGGCAGAAATGACTGAATGACCAGATGATAAATTGATCCACTCACATTACCATCAACTTGATAATCAGAAAAGTCTCATCATCAGGATTATTTATACAGCTCTTCTGCAAAATAGAAAGTATTTGAATTATGTGAGAACAAAGATGCAGCAATCAAAATGAGAACCGATTCATTCAACACAACAATAATGGCTCTGAGAATTCTGATCATGTCATTGACAACTTGGTATAGATTTGTATTCATTCTATTCATGTTATAGGGGAAGGAAAGAGGATAATATAGCATAGCATCTACTATGTGCCAGGACATGTGTTGAGTGCTTTAAAAAAAAAAACAAAAGAAACAAAAATTCCCCCCAAGATCTCATTGATCTTCCCAGAAACCCTGTGAGGTAGGTGCTACTATCCTGACTCCAGGTCCAGTACTCTATTCATTGTGTTACCATCTGCCTCTGGAACTAAGCATAGACATGTAGGTATATATCTACATATATATGTGTGTGTGTGTGTGTGTGTGTGTGTGTGTGTATGTAATATATACACACATATATGTAGATACAAATATACTTGTATGCACACATGCACACACATATGTTCACACATACTCATATTCATTCTTATCTCTCTTATTAGAGTATAAGCTCCTTAAGAATAGGGTTGTTTCATTCTTTGTTCTAGCATCACCAGCACCTAGCATAGAGGATGGTGCATCATAGCTCTTAATAAATAATTGTTGATTGACGGAATCAAAGAACTAGAAGACCATTTAGTGCAATGGCCTTCTTTTCCAGACAGTAAAACTGAGTCCCGTGGAGTTTAGATGTCACGCCCGAATTCATACGTTTCATTTCATATATTTCATACATATTCATGCATTCCAACAGAATTTGATATAGAAACTAAATCTGTTGATCATTAAGGTAGATTCATCATAATCAATAAACCAGTTAAGATGAACATTCCTGGAGCCCTGTCGCTGCGTTGTTTACCTCTCCTATGGCCTCGCTTACATCCCTATCGATATGTCAATGGCACGCCACTGCACCATCTCACACTAATGTATGCGGTAATTAAAGACAACCGGAGTTGATTCCTTATGTGCGAGCGTTTTCCTGAGTGAGGAACTTCACACCTGACATTCTCTTACTGATTTATCCTTCTGTTCAGATGGGAATTTAGCTTGCAGTGACCATTCAGCTGTAGGGATCAAATCATACTTTCTAAATGCCACTTTCCCTTGATGTGTTCTCCCTTTACCTACATTGATCAATGGACTTCTGGTGATAAAGATGGGATTGGAAGGGATTTCTTTGATTTCCCTGGATAATTTTAAAAGCATTAAAGGATATGACCACTTTTTGTGGGCCCCTGGGCTGCAGGTGAAGAATCGTGCACATTGTGAGGCAGTCAGGGCCCATTCTGACCTTTCTTTGCTGTTCCTTGAATGAAATTTTGAAATAGAAAGAGACAAAGAGGAAGGACACATTATAGAACAATATGGCTCTTTCCATCTATGACACAATTCATGAGGACTCCAGGGGAGTTAAAGACAGAAGACATAAGGAAATAGAGGAAGAGAAGGACAGAGATTTCTCCAGTCAAGGGGGAAAGAAGAAAGCTGAGACTAGAGAAGAGCCTTTGGAGAAAGAGGTCAGGGATCACAGCTTCTGTTATGTGGTGAGACCATTTAGTATTATAAAATCAAACTGCCTTTATATATTTCCATGTTTTTAGTTGAATTGGGGGAGGGGGAGAGATGAGAATTTGAATACAGAGCCTGTTTTGTGAGAATTGGGGCTTTGATTATGAAACTGGCTCTGAGTAGGACCAGATGGCATATTTAAAATGCTCTGCAACTTGTCTCCATTGTAAATTTTGAGCTTTAATTCATAAACTCAACATGCCGTTTCCCTCCTCCTCTATGGATTCTCACAGGCTACCTGCTCTTGCCTGGAGAGCACCTGGGCCCCTTGTACTCAAGGGACAATTAGCTGTTTCTCAATCCACAGCTCATGAGTCCCAATTCATGCTGAGCATCCTCAAGTCATTCCAGAATAAATGATCTGACAGCTTAGTGAAGAAAATAGAATTCAATTAAGACAAAATGCAAGATATTTAACAAGCAGTTTGAACAAATAGCAAACAAACACACCACCCCTTTCCCCAGACTCCCAGCTTCCCATTCGTGTCTCCCAGGTGAGTATTTGTCTAACCATTGTAGGCTACCCCTGATGCTTCCAAAGTATGTTGAGGGCTGCCTGCATCATCACTATCATTTCCAACAGGGGGTTCGGTTAGTGTTCACAGCAGCAGCATTGAGTCTCCTGGGTTTCTTGGCACAACCCTTGAGTCTAGGCCAGAGAATACATGATATGATAGCGATGTGGGAAATGGGAGGGCTGTAGAGACTGGGGTCATTTCTCCTCATTGGGGGAACCAGGGAGCTTTGTAATAGTAATATTGAACATTTATCTAGGACTTGGAGGTTTGTAAAACATTTTACACATATTGTCTCATTTGGTTCACTTATCGTAGTGTCTCCAGTGCTTAGCACAGTGCCTGGCACATAATAGGCCCTTAATAAACATTTCCTGGCTAATTGATTCATCCTTATTCGAACTGAAAGGACGTGTAACAATTCTCTAAGATGAGCGCTATTATTCTTATTTTCAGAAGAGTGAACTGAGGGCAGCTTGGTAGCACAGTGACTAGAGTACAGGTGTTGGGTCAGGAAGACCTGAGTTCAAAGCTGGCTGCAGATGCTGACTAGTTGTGTGGCCTTGGGCAAGTCTCAGTTTCTCTCTATTGTACCATCTAGCAACCAGTATTATACTTAGCTGTACACATCTATTTGTCTCAGTTTCCTCATCTGTAAAAATGAGCTGGAGAAGAAAATGGCAATGTCTTTGCCAAAGAAACCCCAAAAGGGGACATGGAGAGTTGTGCTCAAGTGAAACAGCTGAACAACAACCAAAACAACAATAATTACAATGAACCAAGGGTGAAATTGATCAAGTGACTTGCCCAGGGTCTCATAGACAGGATTAGAACTCGGTGTTTCTGAACCGAAGTCCAGGATTCCATCCAGTTCACCAACCCAGCTACTCTCATAGAGGATCCTCATTTCTTTGGCATAGCAAACGAAGGGACAGGACATCAAAGTCATGTCCTAGCCATCATTTCCTCCACTTCTCTTGACCTGACTTTGAACCAGTGTCCTACTTTATAGCTTGTCTCACTAAAGGATTTGAATCCCTTTTTCAGAATTAGCACCATGAAAAGTGATGGGCTTTGGGAAGGCTCCTGGGAAATCTAAAAGAGAATATGAAGGGTATATATAACCACCTAATTGTTGGAATTATTTCTCTCCACTATGTAATAATCATTACTTTCCTGAAAGTTTCAGCTCAGGTCCCATCTCCTCTTCCTCCTCCTCCTTCCCTTCCTTTCCTTCCTCTTCCTCCAATTTTCTTAGAATAATTTGGAGCTCTCTTTTCTGTCATCACACCCTACCTTATCTTATACTTTTTTTGTTTTTGTTGTTTTTTTCAGTTGTGTCTGATGCTTCTTGGCTCCATTTTGGGGTTTTCTCAGCATATACTAGAATGATTTGCCATTTTCTTCTCCAACTAATTTTACATATGAGAAATTGAGGCTAATAGGGTTAAGTGACATGCCCAGGATCACACAGCTAGTAAGTGTCTGCAGCCAGCTTTGAACTTATGAAAATAAGTCTTCCTGATTCCAAGCCCAATGATCTCTCTACCATCTAACTGCCAGTATTAAACTTAGTTGTATACATCTGTTCCCTCCTAAAAGTCCTCCTCAGGGGGTCTACATAGTATGGTTGGAGCCTTCCTCTCTTTCTCATATATGGATATCTTTTGAACATTCAGGGCATCCACCAAGTATTGACCAAGCTATCAAACAGCAAGCATTTATTAAGGACTTACCATACACCAGTGGGAAGTAAGCATGTTGCTTTTGTCTTTATATTCTGGTGCTTAACACAGTGCTTTAAACTTAGTAGGGCTGTGTTGAACTGACCCTAAACACACTAAAGGACTACTGCTTCAGAAAGGTACATAATCTGAAGAGGAACCTGAGGGGAGAGAGGAATATGATGGACACTTAAAGAACAAACCTGGAAGGAAGCAGGAACTAAGACATGCCAGACTGAGTTTGGTGATGGTGCCATCTTCTTCTTTCAACCTTATCCTCCCTCAACTTTTCCTCTGATAAATTTAAAGTTCCTTGAGGTCTGGGATTATTTTTTTTTTAATTTTAATTTTTTTGTATTTAGACTGCTTAAGAAAATTCCTGGAATGTGATCGGTACCTAACCAATATTTCCTGATGGACTGATTCCTGACTCTCCTCATCTGCCTTTCCCACCCTTTCACTGCCCCATCTCTTTACAAATTCAATCACTGTGCTGCTCACTCCCATGACTTTACCTCTCACTTATTTTTCCTTCCGTTAGTCACTGCTGAGGGCAGGCATTTTTCTGGGGATTGGCAGTCACACTGAAAACACCTGGGGTCAAAGGAGGTTTTTATGTAAGCCTTGGCAGTTGATCAGTTTCCAACACCTATACTATGCCACAGAAGAATTCCTTGCCAATGGGTGCCAGATTAAACTGAACAGACTGGAACCAGACCAGGGCATTTGGAGTCACTGCTCTATGGGGAGATGGCTGGGTCCAGAAGCTCCCCATCTCTAGCTGTTTGCATTTTTATATGTCTTATCACTATCTAAAGGACTACAAAGTTTCCCAAGACAATTTGCCCTGCCCCCAGTCCTATTCAACTGTGGGTCCATGCATAGTGTTCATCGAAATCTAGGTAGCAATGGGTCAACTTGATGGGTGGCCCATCCAAATGTATAACACAATCTGGATGATTTTTTTCATCAACTTGTTTTTTCTAGTATGAGTGATCAGACTAAATTCTTTTTATTGATTATAGATTTCACTTGAGAAATTAAGTGATGTCCCAAGATTTGAGGCCCTCAGATCAACATCATCCACAAACAGGAACAATTCACTGTCTGTAAAGAACTTTTACACTTGGATTTTGCCTTAGGGATTCTCCATGACAGTGACAAACACCTTTGGTTAATGTACATCATCCTGTTTTCTTTCTGGCTTACTATTCATAATCTTCGGGTCATCAAACAGTTATCTTCATGGTTTCATCTTTTAGGGAATTTAATATGGTTTTCATAAACATAGGAAGTTCTTAAGGATGCCAACCTTCTCCATGAATCAAAAGTTCAACTGTTTAAAAGCAATATTCTTACAATGAAGTTGTGTTTCTGTGAATCGTGGAGTATTAGTCAAGGTGGGCATGAATGAGTAGGCAGCAACACATTTTCAACTAAGAATTTCGTAAGAGAAGCAGGATAAAAAATGTCATCAGAGTGATTTATGATTGGAAAAGAACGTAGGCTGGTTAGGTGCAGCAAACACGGGATAATCATCAGAATGGAATCCATCAGAAGCTCCCAGGGCCCGCTTCTTGCTTTTACTGTTGTTGCATCCTTAGCATTTAGCCTCGAACCTGGCCCATGGTAAGCTCTGAATAATTGCTTGGTGTTTCTTATCAATGTGTCCTGTAGGCTTGAGTGGTATTTATGCTTACGATAGTGGTGTTTACTGGTCATGATAAAGAGAGAAAAACTGGCATCAAATTGGCTGGATCTCCTGGGAGGTTTTACATGGTAGAGGGATCATGAACAGCAGTCTCACAAGATAAGACAGAATAAGAATTTATACAGCTCGTACTTTGTTCCAGACACTATACTAAACTCTTTATAGAAATTATCTAATTTCATCCTCATAACAGCCCTGGGAGATAGGATCTATTATTTCCCCCATTTTACAGTTGAGTACACTGAGGCAAACAGTAGTTAAGTAATTTGCTCATGGGGCCACATGGCTAGTAAGTACCTAAGGCTAGATTTGAACTCAGGTCTTCCAGACTCCAGGTCCACTGCCTCGTTCACTGTGTCACCAGCTATCTCTCTGTTTCACATTATAAGAGGACATATATGAGTTATCATCTGAATATCTACATCATGGGAAGACCCATAGTGTTGAACTCATACATCCATTGAAAATGAAAAACAACCATAAAAGAAGGGCAGATTCAATGACGGTAGTAGGAGTCAATTTTCTCTTTCTTTCCTTTCTCTCTCCTCTCTCCCCATCCTGTTTCTTTTTGCTTCCAGTTGAATATATGGAATGAAAACCCTGAGATGGTTCCATGGGGTTAGATGGGGAATGGTGGTGCCCCCCACTACACACATTAAAATCAATTAGTTTGGTTAGTAAGATAGAATAGTAAGGTTTTACTCCTAATCAGGAGTCTAACTGGTTTCTCCTCCCTTCCTCCCATGAAATAATCAATCATGATCACATATTATCTAATACAGCAGATTATTTTTTTTTAATCAGCAAGACTTAGGGCTAGGAAAAATGAATTAGGATAGTTGGATATTTGCCAAGTTTTCGTTCTCTTTTTCAACTTGAAATATTTCCCTGAAAAATCCAAACCAAATTTCTAAGCAGATTGGGTAGAGATTGCCATATACATACACACACACATACACACTTAAGTGTGTATGTGTGTGTGTGTGTGTACACACATACGTACACATACATACACATACACACATATATATCTGCAGTTAGTATAAAAAGCTGCCCTATGGAAGTACATGAGAATTTAGATAAATTGTTAGTTTTAGGTTCTTCTTTTCCTTTTTTCTTTTTCTGGACACGTGATTTCCTTGGTGAAACAAAATGCCTGATGAGGAAATTGCCTTTTCTAACTCATACTGACAACTGTTTTGCAACATACAGTCTTATAGAATCCTGGAGGCTGGAGGCAAGGAGAGAACTTATCCAGGCTTCTGAAGTAAGTCTGGGTCAGGAGGCCTTGATCCCAGGTCTCCCTGACTCTGGGGTCACATCTCTATCCACCATGCCACACTGCCTTTCACATTCTACTGACATAATATAGAAAGTGCAAACTTTAATTTTGATTAAATGGATTTTATAGAAAGATCTGGCAGATTAGAAATGAATGATAGCTAGTATTTCCAGCATTACGTTGAAAGAAGCTGAGGCAAATTTAAAGCCATTACTGAGTTACAATCTTCAGCATGGTCATTTGGGCGAACCATATAGCTCTGGTGGTTACTGAGGGACAGTACAGCTGGCCAAAAAAGGACTGAACTGGGAGTCGGGAAGTTTGAGTTCCAGTTTTAGCTCTCAATTAGCTGCATGACCTTGGGCAGATCAGAGAACTTCTCTGGACTTTGATTTCCTAACGTGGTGCCCAGCAATATGATTCTTTACTTTAAGAACTTTATTGATTGATGGTTAACTTCCCATAATAGAACCTTCCAGTGTTTAATTTTCATTATCATCATTTTACAGATGAAGAAATTGAGGCTCAAAAGGTTATGATCTGTCCATGAATATACATAGATAGTAGGAAGTGTTGGAACCAATACCAAAACCTCATTGTCATGGTTCTAGAAACACTGGTTTTCCTTCTACATCCTAGATGATACAAGGGTTAGAAACCAGTTATAAACTCCTAATTATCAGCTAAAGATAATTTTTGGCTCCTCACCTTGAACTCCAATCCATCATTTAACCTCACAGGGGTGTGCTGAGTCAAGCAT
Source organism: Pseudochirops corinnae (assembly GCA_028646515.1). Classification (NCBI taxonomy): domain Eukaryota; kingdom Metazoa; phylum Chordata; class Mammalia; order Diprotodontia; family Pseudocheiridae; genus Pseudochirops; species Pseudochirops corinnae. The sequence continues at coordinate 324,996,181 of CM053586.1, forward strand.
GCTATTGTTATTGTAACTTTTTTATAGTTCTTTAATATCCTTAATATTTCAAGCTTAGCTGCCTATTTCTATTTCCTGAGTCCACCTGAAAATTAATGACATGAGGCAAGAAATGACAAACACCAAATGAAGAACACAAGGAATGCTATAGTATTTCAGAATGGGGAGAGGTGACCATATGCTAGGGAGATCAAAGATAACTTTATGAAAAAAAAGTGAGATTTTAGCTAGGCTTTAATAGAAGGAAAGGTGAAGCAAAAGGAGAAGGCCTAGACAGGACAAACTGAATTAAAAAAAAAAAGCATGAAGACGCTTTGCAATCTAGTAATTTTATAAATATCTGGTGAATGAACAGATAAATAAAGGATCATTGTTTGGAGAGGAGGGTTGGTTTAAGGGAAGGGAGTTCTCTTACCTTAGAAACAACAAAATATTTCATAAATTCTCATTGACTGATGAACTGATTTCGCCATGCTGTATTAGAGGTTGTAGTTACCTAAAGGACAGATACTCAGGTTCAAATTGCAATGTAAAAGAAGTGATTTATAAGTAACTTACCCAGGGTCATACAGCTAGTAAATTTCTTAGGTAGGATTTGAACTCAAGTCTTTCTGACTCCAAAGCCAATATTATGTTCATTATACCAAGCTGTCTTTGCAAAAATGATGGGATTGAATTATAAGAATTTTAAGATTCTTTTCAACCCTAAACTCATGGTCTTTATGACCTCTCTGGGTCCCAGTTTCCTTATCTGCAAAATGAAAGATTTAGGATTCATTATAAATCCAAATACATTGACTTATACTCCACCTTTCACCCTCATTTATTTTTCCAAAAATTTCAATTTTGTTTTGGAATGTTGGGACATTTGATGATGAAATTGGAAAACATAAGCAGCATGATTGAATGTGAAATGCTCAAGTGTAGGAATTGCTTCATTTTTTGTATCTGTATCCCCAGGGCCTATCACAATATCTAACCCATACACATAGTAGGTGTTTAATGAAATCATGTTGACTGATGGATTCAAATGACACCTTTTTCATTCCCTTCTCAATTTCCTAGTTTGTGCAAAATGCTTCTGGCTCCTATGCAAAGGAGAAAGATGTGCTTGAGGAATTTGGCAAGTGCATGGCCCCAAATCCTAAAATGTTAAAATGACTTTTATCATGAAATAGAAAATAATATTACCTTCAAAGGGCATTAGGCTCATAGGAACGCTTGTCTGTATTTCAGTTAGAGAGGAAAGCAGCAAAGGTATATGCAGAATCCATTTTGAGCAGCAAGAGTTTTCCATGGGAGCACAAATCCTCAACCAAATCATTGCCTCCATGATTAGGCATGCAAATTGGGGGTGTGCACCCAATCATCCACTTGCACACACTGATTCCTGATTTGCATATTCAACTACAAAATACCTAAATATTTTCTGAACATTATTTAAATGTCCTGGATTTCTAAGTTTAAAATTAGAAATAAAAAAGTACATTTTGCTGTCCAATCAATACTTATTACTCTTCTTCTTCCCAGACTAATTTTAATGCGAGAATACTGGAAGCATCCCCAACTTTCTTTTCAAACATTTTTGCCCTCTAATTCCACAGGGTTTTACATGGCATATTTTTCAGTCTGCCTAATGAGGACAAACTTTTTTAAACTTATTTTTTTTTTCCAGATAAGGCATGCACTACCTTGTCTTAAATCACTTAGGCTATTTTATTCAAATAACTATGAGGCTTCTTAATGTAGCTTTTGACCAATTCCACAGCACTTTAATAATCCATCTTTCTTTCTGGCATCCAACTATAAGGGGACACATTTTGTAATGCAGATTTGAAATCCTGTGGGAACAAAAGAACTGGAACTGATTTATTCATTCCACAATATTGACCCCTGTCCCCCCTCCCCCCATTCTTTCTCCAACACTGAACATGAATTTCCGCCTGCTTTGGGGCCAGGGCATTGGAAGGGATGACAGGAAGAAGCTAGAAGGGGAAGAGGAGAGACACAGGACACAAAAATAAAAAGGAAGGATAAGGGAAAAGTTGGAGGGATGCTTTGGTATATTTTATACCTATCAGAAACTAGGGGACCAGAATTAAAATTATTAAAAGAGTGGGAGAACTCCACCTATTTACCTCTGCTTGTCCTTACCTTGAATATTTCTTCTGTAGGGTCAAAAAAAATCCTAGGCAAAATTGTAATATTCAATGTTAATAACACCATATGGTAGAATTCAAAGTTTGAAGGGACTTTTGAAATCTTCCAATCTAGTCCTATTTCTTCATTTTAGAGGTCAGGAAAATGAGAGGTCATGTGACTTGAGTGAAGTTAACATGATTCCAGCAAATTATAGAAATTCTCCAGTGGAGAATATGACCTTGTTCCATGTCACACATAAGGTTAAGAAATGTCTCAAAAAATGGAGATAGACATGCTTCACTTAGAAAGCTTTGAAAGTTACCTATTATAAATCTCACTGAACACTTATGCGTTGTAATCAGGACTAGACTCAGAAAAATGGACTGTTTGGAAAAAGAATATTTGGTATCCAGCTTGTTAAAAGTGTGGTTACACTATGAAGAATTGAAGAATATGTGTAAAAATCTTCTGAACTCAATGTTAAATCATAGAACATGACATTACAACAACTGTATATTAAAAGGTTTTATTTTAGTAAGATTAAAAGATGCCCCCACAGTTCTAGAAACAGCCAAGGCTTCACTTCTTTGTCTCAGGCTCTTTTCACTTTAGCATGTAACCTCCCCTGTTCATTGGAATTGTAGAAGGAATTTTGAGAACGTGGCTAAAAGATAATTGATATATTTGTCCTTGCTTGAAGATGAGATGAGCCTAAAGGGATCTGCAGTTTTCAAGAGGGATACCAGATCAATAGGAGAGAACATCATATATATAATATCCCTGCTTTTTAGGTATCTGTTGATATTTCTTGTGACATTCTTGTGAAAGCATGGAGAGATGTGATCTGGGTGGTGATACACTTAGGAAGATCAAGACCTAGATGAAAGACTAGATCCAAAGATAATTGATTAATTAACCTACATTAAGCTAGAGTGAAGTCCCTGGTGGAGTGTCCCAGGATTTGGTCCGTGGCTCTATTCTGTTCAACATTTTTGGCAATGAAAGGTGGAAACATAGAAGGCATAGTTCTAAAATTTTCAAATTACCCAAAGAATGAATGATATATTGGATGTGATACCATCATGAGCTAAAAGTATCTTAACAGATTAAGATGAATCAAATCTACTAAAATGAAATCTAAAAGGGGTAAATGGAAAGCCCTCCAGTTGGGTACAGAAAATCAATTGTACAAAGACAGAATGGGAATAGTAGTGGCAAGCTGACAGCTGATGTCAACAATTTCAAGGTCAATATTGGTTGGCAGTGAAATGTAATAGCCAAAAAGTCAATTGTAATCTTAAACCAAGTTAACAGATGTTAACTGTCCAAAACAAGTGAGGTTATATTCCTACTGTATTTTGCCCTTCGACGCATAGGGTAGTGTGTCAGTTCTAGATGCTACGAGTTAATAAACTTAACTCCAACGTGGCAGGGCTCTAGAGTACACACTTGATACCATGTCATTAAAGACTTAATTGAAGGGTAGGGTAGGTGGCACATGTCTGTAGTCCCTTCTACTAGCTGGAGGATCTCTTGAGGTGGGGAATTCTGGGTGTAGAGCTATAGCTCTATAGGTGTCCAAAATAAGTCCAGCATTTTATTCTATGAAAGCCTGGGAGCAAGTGACCACTAGGTTGTTTGAGCAAAGAACAACTGGTCCAAATCAGAAATGGAGCAGATCTAAGTTTTTGTGCTGATTAGCAGTGGGATTGGTCAGTGAGTGGCAGCCTGGGCAAGACTGGGAGACTCTTTCCTCAAAAAATAAACTAAAAAAGAAGAAGTTGCATGAACTGGGAATTTTTAGCCTGAAAAGGAAGACTTGGGGAGAAACTTGAAAATTGTTTTCAAGCATTTGAATGCTTGCCAGTTGGAAAGGGGTTTATACTTGTTTCATTTGGCCACAGAGGAGAGAGCTAGAAGAAAAAAAATTCTAACATTTAGACCTACGTATAAATGCAATGGTCTATTTCAGGAAGAGATGACTTCTTCACAGGAGGGCTTCAAGTTGAGGCTGGCTGGTGACTTATTAGGGACATTATATAGAGGAATTCTGGTTAATATAGGTAATATTAGATATTAGACTCTGAGGTCCTTTACCACTTTGAGATTTGACGACTTTTGATCTGTTATGCTTGCTGTCCATATGTATAGTCAAAAATATGACCCATCAATGGATTTTGAAAAAAAAAATCCCACCCATGCATGAAAAAAACTCTTGAAATTTCAGATTCCAAAATACAGATACAAAAACTTCAACTGAAATGTAGCCCTAAATAGAATGGAAGGAAAGGTTTACTATCTTGAGAAGTTCTTACTTTCACTTGCATCCTCTCTCCATTTTTGGTAAAAATTAATTGCTAATTAATGAGTGCTAACTCTCCATCTAGCAAGGATGGATTGGGGTAAAGAGAGACTGGAGGCAGAATGACCAGTTAGCAGGCTCTTACAATGGTGTAGGCTAGAAGAGATGAAGGCCTGAATAATGGTGGTTGCTATGGAAACAGAAAAAAAGAAGGAACAGATGCAAGAGATTACACACTGAGAAATTTTAGGATCGGATATTTATTCAAATAAATAAACAATTCCATTTCTTTACATTAAATAGGTAACTTGTAAAAAGCCCTGATGATTAATTTATATGTAAGGAGACGCCTTCAAGGTAATTTTTCTAGCACTGGAACATTTGATTTGCGCATCCTCTGGAGCTGTCAAGACAAGAATCTCAGTTTTGTTTTACTGGCCCCAAATTTCCTCCCAATCAGTTTTCATGACATGTGCTCATTCACATTCCTATTGCTTGTTTTTGTACAGATTTTTAGTGAGGAATAGGGAGAGTAATAGATACATTATAATGCCAAAGAAATCCTTTCACTGTCATTAGACTTTTGTGTTTTCTTGATCTGAGGAAGAATTGAGAAATTAGCAGAAAGGAGCCAGTGATCCTGGGAGTGGAAAAAAGTGGCTGATTATTTCTAGGGTTATGTCAAGAAAGAGAAACCAGACAATTAAGAACACATAAAGTATGCCCTCGGAAGCTTAAGATTATTTTTAGAAGTGTCAAAACTCTTTTATTAATTTATTATACCCTGGCTGCATAAAAACAAAAGACTGTTCATATTTAGGATTAGCATACTTTTATATTTCTAGATTATAACAGCTGAAAGATTATTTTACAAAAATGTTTTCCCCAATTACATGTAAAACAATTTTTAACATTCCTTTTAAAAAATTGTGAGTTTCAAATTCTCTCCCTCCTTTCCTCCTATGTTGATAAGGCAAGCAATTTGATATAGGTTATACATGTGCAGTCATGCAAAACATATTTCCACATTAGTCATGTTGTGAAAAAAAAAAGGCCAAAAAATACCCAAGAAAATAAAGTTTTAAAAGTGTACTTCAATCTCCATTAAGACTCCATTAGGCTTTTTTTCTCCAGGTGGATGGTATTTTTCATCCTAAATCCTTTGGAATTATCTTGGATCGTTGTATTGCTGAGAATAGCTAAGTCATTCACAGTTGATCATTGTACAATGTTGCCATTGCTGTGCATAATGTCTCCTGGTTTAGCTCATTTCACTTTGCATCAGTTCATGTACATCTTGGGATGTTTGCTTTTTTTTTTTTTTTAAAGCATCCTGCTCATCATTTCTTACAACACAATTGTATTTTACCACAATAACACACCATAAAATGTTCAGTCATTCCCCAACAGGTGGGCATCACCTCAATTTATAATTCTTTGTCACCACAAAAAGAGATGCTGTAAATAATTTTATACCTTTAAGTCCTTTTATTTTTTACACATCTCTTTGGAATATAGATGTAGTAGTGGTATTCTTGGGTCAAAGGGCATGTATGGTTTTTTTTAGCCCTTTGGGCATAGTTCCAAATTGCTTTCTAGGATGGTTGGATCAGATCACAACTCCATCAAAACTGCATTAGTGTCCCAATTTTCAAACATCCTCTCCAAAATTCATCATTTACCTTTTTCTGTAATATTATCCAATCTGATAGATGTGAGATGATACCTCAGAGTTATTTTAAAATGAATTTCTCTAATCAATAGTGATTTAGAGCATTTTTTTTCCTTTGACTATAGATAGCTTCTTCATCTGAAAATTTGTCTCTTCATATCCTTTGACCATTCATTAGTTGGGAAATGACTCGTATTCTTATAAATACTATCCTATTCTCCATATGTTTGAGAAATGAAGCCTTTATTAGAGAAACTTGTTGTACATTTTTTTCCACAGTGATTAATACTGTGTATTTGCCTCCATCCTGTTTTTTCCTGTTTATCCTTCTCTCTCTTTCTTTTTACCCTGTCTACTCTCAAAAGTGTTTGCTTCTGACAAATACCTTCCCTAATCCTCCCCCCTTTCTGTCAGTGTTCTCTTTTTATCCATTTCCACTCCTGCTTCCTGTTCGAGTAACATAGATTTATTTCTATACCCATCTGAGTATGCGTGCTATTCCCTCTTTGAGCCAATTCTGATGAGAGTAAGGTTCAGGTGGTATCCACCCCTGCCCCCTGACCCCTTTTCTCCTCCATGCTAAAGGCTTTTTCACAACTCTTTTATGTGAAAATTTGATTTGAAGCATTATTTTAAAGTTATTTTGAGGGGAATTTGGGAGAGCTCAGGTGAGTTTCTACCTTTACAGTCTTGGCTCTGCCTCCTCTGAAAAGTGATTTTTTAAAAAAAGCCCAGGTCCAAAAACAAGATTTTGCTCTAACCCAATTGGGATAAAACTCTTCATTGATACATGCCCTGTTTTTAAATTTCAAAACAGCAATAGTTCTTATTTCTTTGTGTTTTTTTTTTAATTAAAGGGCTTTAGAGCTAAGTAAATCATAATCTCAGCCCTACATAGAATAATCTATATATTATCTTCATTCCCTCCTTCTTTCTTTCCTTCCTTTTATCCTTTCCTCCTTCTCCTTCCTCTTCCTTCCTTCATTCCTTCCTTCTTTCCTTCTTCCCTTTTTTCCTTTTTTCCTTTTTTCCTTCCTTCCTTCCTTCCTTCCTTCCTTCCTTCCTTCCTTCTTTCCTTCCGAGCCTCCCAATTTTTCCAGCTAATCCTAGTATGTAATAGTTCTGCTTTCCCTCACTATACTAGCAGCCCTATTCTACATGCACTCTAGGTCATTAATGTCCTTTCTAAAATGTAATTCTCAGAACTGGACAAATTACTACAAATTGGTAAGACAAGGGCACAGTAAAGTGAGATTATCACCCCCATTACCAAAGGCACTGTACTTCTGTGAATGCAATAGAAATTCAAATTAGTTTTTCTGTCATGTTACACTGCTGACTCATTGACTTTGTAAGCCACTAACACCTCAGATCTTTTACACGTTTACTGCTATCTAGCCATCTTTACCCCTATAATTTCTAGGGGGGATTTTTTTGAACCCAAGCATAAAACTTTATTCCTGTTGAATTTTATTTTGTTAATTTTAGCCCACAATTCTAGGCTGTTTTGTTCTACTTGTATCCCAAATTTGTCTTTTAGTATTATGCATATAAAATATTATATTAATATGTTAGTATATTATGTTTATCTGCTAACT
>CM053586.1:325004394-325060141 GCA_028646515.1 Pseudochirops corinnae
CTGAAACTGTCCCTTAAAAAATTTGTTATATAGAATTCTAGTTGGAATCCACATTGAACTCACTTACCTCTAATTTGAAATATCCATCTTCTTCTTGAAAATTGGTACACTCTGTCCATGTCCCATCCTCAGCATTATCTTTCATCATGATTCCCAAAAGATTACCAACAGGACTTGAGCACAATATCTGTCAGTACCCAGGATTGTAGCTCATTTGAGTCTATTGATGTTAAGCCCACTGAGGCCTCTCTTACCATAAATTATCTGCACATATGGGTTAATTCCCTGGTCTTGAAGATGACCTGGCTTAACATCCTGTCTCAGACATTCACTAATTATGATTTTTTGCCTTAGTTTCCTTGTCTCTAAAATGAGAAGGTTGGATTTGTTGGTGTCTACAATTCCTTCTAGCTCTAAATATGGCTCCTTTGGGTTTTTGGGTTTCCTTTAAGGTATACTCTACACTGAAGGATTATGGGAGGTTCTGCTACATGGACCTAGGGGGAGTATACAAAAAAAGTAGATAGTATTGTCCAAATAGGCCCACTACATGGAGATTTTCCAACTACTACTTCCCTAAATCTATTAACATCTTTTTTCTCTAAGACTCTCTAAGACCATCTTTTCTGATCCGCACCCCTATGCTCCATTCTATTGTTGGTATTTGGTTTGGAGGTGATGTTTAATTTCCCTGAGGGTTCCTCCAACCTTTGGATTCTCAAAGGATTCCTGCCTTTGAGGAAGTGTCAGATCCTGTTCTAACCAGCACTGAGATGCTGTCTCTATTACGCTGTCAGATAATGACCCTCTGAATGGATCATTTCAGTAACTGTTGTGTTTCGTCCCAGAGGACACAACTCAGGATAATCTGCTGAGAGACACAACTCAGGATAATCTGCTGAGAGAGAAAGTTAGGCTCGATGTAAGTAAAAAAAAAAAATTCTCTACATTAACAGTTGTCACAAATTAGTTGTTTGGGGTGACAGAGAGGGGAAATGACTGAATCAGGTGCTCTACCAGGAGTGGAGAAGACTGAAGTTTCACTCCCACTTCAGATGTAACTAACTAGGTGAGTTGGGACACGTTCATCTAAATGTTCATGGCCTCAGGTTCATCTGTTAAATGGGCATGATAATAGTACCTACTTTGGTTGTTTGCAAAACTGTTTGCAAACTTTGCACTATTATATAAATAGTATCTATTTTGTCATTCAGTCCTTTTTCAGTTGTGGCCAACCCTACGTGACCCCATTTGGAGTTTCCTTGGCAAAGATACTGGAGTGGTTTGTCATTTCCTTCTCCAACTCATTTTACTGAGGAGGAAACTGAGGCAAAAAAGGCTAGGTGGCTTGTCTGGGGTTACACAGCTAGTAAGTGTCTGAGGATCTGAAGTCCCCAAGATGAGTCTTCCTGACCCCAGGCTGGTACTCTATCCACTTGCGCCACTTAGCTGCCCTAAATATTTATCTATAAATAATAATAATAATGGTAAATATATAATTATACAATAAATTTACAAATAACAGTAAAATTGCAGTGGGAGAGCTCCTATGGTTCTAGTATCCAGCAAAATACTTAGCAGGACTCTGGTTTGGAGGAGAGTTTTTTTGCCGCAGAAAACAAGGAGAACCAAGGAGATCAGCAGACTGGTCAGTTGCAGGTGTCAGAGAACAGACGGTTTTTCAGCGGTTCTCAACCTGTGGGTTATGTTCAATTTAAATACATCTGGCATATCAGATATTTACATTATGATTCATAACAGTAGCAAAATGACAGTTACGAAGTAGCAACAAAAATAACTTTATGGTTGGGGGTCACCACAACATGAGGAACTGTATTAAAGGGTCGCGGTATTAGGCAGGTTGAGAACCACTGGTTTATATATAGTCATTGGGAAGGGCAGTAGGTGGGTAAGGCTACGCCTCTAGGGAGGAACTAGGGGAGGTGGCTGAGGTTTTAGCTGGCACTTGCCCAGAGAGAGAAGAAAGCCTGACGGGCTCTCAGGAGTCCGGACCTTCACTGAACTTCACCTAAGATGTTAAGGAGGGCTCTGTGGTCCCATAGGTAACCCTTGGGCAGGTGATGTCCGTTACTGGTTTGGTGCTGAGCGCGGGGAGAGCTCCTCCACGGAGATTGCTTGGGGACTGAGAGCTGTTTCTGGTCCTTGACCGGGAGCTCTTGGGGAATTGGTTGGGGGTGGTAGATGTGGTTGGGTCCTCCATTGTTCTAAGATTGTTTTGATGCAGGCAGTTCTAGGAAAAGGTAGAATGGTCAGGCTAGGTCCAGGGCCCCCCTCTTTCCTATTCCTTGGGATCCACTCCAAAATCATCCAAATTTTAAGCAAAGACTGGATAACTACTTGTAAGGGATTGTGTCCCTGAGGTTTTTTCAAACTCACACACCCTGATTCTGTGAATTGCCTTTCCATAGAAAGTTCTTATCCGCTGTAAGTGATATTCATATCTGATTATTGCAGGATTTTCTAACTTCAGGATCAGCCGTTGGAAATGCCATACTGCCTCTATATTTCTTTGGAAACAAATTGAAATAAAACAACAACAAACTTCACATTCATTCTGTCTGATTGGATTATTATAAAGATGAAATGAGAAACTGTTTATTTAAAATGTTTTGAAAACTTCAAAGTACCATATAAATTTTTGCTATAATAATTGTTCTTTCTTCTCATCTTAGTTCAATGGTGTTCAGATAGAAAGGTCTTGAGATGGGTCATTATTCTGCTCCGATTCCTTCATCTTTAATATTCTAAAGATGATTGCACAGGTGAATACAGTCACTTCCTTTTATAAATGAATATATTGGGATATAAATTCAGCTTCTCTCAACTTATGGCTAACAATGTGATTTCTTTTTTTCCTCACAACTCTGGGAGATAGGTGTTATTATTATTCCCATTCCATAGATGAGAAAACAAAAGCACAGCAAAGATGTAAGTGACTTGCTCAAGGTCACATAGCTGCCAAGTATCTGAGGCCAGATTTGAAATCAGGCCTTCCTGATTCAAGGTTTTCTATCTCCTGAGTCACCTAGGCGCCTTATTGAAAATATCTTCAGAGTAACTCTGGTGGCAGAAAGAGTGACAGGGAAAATACATGCTTTTTCCTCTGCCTCCTAGGTTTTTATTTCTTCTGTATTTTAAAGTTTTATATCAAACGTAGTTTGGAGATTGTGAACATTCAAGAGGACAACAGATTATCATACGATGTTTTCCTCATCTATGAGTTCGGTCATGCAAGTTCCTTTCCCTCATTTTATAGGGGAAGGGAATTACTCAGAGAATTTATGGATCTGCCCTGGTTATACAGCTGTGAGTGATGGAGTTTTAACCTAGGTCTTTCTGACTATGTCGAACACTTAATCCACTATACCTTGCTTGATTTCACTAAAAAATGACCATAAATGTCTCATTCCTTGTAAAATTTCAGACAACAGATCCTCACGTCCCCCATTTTGACATTTTTGATTCCATCAAGCTGTTTCAAATCCACAGGTGTTTGGGGATCAGATCACTCTGGAGAACAGCAAGTCCCCAGAGCATTTGAAATATGATTTGATTTGGCTGTGATTTTTTTCAGATCTGTTTCTATTGCATGAAGTGAGAGGCCCATCCCCGTGGCTCAGAGTTCAGTCTCATCTCTTGCACTCCAAGGATGCTTAGCAGTGGCTATAAATTAATAATCACTGAGAATATATAAGAAAAGCATAGGAATAATTTCTTTTTTCCACTTATGAAATATTTTATTCTTAGGAATTGGAAGTATTTTGCATATTTGTAGGATTATATTCTCCATGTTGCATTTTTCCAGACACTGAAATATTTGCTCTGACTGCTCAGGATTCAGATATGGCCTTAAGTAGTGGGGTCTCTCGCTTGTGTGCACAAAAGACTTTGAGATGTTAAGTGCTATGTATTGAAAATGTAATAGTGGGTGAATGTGCTATCTCTCAATCTGGGTGTCTATCATCTGTTTCTATGGTGCCTATCACTGTAATATCTATTTGTGACTTGTACTCACAAGATTTACTATTTGCACTTATCTCCATATTTATGACAAATAACGAATTTTGATATCTTTGCTCTTTTTGCTCGTATTTCTGTATTTTTTATGAAGACCAAGAGAACAAGAGAGAGAGGAAATGAAAAGGAGGAATCGTTGACATTTCAACATTCTGTATAATCTTGGAAGATCAAATTAGAAGCTTAATGTACTGTACCACGTGGGTACCTGGCAGCTTACGATAGTGGAAAGAACATTAGGAAGGGAAGGGGGAAGGGAATAAATGTTGATACAGTACGTATTATGTGCCAGGCCCTGTGCTAAGGAGAGTGATGAGACCTAGTATCTAGAACCAGCTTTGTCCTTAACTCACCATGTGATGTTATACCAATTAGGTATCTTCTCTGGGAATCACTTTCTTTATTTTTAAAATAAAGAGATTAGATTCAATTATCCATAGGATCCCTTTCAGCCCTAAACTTCTGATTCTCAGTCTGGAATTCTTTTCACCTCTCTTAGATGGTTGCCTTAAAAGACAGTATTTCATTCTTTAATTGGAAGCCACCATGGTATTACAGTAATCAATTTAGCAGATACTTAGCCCTTAGTAACTTAGGGCTAAGTATGGAAGGTGTGAACTCTGCCTCTTGTTGAGAGGGCGTGAACTCCCCTGTTGCTGACATGGCAGAAGGGGGTTGGCTGAGACAGGAGGCCAGTGTGTGTAAAGAAGAGTTCCAGAGACAGAGAGACAGAATCAGAATGGTCCTCCTGGTGGCTCCTGTTGGAGGAAGCAGGATTGTCCCAGCATCTGGGAGCTGGGCTGCTGGACTGAAGAAGTGAGTTGGAGTTTTCTTGAAAGAGAGAGAGAGAGAGGGAGTGTGTGTGTTTCTCTCCTAGCATCTGGAAGCTAACTGAGAACTGAGTTGGAGTTATTCTTGAGACCAGAATCTGGTGAAGGCCAAAGTGGCTGTTGCTGCCACCTGGAAGGCCAGTGTTGCTGCTGCTGCTTGGAAGGCTGAGTTTTCTACTGGGTCCTAGGGCCAGCTGAACTGCTGGAGGACTAAAGAAGCATGACCAGGATAAGACTTTGTTTGTTTGTGGCCTGGCTGATCCTTGAGTTCCTGGCAACAGAAGTGGTAAAGGGTTTGAGATGTGCTGGACCCTGTGAACTTCAGTGTGTGCCAGGGACTACCCTGAGGACTGGACAAGGACCTAAGAGCTGTCTGCCCCTGAATCCAGGTGACTGTTTGGTGGATTCAGGAAGGAGCTGGGACCATGGAAGGGGATCCAGGGAATCAGAGAGACCACCCCGAGTCAAGATGAAGAAAAGGCCTCCCCTTGGTTGAAATTGAGGTTTGCTGGACACTGAGGGGTGGAGAGATTGTGTGGTTTTCTAATGATTGTATTTAGTGAGAGAGAAAAAGAGAAATGAGGGAAAGGAGGAGAGGTGGGGAGGAGGAGGCAAATAGATAGGCAGGTAGATAGGTGAATTGTTGTATTGTGAATTGATTGAATGCTTTGTTGTAAATATTGTGGCCAGTATAGTGAAAACTGTGTGGCCATTCTAATGTTAAGCTGTTATGAACACTATATTGAGTTTTGTTGTGAATGTTTGCCTTGATTTGTGATGGAATAAAGGGAGTGTTCACTATATTGTGTAAACCAAACCTTAAAACCTGTTCACAGTAGCATTCTTTTGGGAATCTGCTTGTGCATGTTGTTACACATGGCTTAGTGACAAGGGTTGGTTTTGGATTTAGGAAAACCTTTATTCAAGTGTAGTTAACAACATATGCTGACCATGTGGCTTTGGATAAGTCACTTAACCTCTAAATCATATCTAAAGATACAAAATGTATTTAAGAACACAAATTATAGAAGTGTTGCCTGTCACATTCAATGGAGGCAGTTTCCAATCCAGTGTTTCCCTATCCTGAAGAAATCACAGTTTTCACTCCCTCCCCCTCTCAAAAAATAGAAGAGAAAAAATGTCATGTTGATTTTGAAGAACTATTTTTTTCAATCAGGAAACACAATTAATCTGGCAGTCTTTTCTTATGGAAACTGCCAGAGAAATTAGATTTATTCTTGAGAACAAACAGAAGAGTCAAAAAGACAGTAAAGACAGTTTGACTACCATTTTTCTTCTTTCAAAGACTAGAGGCAAATTTTGGCCTCCTTCCAAAGGGGGAAAAATAAACCAAGTCTGTAGATAGGAATTTTCGGACGACTGAAACAGAGCCAAGATAAACTGGAATTTGTCATGTTCAGTAAGTAAAGTCACAACAGTACTCAAAACAAATAGTTTCAAGGAGATAATTCCAGACATGCAAGCCCAGCCAGGCTGCTTGGATCAATATTCATCAAAATTATGAAGTGTACTTGTGTGGCCTTTAAACAACAAAAAAATCTGGGTGTGTAGGAGAGGTTTTTTAGCAGGAGCTAGAGAATAGAAAGCAAGCTAGTCTATGAGAGCTGGGTCACTGGGACTAATCAATGAGCCAACAATAAACAAGCATTTATTGAGCACCTAATGTATACCAGACTCTAGGGTCAAAAGGATGAAAATGAGTCAGTCCTTGACCTGAAATGCCAGGTCATTTCAATGAGCAGGAGCCTCTCAAAGCAATTGGTTGGAATCATTTAGGCTAGGTAAAAAGGTAGATTGAATTATTTTGTTTTGAGTGGCTCGTGTTGGTGCTACATGGGCTCAGACCACGAAAAAACAGAAAAACACCAACTTGTAAGTTCTCATAGGATTAAAACATAGTATCCCTGAGGCAGTCGCAAAGGCACACAAATCAACTGGGAGGAAATCAGGGTCAATGCTGTATCTGAGCTGGGACTGTACATCTGCAGTTGAATTGGATCAGCTGGAAAACATTAAAAAAAAGATTGATCTGGCTCTCTGCAGCTTACCTGCCTGCCTTCTGTGCCTGTCTGTCTCTTCCTGCCTGCTTGTTTGACCTGTCTGTCTGTATTTACCACCTATCTACCTGCCTACCTATTTGCTTCTTCCTCCCTACCTCTCCTCCCTTCCCTCATTTCTTTCTCTCTCACTCCTCCCTTTCCTCTTCTCTCCCTCTTTCTGCCCATCATCTGTCTGTCTTTCCCTTCCCTTTATCTCTGTCCCTTTCTATTTATCTTTCTTTCTCTACCTTTCTGTCTCTTTCTCTTTCCTCTTCCCCCACCTCTTCCCTCTCCTTTCCACTTCTTTCTATCTATCTACCTATCTATGACAAATTATATAATGATGCCCTGATAAACAAATAAACAACCACTCTGTCTTTGTGGTGAGGACCTGGTCTTCCGTAAGGTCCTTCAATGAGATCACTTGGTGGGGAATTGACTTCTTATTGCTTGAGTATGCTGAAAAATGTGAGTAGAATTTAGCAACTTGATCCTTCTCTCTAGAATCATACCCTTCAAAATAACTTTCTCAACAAAGGGATCCAGAAAGAATAAATAAATTTTCACTGATTTCAAAGACTCATAGTATGGAGTTGAAATGAGACTTGAAAACTGTTTCGCTAAATTGAATAAAGGTTTGAATTTCCTCTTGAATCTGGGGTCCAGTGTCAACTGTGGATTTGGAGTCCTAGGGTCTTGGGTTTTAGGTCAAACCCTATGGGTCAAGCCCTATAGCAGCTTTGCCAATTCACTAGTTGTGTGACCTTTGACAAGTCACTTTACTATTCTCTCTCTGCTTCTTCCAACTACAAAATTAAGGTGCCAGGATCTTGGGAGACAAAAATACATTTGATAGAACAAAAATTAAACAGGTGTGGTAGGAACAAGTTCTGTTTTTAGTGTACCTTGTCAAGGGAGCACTTGAGATTATTCTAGGAATGTTGGCACTACTAAATGCTATTAATTGGTTTACATTCTGCTGTTGTTGAGAAATAACAGACATAATCTGACTTTCCCTTCCTCCACTTGTCTAGAAAGTCACAGAGTAGATAAATTACATGGGTGGAGGGCTTAGAGGAATATAGGAATCATCTCTCTCTTTCCTTCTCCCCCCTCTTTTGTGTCATTTTACATTTTTACTTGGTAATCATGTTGGGAGATTTGGAAACTTATACATTTGAAAAAAATTTTCAATATTTACCTTTTGGAACCTTCAAAAGCTGAGTTGAGGTAAAGCTTCATTTGTTTTGCATTTTTTGGGAGAATTTCATAAAGTTGTTAATAGATTATAATTCTTCCTTTGAGAATCACATCCTTTTGACCACTCATCTACTGACGAATGCCTTTTGTTTTTATATATGTATGTTATGTGTCTGCTAATTATCTATAAAGCTTTACATGAGAATTTAGATTCAGATTTTTCTTCCTGTTTTATTGCTACATTTCTTATGCTGTATGTATGTAATGCCATGCATGAGCAGCCTTCCAGAAGAATGCTACTGTGAACAACTTTTAAGGTTCTGATTACACAGTATAGTGAACTCTCAATTTATTACGTAACAAAGCAAAACATTCTCAGAAAGTCACAATATAGTGTTCACAACAGCTTATCATTAAAATGGCCACATAGTTTTCACCAAAGTGGTTACAATATTTAGAACAAAGAACAAAAGAACACTCATCTAGTATCCCTAAGGAGATTTGCCTCCTTACACAGTCATTCAGTTATCTCAAAAAACAATAGTCATCCCCCACTCATGGGACAATAGTAGATTAACTTAATCAGTCACTTATCTAGCAATCAGTTACTAAGTATAGTTAATCACTAAATATAATCATTAGAAAATACACAAACCCTCTACCAGTTAACTTAATCAGTCACTTATTCAGATTCACAATGACTAAGTATCATTAATCACTAAGTACAAGCATTAGAAAACACACAAACCCTCTACCCCTAGGTCTCTAGTAAACTTCAATATCATCACAGCATTCAATACCCAAGGAGAGATCTTTTCTTCATCTTGACAGGAGGCAAGTTCTCAGCAATCTCTGTTTCTGGAGAGACAAAGCTTAACAAAGCCACAATATTTGTTGCCAGTGTCCTCATCAATTCACTCTGCCTACAGAACAGTCTCAAGACCCCTGAAAACATCAACAAGACCCTCTTCTAGGATTTCTGTAAACATACAATAAGAAAATCTTTTTTCAGGGCTTCTGAGCCAACAGCAAGTTTCCAGGACCTCAACAACAGTACTGTCCTTCACCAGCAGATGAGTCTGGCAAAACAACACCAAAACAGACAGGCAGAATACCGGCACCACAACCATGCTTCCTCAGTCCTCTGGCAGTTTGGCTGGCCCTAGGACCCAGAAGAAATCTCAGCTGCCTCCCTGAATCAAAACCACTCCTCGAAGGTTTTCAAAATCAAAATTGTTTTCTCCATTCTAGAATATGTATATAGAGACAGAGTTCATTCCTTCTGGTACTTTTACAGAGGTTTGATTAGTTACTAAGGGCTAAGTACCTGCGTACTTGACATAACAAAAAGGGATCTTTACATTTAAATTAATTACCATTACAGTGTATCACTTTTGTTTGTACTGAAGTTTTTAAAATTTCATGCAATCAAAATTGTTTATCATTATTTTCTGTTGTAATTAACTCTTACTTGTTTAAGAATGTTTCTTCTACTCATAATCCCTGAAAGGTATATATAATTTGCTTCTCTTCTAAATTTTTTCATAGTATGATACTTCAATATTCAGGTCAAATATCTTATTGAATTAATTATGGAATATGCTATAAAATGTAGGTCTAAGCCTAATCACTACCAGATTGCTTTCTAGTTTTCTTAACATTTCTGATCAAAAAAAGAATTCTTTCTTAAGTATTTTATATTTTTAGGTTTATTGAACATTAGGTTATTGAGCTCCATTATTTATGTTTTTTACTTATCTAGTCTGTTCTGTTGTTTTCCTTCTCTATTTTTTAACTAGTAATCATTGTTTTGATGATGCCTGATTTATAATGTAATTTAATATTTAGAAGTGCTATTCCTAATTTTACTGGGCACAGTGGATAAAATACTGGGGCTGGAGTCAGGAAGATGCTTCTTCTTGAGTTTCAGTACAGCCTAGACACTTATACCTGCGTGACCCTGGGAAAGTCACTTATCCCTGTTTACCTCAGTTTCCTCATCTGTAAAATGAGCTGGAGAAGGAAATGGCAGACTACTCAAGTATCTTTGCCAAAACTCCAAAAGCATCACAAAGAGTCACACATAACTGAAAATATTACTGAACAATAATAACTTCTAACTTTTTCTCTAACTTTTTGCTTTGATATTCTAGATATATTTTGATCTTCAAATGAATTTTGTTATTATCTTATTGAGTTCTATGACATATCCCATTGATAGTTTGATATAACCTTAACACTGCAAATTAATCTTGGTTATATTTTTTGTTGTATTTAAATAGCCCTCCATAAGTGCTGAATATTCCCCTAGGTATTTTAAGTTGTTTCTGTTTCTTTAAGGAGTTCTTTATGCTTAATTACAAGTATTTTGTGTACTTTGATAAAATCATTGCAAAATATTTTATGTATTTTGTAGTTATTTTGAAAAGACTTTTCTGTCATTGTTTCTTTGATATTGTTGTTATGGTACAGAAATGCTGTTGATTTTTGTGGGTTTATTTTGTAGCCTGCAACTTTGCTGAAGCTATTGTCTCAATTAGTGTCCTTGATGATTACCTAGGATTTTTAATTATTCCATCATATTATCAGCAAATAGGGATGGTTTTATGTTCTCTTTCTCTATCTTTACATCTCTTATATCCATTGCTAGCCTTTCCAGAACTATAGGGAGAATAAGTATCATTGCTATACTGTTGCATTTATTGGGAGGGCTTCTATAATGCTTACTTTTGATTTTAGAGAGATACATCTATATTTTTAAAAAGATTGCTCCATGCCAGTGGTTCTCAACCTTCCTAATGCTGTGACCCTTTTAATACTCGTATGTGGGTGTATCTGTATATGGGCTGGCCCTCCTGGATTCGGAGAGAGGAGTGATGTCTCGGTTCCTAAGACCATAGGAAATATGTGTTTTCTGATGGTCTTAGACAACTCTGTTCTACCCCAAAGGGGTCGCTACCCACAGGTTGAGAACTGCTGCTCTACGCCTATACTTTGTAGGGTTTTTGGCATAATTGAGTGTTATACTTTATCAAAGGATTTTTCTTCATCTATTTAAATAATCACATAGTTTAAAAATATGATTTGTGATATTGTTTTTCCCCATAATATTGAACCATCCATGCATCCCTGGAATAAATACAAGTTGGTCATAATGAATGATTTCTTGGAAAAAAATGGTGTAGTATGTTAAAAAAAAATTTAAAATTTTTGTATCACTATTCATTAGTGATATTGGTCTAAAGTTCTTCAGCACTTTGTCCTTTCCTTTTTAGGCATTAGGATAATATTAATCTCATACAAAGAGTCTGACAGAGTATATTCTTTCTCAATTTTTAAGGATGATTTGTGTAGTAATGGTATTAATTGTTCATAAAAATTTGTTAGCATTATCTTGCAAGGTCATAGGGGCACTCAGGTTTTGTTTCTTTTGTAGTCCTTTTAATGCGTTTCTGGGATTGGAATATTTATGACCTCTATTTGATCTTCTGACAGTATGGGTATTATATATATTTGAAGTTAATTTCTATTTCTTTTGTATTCTGTTTTGTTACCATATGATTATGTATAGTAAGTTCTGAAGCATATATCAATTTTAATATTGATTTGTTGTATGTGGTTCCTTTCAGCATTATGTAATTGCCTCCTTTTTTCTCTATCGTGTAACTCTTTTGTGTGTCATATAACATGATGGCAATTCCTGATGTTTTGGATCCTACTTGATTCTTTACTAGTTTTATTTATTACCATTTGCTAATTCTGTTTCACTCTTTAATTTTTATTCTGTGTATGTTTTTTTCTTTTTAGATGTATTTCTTAGAAGCAACAGAATGTGAGGTTTTGTTTTCTTATTGAGTCTGTCATTTTTTTTGTTTTATTGGATTGTTTAACCCATTCACATTTAGAGTGATGAGGCAGATTTGTATTTTTGCCAATCTGTGTCTCTAGTATTGTTTTAATCTGAATTAGAATTTCTTTTTCTTTTTAAAGATAGTATTTTATCCCTATAATTATTTTTGCTTAATTCAGTTCAAAGTAGTTCACAGGATCTCTTTCTCTTACCCTAAAACCTAGACCCTCACCCCACATCACCTCCATTTGCTGTTTGTCATCCCTTTCCCTGGTTTTATCTCATGTACTGATTCATTTTCATTTAGCTGTCTACTATGTCTCTCCTTTCCCCTACTTGAGTAGTTAATTAAATCCCATTCCTCTACAACTTCTTTGGTTTATTAGGTTTTCCCTACTTGGAAGGACATTACAATAAAACGATGAAGACAAGAAGGATATGTTTTTATGTATGTGTGTATGTGTGTGTGTATATATGTGCGTATATACATTCACACACCCTACATACACATATGTATACATATTTCCACACACATATACATATATGTTAGCTGTGTGGCCCTGGACAAGTGACTTAACTCTGCTTGCCTCAGCTTCCTCATCTGTAAAAATGAGCTGGAAGAGACAAAGACAAACCATTGTAGTATCTTTGCCAAGAAAACCCCAAATGGGGCTACAAAGAGTCTGATATGGCTGGAATGACTGAAAAAAACAACACATATGTGTGTTTATGAGCATTTTGTTAACACTGCAAAAGAATAAAACTTTTAATTAGTGATTTCAACATAAAATCAGGGCCAGGTGAAGATGATGAAATCCATGCTGAAGATGCTGATCATAATGTTAACTATGGTAGGGCTAACAGTAGTCATGGTGATGATGAGAATTATAACAGCACTGACCACTTTATTTTATTTTATGTTCTGCTTTGATGATTTCATCTGGGTAGGGAACACCTGTTGTGGAAACTCTCTACCAGTGAAAATCAATACCTATTCTGTAACTTAAGGACTTAGAGTGTCGTAGCATTTGCCTTACATGTTGTGTGGATCAAAAGAAATAATGTAATTTAAAATATACATGTATATATGTACATCTACACACATATGTATGTTAATATATGTACATATGTTAGCTATATTCATCATTAATTATTATCAAAAGTAATTTTTGTTTGATGGAAAGTAAGATGATCCAGCTTTTAACTGGACCTTGAAAAGATTTGTGCTTTCAAGGAACAAGGTTATATGTATTGTATGTTGAGATGCCAGAAGCTCATCTAGTCTGAGGTCTTAATTTTTAACTAAACATACAGGAAACATATATTAAGCACCAACTGGTATAACCTCATTTGCAGAAACACAAATGGAGTTTTTGAGTTTCTGCAAAGAAGGTAACTGAGAAGACATTCAACTAATGAACCATATGCTGGCTCCCTCTTTTCCTTAAAAAATTTAGGGGAAAAGTCTATGAATGCAATAAAGGTATCCTCAGTGACTAAAGAAAAATGAGGTTCTTCCCAGGCATATTTCTAAAGTGGACCATGTCTGTATGGCTATATAAATAAGAGGTGAAGAAAATACAAGATCTTGGGGCTGCTAGGTGGTGCAGTGAATAGAGCACCAACTCAGGAGGACCTGAGTTCAAATCTGGCCTCAGACACTTAACACTTACTAGCCTTGTGACCTTGGACAAGTCATTTAACCCCAATTGTCCTGCCCTTCCCCCTCTAAAAAAAAGCAAAAAGAAAAGAAAATACAAGATCTTGCCTTGCTTATTGAGTTTAAGAATGCGTTTGACATCAAAGAACATAATGCACCCTTTAGGGTTCTCCTAAGGAAAAGTTACTGCCACAATATATACATACACACACACATATATGTATACCATATTGCATACATATATATACATACAATACACTGTTTGACAACAGAAACTGCTCATATTAGCTTTGTTAAATTATCTGCTGAGTAATAGGTACAGTGTTCAATAAGAACAGTTCTGTTGACCTAAGATATTTATCATTATCATGAAAACCAACCAGCAAAGCCCAAAGAAAAAGATTTTTTGTTAATGCTTAATTTCTCTAATGCTCTCCCGAGAAATTGTATACCGCCCTAGAAAATTACAGTCTCATCGAAATTTGAAGTGATAGGAAAGTAATTCAGCTAAGCATCCACTTTAAATGTACATGTATATGTTGAACTTGAAATTCATCAACAAATTGGAACATTTCCATCCAAAAACAGCAATCCACATTTGAAAAAGAAAAGGACTGAAAACCACATATTGCAAAGTTTTGGGTATGTAATTGGACAGGGAAAATCAGGCATATATGGTAGAGTGGAAAGAATACTGACTATGTAGTCAGTCCTGGGTTAAAATCTTTCCTGTGATGGTTACCACCTGTATCACCAAGGACAAGTCTTTGCCTTCCTCCTTCTCCGTTTCCTTGATTGCCAGATTAAGTTGGAGTTAATAGTTTTTGAGTTGCCTTCCAAATCCAAACCTATGACCTCACAATCACAAATTTGTCTAAGACTTCATTCATTGCCAGAGAGTTCTTTGAGTAAATCTTTAGTGTGTATAATTTGAGTTAGTGCTGAAAATAGATAATGAGCTAGCCCAAAAATTATACAGCAGGAGGAGATTAGACTGGGTGGTATTGGAATAACTGAATGTTCTTTCAGTGATTCTAAATTACTCTATTACAAAAGTCTACCTTTTTAATCCTCATATTCTACTGGTGATATATGGTTGAAAACTGCATAAGAACACATTCTTAGAAGGTCAAAAATTACAAGCAGCCCCCAGGCAATGGAAAGCCACCTGACAGGGACAGGAAGGTTGAAACATAGCACCATTGATGATAGTAATGTCAATAAGGACATTATAGAATGTTTATATGGCAAAGAAAGGAAAGAAATCAACCTTATAGCAAGAATGAGGGACAAGAGAGATATTAGATCCGTGAGAGAGAATGTATGGAAAAATATGGGCAAGAATTACCCAGAATGAGAAAACATGGTGGCATTATGAAAAGCCACTCACACTGATGGAGTACTTCCATCAATGAAATCCACCAAAGTATCAAGTTAAAATTGTTTTTTTTTCTCTTTTAAATAATTACTGATAGAATTGATTTCCTGATATATTCCACCCCATCCATCATTTATCTCTTCCATATAGCGAAGAAAAACAGCCAAGAAAAACCAGCTGACACAGCAACCCTATTTAATATATTTCATACTGCACCTGCAGGACCTAAATTCTCCACTTACTAGAGGTCACTGCCTTTGACAGTCTTCTTTTTAGGACTGAGGTTGGTCGTTACAACCAATCAGATTTGGGCTACTTTTTAGTGTCGTTTTGTTTGTAGGTTTGTTTACATTATTGTTGTAATTTGCACATATTGTTATCCTGGTTCTACTTTTTTCATGTTGTATTAGTTCATACAAGTTTCGCTACATTTCTCTGATTTCCTCATGTTTATTGTTTATGCCTTAGTAATATTCAATTACAGTTTCGTACTACAATAGGTTCAGGCATTCCCAAATCAAGACTTTCCTTCTTGGTAGATCAAATTATTGAGACTTTATGGTATTCAACAAATTCTTTATAAGTATATTTAAAGATCATTTTGTGTTTTGATGGAACTTTGCACTTTGAAGACCCAAAGAGAGCAAAGTGGCAAGAGCATTCCCCATTCTACCCATTCTTCTTTACCGTTTTTAATAATGCATCTAAATAACTATGTGTGTTCAGTAATATTGCATTTGTCATAGGGATGATACTGTCAGGTATAAATGGCACAATTATAAACACTACAGGAGACAAGTTGTTCATTCAGTTAAAATGCAAGGGTTTTCTTTGTACTTGCCCTAATGCACCATGCAGAAACAACTAGGGCATCTTATTTTATTCCCTGGTGGGAACTTATACACATTCCATCGTTGCATAATTTGGTATGTTGAAGGTTTTCTGCTGGGATGAATTCATGATTCCTTAAAGCTAGAATCCACAGGATGTAAGCGACATGCATCCATCATATTATTTAAGAAGTCAAGTTACAAATCTTACTAAGAATTAAGTATTCACTATTTGAATCTTAGAGATTGTGTTAAGTTAGGACCAGCATCTCTGCAAATCAGTTATTCACCCAAATGACATTCCAAATGGACATTTAGTAGGAGCTAAACTGCATTGTGGCTAGAGTGCTAAACCAGAAGTCAGGTAGATCTGAGTTCAAATCCTCCTTCAGACGTTTAGTAACAATATGACCCTGGGCAAATCATTCAATCTGTCTGTCTTGGTTTTCTCCTTTGTAGAATGTAGAAAATAATAACACCTGTCTCTCAGAGTTGTTTTGAGGATCAAACAAGGTAATATTTATAGAGTCCTTGGGATGCCTTAAAGTGCCAAATAAATACTGGGAAGGGGAAGGAATAAACATTTACATAGCACCTACTATGTGCCGAAAGCACACAGTGCTTTTACAAATATTACCTCATTTGATCTTAAGGAGATACTGTTATTATTCCAAATTTACAATGAGCAGACAGAAGTTAGGTGACTCGCCCAGAGTCACACATCCTCTAAGTGTCTGAGACCGGATTTAAACTTAGGGCTTCTTGACTCTAAGTCCGGTAGCCTACCCACTACCCTACCAGCTGCCTCTGCTTGTTGCTTCATTATTTCCTGGCATGTTGATTTCCAAAGAAACGTGTTTGAAATGCAATACTTATAAACACGGACAGGATATCAGCATTTAGCCAAAGGTTTCCAAATAACTGGAAAGTAAACTACTCTCTGAATACAATCCTCATGTAATTGTGATTATCCAGGGTAAACGATTTAACTTGCACCTTTAAAATCAAGAGGGATTCCTGCACGTTGGCTATTATGCACTTTCTTATGATCACTATATTGTAACTCAGTATCTGAAGAAAAAAGGCTCCTGTCATTATGAAGACATCAATGTTCATGTAAACAATTGGGTGGGTCTTTGTAGGTAGGATAATGAAAGTCTGCAAATTTGTTTAACCAAAGATAAAACAACCTAATTAAATGCCAGTCATTAACAATAATCTCTCTTTTTATAAGAAATAGCAAATGATAGAAATGCAGCACAGACGAAAAGGAAACAACACTCACAGTAGGAAATACTCTTTGTTTTTATTAATTACTGTTTCAGGAAATGACATTTACTAAGAAAAATAAGAGATCACTTAATGAAATTGTATAAAAAGCCTTTATAATTTCTGCAGGGTTGAAGAAATGAGCTAACTGATCATAACTGTAGTTGTAAGCTGGAAATGAGGTATTGTATGTTTTTACTAAGTCTGTTTAGTTTTGGGGGTGTAGTGGATAGAACACTGGGCTTGGAATTGGGAAGACTCATCTTTATGAGTTCAAATCTGACATCACACACTTATTAGCTGTGTGACTCCTGGCAAGTTACTTAACCCTGTTTGCCTCGGTTTCCTCATCTGTAAAATGAGCTAGAGAAGGAAATGGCAAACCACTCCAGTATCTTTGCCACTCCAGTATTGGGTCATGAAGAGTCAGACATGACGGAAACAACTCAACAATCACAACAAATAAGACACAGGAAACAAACTTAGGGATTCTGTTTTTTTGGGGGGAAAATCTAATATTTTAGATCGCTTCTTTGAATTTTTAAGTCACAAAGACATGTACTAGAGATTCTGTGGTTCAGCTGTAAGAGTAACTTGTCTAGAAAAAAGGCATGCCTGATAAAATATAACTGCAACTTATTAAACTAATTTCTAAAATATTTAGAAAGACAAGAAAGCAATATGGAGCAAGATTTTAAAAAGTTATCCTGTAGACATATCACAAACACATTCTTGATTAATGTCATTTAACAAAATAGAGTTTTTAAGGTAGTCTTAGTCAAGATTCTTTTTTTCTAAAAACTTGCTTGGAAGTTTTTAGGCAATGAAAAATATGACTTTCGTCTTTGCTGGTTCATTGTGTAACTGGATGTTTGCCTTATCTTTTGGCTTATGGGTAAACAATACTGAGAGGTGAGCTAAGGGTAAGTCTGAACTATTTTAGCCATTACTCACTGTTATTGTTGTAGTTATTTTTTTTCTCATATTTGGCTAATTATACTTCAGCAATGGAAACAGAGGCATTATGCAGCCTTTGCTTTCTCTGTGATCATCTAAAACAGAAATGACAACCCAAAAGGCATTTAAAATGACTGTTTTGCAATTCTTAATAGAAATAAATGATTTCTAAATTTCTAGTGCATGTTCCAATAACAAAGGTGACTAAAGTACTCCCCTTATTCCTCTTGGTGGTATGATGGTGACTCTGGGTTTTCAAAGGCCATTTCCAGAATTTACCAAACTGGAAAGACTTCTATTATGAGTTGAAAGATCAGCCATATAGCTGTTGTCTAAGGCCTAGCCAGACTAAATTCAAAAGTGCTCGTCAAATATTTGGAATATGGAGATATTTTGGGGTATGACCAAGTACTAAATTACAAAGAGGTTACAGTCTGTCTTGGTAGATAGAATAACTACATGGACAAAGTTATACATATTTGAGTTAATGAATGGATACATTACTGTTGAGAACTATGGCCACTTAAACTTATGTTTTTGAGGCAAATTTATGCAAATTATTCAATATTTTTGATGATCCCAAGTTTTTCTCTGGAATCAAGACACATCTTTTAAACAATATACTTCTGATGATGCTAGGTGGCTGTAAGTCTTAGAATACATATCTCTGAAGAATTCAAGGTGCAATGAGAAGGTGTGTGATGGGCACAGGGGTGCTGCAGTGCATCACCAACAAAATTTATAGATCAAAGTGATGTAAAGGACTGAATAAGGGAGATTCTGATTAAATGTGGATATGGGCCAGGCATGCAGAGAGAACTTGGACAATGTGTTTCACTGGTATCCATGAATTGTCAAGAGATCTAGAGAAAAACCTCCAGCATGTTACATGGAATGCTTTTGAAGGATTTATAATTGGGTATGGACAAAAGTTATACAAGTGGAGAAAGTGTGGATGGTTTGGGATCTCTCTCCACCATACTGAGATCACAGATCTGCAGAAGAATGAAAATATATCCTAGAGCTATAATTTTAAATTCTCATTTCTCTTTCAAATTTTTGAAAAGGACTCCTACTGTTCCCTCAATTCATCTGTCTACCTCTAGAAACATTCTCTCCATCATTCACCCTTCCCACCTCCATTCATTCTTCTGGGACTGTAGTCGCTTGACAATGACTACTTTATTGAGAAAGATTATTCTGTTTAATAATAATAATAACTAGTCTCAAAGGTACTTTGCTCCTCTGAATTTTAGCAAGTAGTTTTTGTGAAATGTTGTAGCCAAAAAAAAAAATATGTATACTTTCTGGCTGAAATTCTGTTGGTAAGGGTCCTCCAAAATGGTTAGGCCAGCCCTCATCTGTCAGACATCCAGATCAACTTGTATACTCCAATCTAAGCCTTTCCAAATTGGTAGAACCTGCCAGAGTTTGTGCTCCATTGGCCTTGCTCCAGAAGATGTGATCATCTCTCAACTAAGACAAGGCGTGGGAGGGAAACTTTAGTGGATGAAAATGTATAATAATATTAATATTACCTTGAATTTGTATACTTTGGAAATTTTTAATGCACTTTCATTTACCATATTTAAGAATACAAAAATGAACCTGACCTTTTATTAGATCTCTCTCTCTCTCTCTCTTTCTCCTTCCCTCCCTCTCTCTCCCTCTGTCTATCTATCTATCATCTATTTATCTTTTCATATATCATCTATCTATCTCTTTTTTCTATCTCCTCCCTCTAACTCTCTACCTCCATTTATCCATCCATCCATCTGTCCATTCATCTATCTTTATGATTATCCATCTAGCTACCCCTTTCTCCCTTCCTCATCTATCTCTGTTCATCCATCCATCCATCTATCGTCTATCCTTCATCTATAATCTATATTTCTATCTGTCATCTATATATCTAATCAGCATATTCTGCCACATAAAATGGCATGACAGCAGATGGAAAAGAAGTCAAGGAATTTTTGTTACTATTTTCCCCCCAGTCTAATAATTCTTTCTGAATAAAAAGTGCAGACGTGAATAGATAAATAAGAAGATGAAAAAGCTATGCCACTTGACTGTTAGGAGTTGAAAGCTCTACCAAAGGTAATT
Organism: Pseudochirops corinnae; assembly: GCA_028646515.1. Taxonomy (NCBI): domain Eukaryota; kingdom Metazoa; phylum Chordata; class Mammalia; order Diprotodontia; family Pseudocheiridae; genus Pseudochirops; species Pseudochirops corinnae. The sequence goes on from CM053586.1 coordinate 325,024,573, forward strand.
GGAAATATAATTTTTCAACTTTGTAAATGGAATCGCATATTTAACTTCTGATCCCAGTGACATTCTGTGGCTACTTCTCCATTGTCACAGTGGAGTAGTGTGAGTCCAAATGCATTGTGGCAGAGCTTAGTGGTGAATTTTTGTCAAACCTGAAACATTTTAAAAGGAGACTACAGAGATTCTTTTTTTTTTTTTTAACCATAAATGGGCTCATACTCAATGGAAACAAGTTTTGGAAAGAAATGAATAGTTGCATAGAGGTAAGTTTTTTAATCCTTTACAAATGGGCCTGTTTTTTGTCTTGGGTCCCCCTCTCCTGCAACTGATTTGTATCATAAACTCTTTCTAAACTTCAAAGGACTTGCAAGTTCAGATCATTTCTCCAGGGGAACACAGACAAGGAGTATTTTTTTTTTTCCAGTTAGGAAGGAAAAAAAGACTGCAAAATGCTCAGGAAGTGACTCTCTCTTGTCCTCCTAACTATCTAATAGTTCCTACGATAACACATTAATAAGTGAATCTAGCATGAATTCTATTTTCTACAAAGTACAATTGAACAGTAGGTTTAGGGAGCTTAGGGGTCATCTCATTAAAGAATTTGAGAGCTAAAAGAGAACTCAGTGGCTTTCGAATCTTACTCATTTTACTGATAGGGAAACTGAGGTCTGGGGGCGTTAAGAGAATTACCCAGAAGAGATGCCAGAAGTGAGATTTGAACCCAAGTTCTATAAATCTAAATCAAACCTACTTCTCACCACAATACAGACTGAGTTTAAAGATGAGTGGGCCTGGGGGAGAGAAGAGGAGAGTTAGGACATGGAGGTCCTGAAGAGTGCTCAAGATTCTTTGTCACATTGGAGATTTTTCTCAACTATTGGAAAATGAGTTTGCAGCATTTAGAAAGCCAAGAACACGGTATTCCTAATGAATATACATTTGAGGTGGCATTTCCATAATTGATGAGGATAAACTCAGTTAGTAGAACTCATTAATTTCTAAATTTTAAGTGATTTGCATCGGCAATGACTCTTTCCTGGCTGAGTAGCTTTCCTGGTAGTACCCTTGCATTAGACTGTCTCTTGAATTTTTAAACTGACTTATTAAAAGAAAAGACTTGAGTGAGAAAAATCATACAATTACCAAGCCATCCTTTCCACTTACTATTAAGCTAACAATGTAAGCCTAATATTTAATGTTATTAACAATATCCAAAGTCAAAGGTTTGTGATTAAATGAGGGATACAAAAGAATGGCTATATTTAAAACATCATTTAAATTTTTTTCAGAAGAATGCAAATCAAAGGCTTGAATAAAGCCCAAGAGGAAATTTTATTTAACCATATTTGAATTTCCCTTCAGTTCCATTTAACCCTCAGGTTTTCTTCCTGATAAACTTTTGCCCTAATGCCTGCTGTGCAGGGAACAATGAAGGAGCCACCACAGCTCCTGAAAATGTCTAAGTGCGGCTTCCTGAGTCATTATCTTGCAGCCAACATAAGCAGCATGAGAAAGCTCCTTTTTACCACTCCCCCTGGGAAGCCTGAGCAAAGCCTTCTACTTGATGCCTTGTAGAGCGGAAATCAAGAACGAGAAGACACATCCGTGTACACTGTTAATGTGCTGAATGGGAAGCACCATTGCCATTGTCAATTAATGGGATTCCTTTATCTGCCTACACCCTTTTCCCACACAGTTTGGGTGAAGTGGCAGAGACTGGAGGCTTCTCAAGGACACGTGTGGGGCAGGGACAGAGAACATGCCCTTTTGGAGAGTTCATCCCTGGGGAGTTTGGATAGGAATCTGTCACTGGATTCTTGAAAGACTTGTATTCACTCACATACTTCTATTTTTAAAAAATGTTTCATTGATTGGAAACAATCTTGATGTCCCAATAGTCCCTTGCTCCAAAGCAATTCTCTTATAATTAAAAAAAATTACTTAAGCAAAGTAACCTGACACATTAGTCATATCTGATATGTGCCTTATTCTGCATCTCTAGTGCATTGGATTGATTGGTGGTGCTGAGGAGTAAAGAAGATCTGAGTTCAAATTTGATCTCAGACACTTCTAAATGTGTGACCCTGGGCAAGTCACTTAAATCCTATTTGCCTCAGTTTCCTCATCTGTAAGACAGAGGTAATAAAAGCATCTACCTCCCGGGATTGCTGTGAGGATCAAATAATAAATAATTTTAAAGTGGTTACCTCAGTGCCTGGCGTATAGTGCTGTATATTAAATGTTAGCCATTATTATTAGTTACTGTCTCTCTCCTGAGGAACCATAGATTACATTCAACATCAAACGAAGAATCTTAGAAGTAGATGGAGTAAAGTGTGAGGATAAGAATTTAAATTCAGAATTGAAGAATCAGATGGAGATTTCCCCCATCTTCATCATCTCTAAGGGCAACCCTTCCCCTCCTAATTTTCCTCCACCTTGTTTGTTTTTTTCACCTCATTCACTAACCAATGGGAGTGTGAATTTCCTTTTCTGGATCAGTATTGAAACCCAAGAATCATAGTGTTATGAGGCAGTGATAATAGCAATATTAAGTGGAGCTTCAGCATTACCCTAGGAACTTTTTGTCATCAAGCTGGAGATTTGAGCTTCTCTAGATCTGCGAGTCTTGGATCTTTTTATTTTCTTGGGGATAATATCTAGTAGCATAGAAGTCTTTCATTACTTGATTAGAAGCTGAGGGTCACAAAATCAACAAAAATTGAGGAAGGAACACTTGCTTCTTTGTGGGCAGAGTCATGATCTAGATACAGGTGTCTCAGGAGGAGATGTACTGTGAAAAGCACCTTGCTACTTTCTACCCCAATTTCCAGCCACACTCTTTTCTGATTCCTTTAATTAGTCTAACTCCCATTTCTTACCTTTGCCCATTTTCTATTGTTTACCTGTTCTGGTTACATACTTCAAAATAACGTTAGACAAGTTCCACATGCTGTTGAAAATGTAGCAAAGGTGGCCGTTACAGTTCTTTAGGGTTTCCAAAATGCTTTACTAGAATGTCGTCTGATGGAAGCTTCCCAGTAATACTGAAGTGAGTATTCTAAAATCCTCAACCTTATTTTGAAAATGAGAAAACTCCTTGAATTCATCTGCTTCTGATCTCTGAGGTAATAGGCATCAAAGAATTCAGCCTCTCTGACTTTCAATTCCAGCAGTATCTCCATAAGAACATGATACTTCTCTGGAAGTTTACAGAGCAATTTTATCAGAAGAGGTAGGAAGTTCAAATATTGCTGCTCCCATTTCACAGATGGAAAAAGTGAGGCTCAGGAAGATCAAGGGCCTGGACCACAGTCACTCAACTAGTTGGTATCAGAATCAGAACTAGATTCCAGGTTTTTTAGTTCTAAGAACAGTATTCTTCCCACTATCGTATAGCCTTTTCTTTATTCTTCAATTTGAGCAACTTTCTCCCAATTAATTCAAGGTAAGACCCTTCCATATGAATAAGCATTTACCAAATGATACTTGGGCATTTTTGTAGAGGATTGTTATTGTTCCAGACTTATGTTTTTATTAGCATAGGGGCAATATTTTTATTTAATATTTTTTCACTTATGGCAGCTCAGTATAAATATAGTTTATTAATTTAAAGTAAGTTTAAATTACAAATTTATAAATACATAAATATATTTTGCATATTATTAGTATATATGTATATTATAATAGTATACATAAATATAGTAATACACACACACAAATATATATATATATATATTAGTTGTGTGTATAGTTTCTGGTCTTAGAGAGTTAAAATAATCACTGAGAGGTTAAGTGCCTGGCTCAAGATTACATAGTGATGATGTATAAAAGACCAGATTTGAACCCAAATCTCCCTAAATTTAATACATACTTCCTGACTCTACTATGCCATATGGTCTACATGGATCTATGATGTCATTGATGTTGCTGTTTCCTCCAGTGATGCAGATTACTTCTCTTTTATGTTTACCCATCCTTTTTGACTCCTATCCATATCCTTACAAAGGTTCAAAACTTGGGATGCTCCCAAAATTCTGGAAGCCTTCCCTTCTTTCTTTTCATATCATGAGATATGGAATGTATTAGTGGAATACATGGGCCATTCATCATTGATCCCTTACTTTTGCCAGGAACTCAGTCCAAGTCCTTTTTTGTGTGTGTCCATTTTTCTGATGGCATCTTTTAATCTGAATCTTACGTGCTTCCTTATTTGTTGTACATCGTACCCTATTCACATCTATTACATTCCTTTCCATTGCCCTATGCAAGCTACTTCTTTATAATTCTTCAGAGATGAGAGCTTTCCATGCTTCAGTGTCATGTAACAACACTGGTAGAATATCATTATTAAAAGATGGGCTTTTTCAGGGAAAATTTTGAAGTCATTAAAAGAGTTTTTCAAGGTCTCAAAGACAATACAGTCTGTCAGTGATTCAACTGTTAGTCAACTCTCATTTATGAAGCATATTTTTGACTTACTCTGTTCCAGGGTCTGTGCTAAACACTGGAAATACTGTTCTTGCTCAGTTGTTTTTCACTCATGTCTACCTCTTTGTGACCCCATTTAGGTTTTCTTGGCAAAGAAACTGGAGAGATCTGCCATTTCTTTCTCTAGCTCATTTTATAGATGAGGAAACTGAGGCAAACAAAATTAAGTGACTTGCCTTGGGTCACATGGCTATTAAGTCTCTGAAGCTAGATTTGAATTCATGAAGATGACTCTTTTTGACTCTAGGTCCAGCGCTCTATCCACTGAACCACCTAGCTGCCCCACTGTGAATGCTGAGAAAGGTCAAAAATAAGGAGCCGTTTTCAAGAAGTTCATTCTAATGGGGGAGATAACATTCAAAGAATTATACAGGATACAACAGAGATAATAGAGCACCGCAATTAAGGCGAACAGGGAAAGACTCATTGCAGAATGTAGAATTTTAGGAGAGGCTTAAAGGAATCCAAATAAACTCTTCTATTTATTTATGAACCCAACTAATTTTCCATATTCAGTGTTTGTCTATGGGTTTGACAGATAAGTTGTATATGCTATCCATCTAGCTGCATACTGTAATCTGGACCATAGGAAGTTCTTATCCACTTGATTTTCCCCGTGTGGATGGTTAGGGCAAACTCATATGACTGGTTATGCATTTTATGTAGGAAATGTTGCAAGGTTCTGAGGCTTGATTAAGCCAGTAACATTTACCTGAAAACAAGAATTTTAGAATACTTTATCATCTATAAAGAAAACATTTTTAACTTGAATTCTGCACTCGTGTTCTCCGTGCAGTGTCAAATGCCTCTGGTAAACATATATCTCTCCATTTAATGTCTTTAAAATCACGTAGTTGCTGAAGAATGCTATCTCAGTTGCTATGACTTTTAAGTAACCTTGAATGCTTTTGATATGACCATGGAAATTGGTGGAAGAGAGATTTTAAGACATCATTTTTCCTAGTGAATCAAAAACATTTTTTGTAATGATTTATAAACAGTAGGCACAATGGAATCTTATATTCTCTACATCTTTTTGTCAGTTCTGTGATAGAAAAATAAGGTCTACTATGGGGTATTTTAAAAAATGAAATGGTAATTTTCTTACTTATGTTTTATCAAACACACTCATCAAAGATGTTTATGTTATTCTTCTAAAGTTTTATATAAATAAGAAAATAGTCATGTAGGCCAGTAATTACTGACATTATCTTGGTCACAGGTTACTTTTTTCTTTTTCATATTAACATGTTCAAAATTGTTTCCTTGCCTTTGTTATTTTGCCCAATTCATATACCTTGCAATTGATGCAAACCTCAAGGTCCTCACAGTTGTGTTACTTGTAATCAACCATCTTTTTTTGGTGTGTACAATCTCCTCTATGTACACTTGGTCTAATCCAGTATCTTTGTCCTCTTTTGTGAGTTTAGTAAATATATCTAGAGTCCATTCAATCTTCTTTCATTAATTGTCCCTCCTTCCTTAAATGATTCTGAGATGGCTAGTCTAAGTTAAATGTTTTGCCATGCTTTCACAAAGCTGTTTTTGCTTTCCGCTGCCTTTTCTATTTTGTGAGGTGATGCTACTTATCATCTTCCATCATACTTGCAAGATTATTCAAATGAGTTTATATTATAAATGGGTGTTGCTCTTGACTTTCAAGATTCTCAGCTTGGAAAACTAGTGTTTGCTGTCTGAGTTACTTTTGGTGTCCTTATCGTTATGATTGATTTATAGTAGTTGAACTTCTTTCTTCCCTCTATACCCCATTTTTATTGTCGATAACTCTAACTTCAATAGATTAGTTTGGAGTTTTAAAATGTCACTCCATATCTTTTCCCCTCTTATTTTTATTTCTGCTAGTTTCATACAAACCTTGATCTTTGCTCTAACAAGTTGATGGAATGATTGTACATAGACAGCTGATTCAGAAATGATTCTCACAGAAGGAACAAGTTGCTTCCTTCCCATAAAAATGTAATCAATTTCATTTGGTGATGCTATTCAGTTTTTTCCAATAGATAATAAACCTACAGATATTGCCCTAAAAATCTTCCAGGTAGGAAAAGATGGTTTATCTGCCATTTGTGTGACAGTGGAATGAATTTCAATGGCTGTATTTCCTGCAATGGATTATTATATCTATCATGAATGTGTTTTTATAATATACATTCTCCTTATTGGTCTCTCTGGCTTGTCTTATCTAATCTATCCCCTAAACAGATCACAAAGAGATATTCCAAAGTCATAGTTTGACCATGTACCTCTCCTACTCAATAAGCTATTTTTTGCCTCTAGGATAATATAAAAACTCTCATCTTTGACATTTGAAACTCTTCACAATCTGGCTCCAGATTACCTATCCAGGCTTATTATATATTATTCTCCTTCATGTACACTATGGTCTAATCAAACTAGCACATTTAATGTTAACTTATGTGTAACGTTCCATCTCCCATCTCTGTGGATTTGTACAGGCCATCTGCCATGCCTGGAATTCACTGCATCCTTATTTCTATTGGAATATATAACTTCCTTCAAAGTTCAGTTAAAGTGCCATATCCTATGTAACACCTTTTCTGGTCTTCATAGTTGTGAGCACCTTGTCTCTTGAAATGACATTATATTCCCTTTTTATATGCAAAATTTACTACTCTGTCTCCCAACTACCTGAAAGACAAGGTATATTATATTTCTTACTCTTTCGCTAGGGTTTTCCTGTACCTTTTAGGGCATTTGGAGTGTCTGGGCTTTCTACTTTTGGCTGTAATCCCAACTTATAATGTTCCCTAAATTGTGAAAGAGGAGAAACTGCTGCATCATAGTTCCATTTAGTTAGGTTAACTTTTACAAAGAAATATTTACTTCAAAAAGTATAATTACAAATATATAAACTTTTTTCTCTCTGTCTCAGATAGGTGGGATTTTTATTGTTTTTTTCTTCTGTTCTTGTTGTTGTAGTACAGTTTCCAGGCTCAGGCTAAATTGTAGACATCTGAAGGATTGATCTCCTTTGAACCCTGATAATTTACAGCTGTGCTGACACCTACTTAGGTTTCATGCCTTCTGGCTCTGAGCCAATCGGGGGCCGAGGATTTTGTTATATATTCTGGGAGGTTTGCATATTGCTTTGGGGGTTTGATCATGAGAAGGATCTTTTGATTTCCTGGTTGAGACTCTGAGTAGCTGTATGTTCAGAATTTCCCTATTGCTTAGATGTCTGTACTCCCTCCATCCAGTGATGTATGTAAAGTATATAGTAATATTGCTTTACTCAGACAGTTGGAGTCCTGTCTGTTGGTCTTTGTGCTAATTTCTCTGCTTGTATTTTCTCCATGTTCAGTGTGCTGACCTTTCCCCTGAACTAGTGAATGTAATTAAAAGTAGGATTGTTAACCCCTTTTTGAGCAGTCTTTTCTTTAAAAGCAGATCAAAGAACCTGTGCTAGCAACCATCCTAGGGTGCTTGCTAATATGGTAGGTGAAAATTTTCCTGCCCTTTAGTACCTTTCTAGGGAGCAGAAGGGGTTTAGTTTCCTATCTACATTCTTTCCCTAGAGTGTAATCCTAGTTCCAAGCCCAAAACCCACTTTGGGCTTGAGTCCCAGGCACCTTGGCTTCTCAAGGGTTCCTTGTCAGGCTAACTGTGAGGTTAAGTGAAGAACTGAGGTTTGAAGTTTAGTCTCCTAATGCAAAGTCCAGCATACTTGCCACTTAAAATATTAGTCTTGCATAGCTTTTCCTTGATGAGACCCTTCTTTTAGGTTAGGAAACCTAGAAAGAGTAACAGGATAAATGGGGATGTAGGAACTGTCTCCCAGAATAACTTAGACCCCAGAGAACTTAAAACCCCCTTCTTTTCTAGGTGGGAGAAATGTGAAATAAAGGCTATTCTTGTATACAGCGATATATAGTAATGTCAGTTGTATACAACTGTGAAATGTCAAATTATGAGTTAGGAGTTTTTAGTCTTCATGCTAAATAGGAGAACGCATATCTGTATTTGATAAATCAAATGAAAATTTTCTCCATTTAGAGAGTTTTTTCATTTGATTATTCAAAACTTTTTTAATTACAATCAGCAAATATGCATAAAAAGGGGATTTTTTTTGAATAAAAAGAACTAATACATTTTTTTTGTGCCAAATGTAGAGATCACATTTCCATTATTTTAAAATCTTCTTTGCAAATTTGAATTGAATTGAAGTAACTAAATTATAATCTTCAGACTTTCAACAGTACGCTTCAAATAAAATTAGCACAAAGGCAATAGTATACTTTTTAACTTTCACCTTTATGTGAAATAATAAAAAGCTGAATTTATAACCCATCTTCTGGTGTGCTCACATCAAATTCTCTTCTAATTAGAATTCAAAGGTAAATATGGGAAACTTAATTCAGGATGAAAATGAGGAATTCTTTGGCAAAATTAAATGTCTCCCTTGTAGACTAATGAATTTGCCATGTGATTAGATTTTTAACCGTAATTGAACAGAATACAACATATACAATATCTATTTATAGACTGACTTTCAAGCATGCATCCCAAGGTAAATCATATAAACATAATTAAAATGAGTATTACCCTGAGCATACATTAGAAAATTAAAATCTATTATATTTGATTTAAAAGTTGTTAAAGATTCAAAGTCCCCTATATCCCTGGAGAGGAAATTCCATAGATGTAAATCTGTTTTTACTAGTAATAAGGAAATAAATATGGGAAATAGCTATCTGATGTTATAAACTTTCAAAATATAGTTTCTGAATAAATCTGATGCCTGATTAGAAGTCCGTGGAAAGTCACGAGTGCTTATTAAGTCCAATAACTAATCAAAGTAACAGTTAACTCATCAAGAAGAATGAACCCTACATCAGCTCATGAAAAGGAAGAAAGAAGGCATTATTCTGTCTTTGGTGGAAGGCTTAATACAGGCAAGTCCATTATTGGGAAATATAGGGAGAAAAGACCAAGCCAATATTTTAAAGATTAATTTATGCAACTGTATGATTTATGGTTTTTTTCCCCTAAATTTTATTGAAATAGGGAACTTCCTATAAGGAATTTCCTTCAACAATGTGGATGAGTAACTCTAAAATGAGTCTTAGAGTTGTTTAGAAAGTTGAGTGACTTGGCTAGGGTCACATAGCTAGGGAGTATCTGAAGCCAGATTTGAACTCATTCTTTTTGCATCCGAGTCTTATCACTCTATCCACTGCACTACCTGGCCGGTCTAGATTAATAGAATGCTTCCAGAAAACTTATATAAACAGATAGTAGGTAACTACATTACTTGGGAAAGCACTGTGTAATGGTGTTCTATATCATGTATGGCACTTTTGGTACTCATCAAATATGATAATATATATATCACCTGCAAAGAGCCTTCCAGCCCAGAGGGTTGAATGTGTAAAAGACTTGCATGTATACATGCATGTGAATGTACAACACATATATGTATATATGTAAATACACATACATAAACACACACATATACATGCAAATAAAATGGCTCTTTCTGAGTTGAGGATGGGCTATGGAAACCTGGAGCAGCCCTGTATTTGTAACTGGAAGCTCGTATTGTGAACCAAGACATATTTTGAAGTTGAAAAACATGAAAGGAGTTATTAGGACTGATGTGGTCTTTGGCAATGATCTATTGTCATGGATTGATGGGATTGTAGGATCATCGATTTAGAGCTAGAAGAAATCCTAGATCTAATTCTATGCTTTATTTGATAGATGAGGAAACTGAGGCTCTGAAAGATTGTGATTTACCTAGCATTATATAACTAGTAAGTATCTGGGTTCAGATTTGAGCCCAGGTCCTCCTGATCTCAAGTCCATTGCCTTATCCATTATACCATGCTGCATCTCAGAGAGTAGGGAAAGGATTGGTGATGTATCAGGGGAGAGAGCTTAGAGGTCCTCTCCTCCAGAGGTGTCAGACTCCCCAAATGCGCTCCAGGAGTGCTGCTGAACCAGATCATGTAATTGGGAAATATTTAACAAAGTAAAGCAAAATACTATAAAACATAAATAATGAAATGAGGTTTTTTTGGAAATTTTTAATTCAATTTTTAAATTATGGAATAAAACAAACATTTCCTTAACATAATAAAAAAGATGACTGAACGTGAAACTGCAGATTTATTATGTACAACTTCCTATTCCTTTTAAATATGTAATAAAGTTATCGTGTAGTGTTTTTCTAAGTCAATACAGGACCTGCAATGATTCTTATTGTTTAGTGCCACTTATTTCTATGTGAGTTGGCAATGCTCTAGTCCATCCCTGCCCTCCATTGAATAGATGAAGACATTGAATCTGAGAGTTTAAGTGCCATGTCCAAAGTTGCCCACATGGGAAGGAGTCAAGCCAACATTCAAACATAGGTCCTCTAACTTCAAATCCAGCACTATTTTTACTCATCTATAGTGGTATCTCAACAGCATCAGGGCTTTCCTAGAAGGTAATGTGATACTATATTATCCTCCAGTTCTAGCATCTAAAATTTGTAAGGGATGTGGAAAAAAGCCTCCAATAGCCATAAATATGATTAAAAGATCTAGCCATCATTAAATGGAGAAAAGTAAAAGGAAATGAAATGATTCAGTTTATAAGAGAGAAGACTAAATACGTGAAGGTTTATTATACAAAGGATGAAGAACATCTGTTTTCTTTGCTTATTGAAGAAAACACAGGAGGAAATGGGTTTAAGCCATAGACTGAAGGATTTAAATTAGCTACGAAGAAGAATTTCCTGAAGATGAGTTGCTAATCTCTGAAGGAGTTGTAATCTCCTTTGGTGTCCTTTAAAATAGATGTCTAATTAGCATGGGAGGTTGCAGATACAGGCCTTCCTGAAGTAAGAACAGAGTGCTAGGTGACATATGATTGACACTTACTTTATAATTCTGTGATTATTAAACTTTCCACATTGGTAGAATAAAACATTATTGGCAAGAACACTGGAGAATAAAATTACTTTAAGATTGTTTTTCTTTATTTAAAATTATTGGCATCTTTTATATTACTTTCATTCCCAAATATGTTCCTCCTCTCTCCCCTACCCAGTAAGCCATATAACAAAAAAAAAAATAATAAAAAGAAAAAAGAGAAGACACAAGTAGTTCAGTAAAACTAACCAATGCATCAATGGAGTCTAACAGAATTTGCAAATTCCATACCCACAATCCTCCACCTCTGAAAAGAAGGGAGGGTGGTACATGTTCTCATCTCTTCTTTGTAAATAAGTTCGATGTTACAGTCACTTTTTTTTTTAACTTTGTGATTGTTGTTATTCTTTCCATTTGCAATGTTGGCATATTGTTTTCCTAGTCCTGACAATTTCATGACACATCAATTCAAATAAGTCTTCTTCCCATGCTTCTCTGAACTCCTCATATTAAGGTTTCTTAGAGAACGGTAATGATGCGAAATCATTCTCAAGCTCCGCGACCTGGATATTCATGTACCTGTTTTTCTGCAGCCCCTCCAGCATTAACTATTCCAATGTTTTGTAATCATTGTCAGTTTTCTGAGTGTAAGTGGAAACTTCAGAATTATTATCATTTTTCATTTCTCATATTATTAATAATTTGGAAAACATTTTCACATGGTTCTTAACAGTTCACTTTTCTTTCGAGATTTGCTCTACACTGTCGGCCACTTATTCACTGAAGCATGGCTCTTAGTCTTACATGTTTTTGTTCATTCCTTATATATCTTGTATATCTGACTCTTATCAGAGATAATGGATGCAACCATTCTCTCCCAATTAACAGCTTTACTTCTTATCCTAGTTGCAATAATTTCATTAATGAAAAAATCTCATCAATTTCATGTAATTGAAATGAACTATTTTGTCTTTAATGGGTACATTTGTCCCTTGTATGGTTAAGGTCACTTCTCTCCCTTAGCAAAAGGTATGAAAGGTATTTGATCTTGTTTCCTTTATTTTTATTTTTTTAATGGTGTGTCCTTTAATATTCAGTGTTCTGGTGTTATTGTGGTAGGTAATAGGTAAGTTGTTCTAAAACTTATTATTATCAAATTACTTTTCAGTTTCTCTGTCAGTTCTTGTCAAATAGTTAAAATTTAAGTATTTTTGTACTTGAATTTTTTGCACACTGCTTTAGTGTTAACTGGCTAGTGGCTTTTTCTGATTCTTTCTTAGTTATTCTGTTCCACAGATCTACTTTCCTGTTTTTCAAATGATACCTAGTTGTTTTTATTATTACTGCTTTACAGGCCAATTTAAGGCACTCTCATTTATTTAAGCTGCTATTTGTTTCCTAAAGAGTTTTTTTGTAATTATATTTTTATGCCTTACATGTGTCTTAGTAGATTGGTTTTCAGTCAATTTGTAGTTATTTGGAATGAGGTTTCCCTTTCTGTTATTTCTTGTTGGATTTTGCAATGGCTCTATGGAAATGGTGTCCATTTTTGTGGCTTTATTTGGTATCTCACTCCTTCAGATGATCTTTAGGCAGGCCTGGGGATCGTAGCAGTAATGACTCTACCTTTTACATGCTCTACTGTTGAGTTTGACTCTGAAGGAAGACTATCATGTAATAATGGTTGTGGCTGGGATGGAGGAAAGAAGAGGATGGGAAGAAGGAGAGGAGAGAAGATACAAGAGAATAGAGGAGAGGAAAAAGAGGAGAGGAAGGGAGAGGAAAAGAAGGGCAAGGGAGAGGGAGGGAGGGAAGAGAAGAGGAGAAAGAGAATGTGCATGCATTTATTAAGTATAACAGTGCTAAACACAAGGGATAAAAATACAAGAAGGGAAGACAGTCCTTACCCTCCAATGCTCTAACACATGAATCACAGGAAAGTTAGACTTGACCCAGAAAGGTCATACGATAAGCTGTTAGAAGACTTGGGGGGTAGAATCCTAATCTTTCTCTTGTATAGTGAATAGAAAGTATTGGACAAAGTTAAGAGGACCCGAGTTCAAGTCCTACCTGAGACAAAAACTGTGCGACCTTGACCAAGTCAGTTTATCTCTTTGGGCTTCAATTTTCCTGTGGATAAAATGAAGATAACAGGAGCTGGCTCACAGGGGTGTTATGAGGATGAAATGGTACAGTGTGTCAAGGACTTTGCAATCAAAGTGCCGAAGAAGGTGAAGTGATTGTCCTACAACTACTGAGGCAGACAGCTCCTGTCCCACTGTCCAGTAAATGTCGCTGGGAATAGAAAGGTTTAGGGGAATAGTTTGTTTGGGAAATTAAAGCAAGTGACTCTGTGAGCCTGAAATTATGCTCTTGGAATATCGGTAGGTTGACCATAAACTAGCTGTTGTGCAGAATGCATGAGAAGCCATACTTACAATCACTGTGGGATTTTCTAGCCCGGGGGTGGGGAACCTGTGGCTTCAAGGCCACACATGGCCCTCTAGGTCTTCAAGTGTGGCCCTTTGACTGAATCCAAACTTCATAGGACAAATACCTTTAATAAAAGGATTTGTTCTGTAAAATGAACTCAGTCAAAATGCAGTATCCAAGGACCTAGAAAGCCACATGTGGCCTTGAGGCCTCAGATTCCCTACCCCTGATCTAGCCTAATTCTCTCTACCTGGACCTCTACTCCTTTAGCCATTCTGTAAGAAGTGGCCACAAAGGCAGAGTTTTGGTCAGGAAGTTTTGTGCTGGAGGTAAAAGCTACTAGGATTGGGGCAGTCCATGTGATCCTCCCCATCACCATCTCTTCCCAGGACCTGACCCATAGACTTTGGGCCAGAGCCAGGATGGTATGCTTGCATGGGTTCCAGATAATGGATGGTGCTCTCAAACTTTCTCAATCACCAATGGAGTGGAGCAGGGTTATATTCTTGCTCCCATGATTTTTAGTATGACCTTTTCAGCAATGTTGTCAGACTCCTTCAATAAGGATGAAAACAGCATCAAGGTCAAGTATTTAACTCGAAAAGGCTGCAATAGCTGGTGTGTGACTTTTTTGTTCACAGATGATAGTGCACTCAATGCCACCTCTGGGGCTGAGATGTAACAAAGTATGAATCAGTTCTCTGCTACTTGTGCTAATTTTGATCTGACAATTAACACTAAAAGACGGAGGTTCTCCACCAGCCAACAACATACCATCCATACATGGAACCATCAGTTACAGCAAATGGAGAAATTTTGAATGCTGTGGATAAGTTCATTTACCTTGGCAGGATACTTTCCGTGGATGCACATAAAGATGATGAGCTTGATGCACAGATTGCGAAAACTAGCTCAGTGTTTGGGAGGGTCTAAAGGAAAGTGTGCCAGACAAGAAGTATTAGACTGACTACCAAACTGAGGGTTTTCAGAGCCATTGTGCTGACCTAATTGTTATATGCCCATGAGACCTGGATAGTATACCAGCGCCATGCCAGAAGACTGAGTCACTTCCATCTAAATTGTGTTAGGAAGATTCCGAAGATCATCTGCAAGATAAGATACCAGGTACTGAAGTCCCTTCTTGAGCTGAACTGCCAAGTATTCAAACTCTACCACAGAGTGCTACTCTGATGGGCTAACCATGTTGTAAGAATGCCAAACGTACATTTTCTTAAAAGACTATTTTACAGAGGACCTACATGATGCAAGTGCTTACATGGAGATCAGAAGAAGCCACACAAGGACACTCTCAAGGTCTCTATGAAAAACTTTGGATTCAACTGTGAGACATGAGAGATGCCAGTACAGGACTGCCCAGCATGGTGTCCTTGTATCAAAGGAGACACTGCCCTATGGGGAAAGCAGAATTGCAGTAGTTCAAAAGGGTTATGAAATGCAAAATATAGAGCTATCTCGATTCCAAATGTTCAAATGGACTATTTGTGCCCAACGTGTGGTAGAGCCTTCCAAGTTTGTATTGGTCTAATCAAGGTACAGAGACACTGTACCTTGACCCCAACATTTTGTTATTTTGGTTCTCTTTGATAAAAAAGGACAACAACCACGTCTACCATGTCCATTTACAACTCTGAGAGAGAGACAGACAGAGATAGAGACAGAGAAAAAGAGAGAAAGAGACAGAGACAGAGACCGAAAGAGAGAGACAAAGACAGAGGGAAAGAGACAGAGACAGAGAGAGTGTTGGAGGGCTGAGGGAATCCACAAATACATCTTTCTGAGTACACTTTAGTTCCATTTTTACAGTTTGTTCTGCGTGGGTCTGTTGTCCACTTAAAGTGTTTCAAAAGCCCATTGGCATTGGTGGCATACCTGCTATGAGGAAGCATTCTTGACATCTGAAGACTCTTTTACCACCTGCTTTGACTTATAATACCTGCTTAAAGTATTAAAGAGGCAGAAAACCCAAGAGCGTGGAAGGCCCATAAGAAATAACACTTTAAAGCTAAAAGTCAGAGCAAGGAGGATCCCAAATTGAAAGGAAGCATTTTTCTAATAGGTTTCTTTTTTTAAAAAATTTGAAATAAGATTTGAGATGATAATGTTAATGCAAGTGCTTTTAAATCCCAGAATGAAATTCGACTGCATTCTCTTATGTATTCCTAGGAAGAGGGGGGAGAAAAAGTCTTTTGTTAGACCTTGCTTAGTCCGTCTTAAAGCTCTTTTTCAGTCAAAGTACAGCTTCTCATTAAGGGAAAAATGATTATTAACACCCTCATTTTGCTTCCTCTCGTGAATTATTTGCATTCCAAAATGTGCATGGCATTAGTTTCAGGGTAAATGCAAATATGACAGCGGGATTTCTCACCAAGCTCTTTTTCATTATTAGCTCTTTTTATGTACTTTCATTTATTATTCCCTCATCATTTTTCACATTGTATTAAAATGTTAGATTTCTTAAAATAATAATATTTCTTTCATTCGGTAATTGTCTCGGCCCCGTCTACAACAGTCTACATCACAAAGCTTCCATCTATAATTTGGAGCGGCTTAGAGCGATTGTTGGCCCCACTTGGGGGAGGCCCAGGAATTAGCTATCTTGGTAAGTGAATCCCCTCTCCCCCACCGAGAATGTGATTACTCCAGGTGAGGTTCATGGGATTGGGAGAGAGGGCAGAAGTGAGGGAAAATCTGCCGCTGTGCCTGCCTGGGGTATATTTACTGTCTGGGCCTTGAAGATAAATTAAGTTTTTTTTTTTCCCTTCCCTTTTTCAGCTTTGTGCCGAGTCTGTCCCTGTTGCATCTTAAGTATAAATACACACATGAGTACTTTCTCCTAATGTCCTGAAATTATTTCATCGGAAATGGTTGGGTCATTGGTCAGACCAACTTTGGTTCTAGAAGGGAAGAATGAGATTGGAGGCTAAGAATTGGCCATCCCAGAGTGGGCTCAGCTCGGTTTGAACCCAAACTGATAATCAGTGGCATATTTTCCGCCAGGGTCTTGCGTGATAAACTGATTATAATTACTCTGTTTTTTCCCTGGTCATATTAAAAACAAAAGGTAATAGATCTGACTAATAAAAGCAAACTAATAAAATCATTTGATCATCTTGATTCACTGTGCTTCAGCATTTCCAGCTTCCCTGTTGACTCACAAATTGTTACTGTCAGATTCTTCTACATTTGTGACTTGGGAGAATGACTTATTTACTTCCTCTCTTCCCTTGTTACTGTCCATCATTTCAGTACCCCCTCTAAGAAGCCAGGGGACTAAGGAAAGCTCGAGGGATTCTGTCCAATGGATCAGCTGACTGAGATTGTTTTTTTAAATGAAATGCTAGGGAGCGCTTACAGATTTTGATTAGACTTTTATATTGGCAATACTTTGTTACCAACTATAGCACGTGATAATTATTTCTCATAAATATACTGGGAACTAAGTATGGTATCCTTTATTTTACAGAATACACAAAAGGAATGTATTAACTTAGCTCAGAGCTGGTAGGTGGTACGTGGGGTAAGGGAGGGGCAAAGGGAGTGGATGTCAGAATCAGAGATAAAATGCCAGGATGGAGAGGAATCTATTTCTGCTCAGTAGGCACCTGCAAGTTTCACTGGTGGCAGTAGAGTGTGGCAGAGGCCCAGCTCTGGACTGATGGTGATACATCAATTCTGCACTGTAAGGGGAGGAATTAGAGAACCCAGAAGGTAAGAAACAATAAATCCTTTAAGATGAGGGAGTAGGAGACCCATCCAACCGAGCCAGTAGAGTTGATGAAAGAGAGAGTGAATCCAAGGTAAAAGAAAGGGGAGCAGGGAGAACAAGACAGGTGGAATAGGAAATTTCACAAATATAAGATAGGAGAGATGTGACCAGATAGCAGTTTTGCGTGAAAAAGGTCTGAGGGTGTGAGTCAATTCTAGGTTTGACAGGAGTGCATCCTGATATGGAAATACAATTTTTGGCTGCCTTAAGTGAGGTATAGATTCCATAAATAAGGAGGTGAGAGTCCCACTGAATACTGCCTTGTTTAGATCATATTTTATGTATCATGTTGAGTTCTGGGGACCGCACAGTAAGGACATAGGACAAAGGATCTTAATATCATCACAATTGTATTTGACATTGACAGGACACTTTAAAGTTTGCAAAGCCATTTAAATCATCTCATTTGATTCTCGCATCGGCCCTGTGAGGTAGGTGACTTGCATTATTTCCTTCATTTTATAGATAAGAAAACTGAAACTCAGATGAAATGACTCACCCATGGCTGCATAGAGAGTAGCTATCAGAAGTGGGATTAGAACTCAGGTCTTCCTGTATCCCTTCTATCTTTCCACATGAAGACAGGCTAAATATTTAGGAATTTGGGAATGTTTAGCTAAGCAGAGGACAAGACCTAGGGTAGGTGTAATAGCTCTGTTCAAGTATGAAGGGGTGCCTCATGAAGAATGGATGAGATTTATTGTCCTTGGCCTCAGATAGCAGAATGGGACCAGGGTGCGGAGGATTGAAAGAAGAATAAAATGGCATCTGTTTGGCCTTAGAGAAATGGAGCAATTGTAAATGTCTGTTCTGTCACATAAAGTGGTATTAACCAATACCACTGCAAAACAAGGTGTAGGGTTGTTTAAAGTGAAAGATAAAAAAAATAAAAAACAAAAACCAAACTTCCCACCTGGGCACCTTCAGACTCAAAAAAGTGGATTTGTTCGGAGTGAGGGTGAAGGGGACAGGCAGAGGGAAGGAATCAGATAAAGAACTCTTATCTGTAATTTGAATGGATTTTGGTAAGGTAGAATTCCCCTTCCCACCCATGCAAATACTGCCTTGAATCTAGAACTCCTTTGCCTCATTAATGTTTAATGAATACTTGAAGGAAGTTATCATTGGACTACTATGTAGTTAACAAGACATCATGATTTTGGGAAGCATTTGTTAAGGATCACAGCATCTCATAGTTGTCAGAGGTAGAAGAAGTCATCTATTTATTCAGTCTTCTTTCCGTTGTATCCTACTCTTCATGACCCCATTTGGTGTTTTCTTGGCAAAGATACTGGAGTAGTTTGCCATTTCCTTCTCTAGCTCATTTTACAGATGAGGAAACGGAAGCAAACAGAGTGAGGTGACTTGCCCAGGGTCACAGCTAGTAAGTAAGTTTGAAGCCATATTTGAACTCAGGAAGATGAGTATTCTTGACTCCAGGCCCAGCACTGTATCTACTGAGCCACCTAGAACTCATCTGGTCTAATCCATTTTCACCAAGTTCAGCAGCAAGACTGAGGTTGTATAATCAAGGTGAACTAATGTAGATCTTGAGGCTGGCATGCTAGGGACCCAAAAGTGTTGGAGCATAAAGTCATTAATAGCAAAAGACTTGGGTTTGAATCTGAACTGTGGTCTTTCCCAACTGAGTAACTTTGGGAAATCACTTGAACTCTCAAAGTATGTTTTTTCACATGAAAAAAACCAAGAGGGTACAACCAACTGATTACTACAATTCCGTCCAGCTTTAAATCCTATGAACATAGTTATCGGCCACATAACAATTAAATAACTGGAGTGGTGAGGTCTTCCATCTTGGGTCCAGGTATTCCCCCCAAGGATAATACCTAGGAAAATATCTAGAGGTGGTTAAGACCCTGTAAATACAGCCCCAGTTTCCAGGAAAATTGAAATGTAAATTGGATGGCATCAGCATAAGTAGATTAAAGGATATGGAGACATATGTAAATATCAACAGATAGGCAAATGAAACAAAATATTTACATTATGTATAACTGTGCCTAACTTTGCCCTGAAGTCCTCCTCTGCCTCCTGTTTACATTTTTGGTCTTATTCACAGGACTCCCTTCCACAACGTCTATTCCAGCCAAAATGGATCAGTAGTGACCCCTTTATCTTAACCAATCAATCAACTGATCAATAAACATTTATTAAGAGCCTACTGTGTGCCAGACACTTGTGCTAAGCTCTGGGGATACAAAAAGATGTAAAAGACAAACAGGAAGTTGTACATAATAGATTTGCACTTTCGTGTGCAATTGTCTTTTTTATTACACTGTGTTATGGAAATGCTTGTTTTATTCCATAAGCAAAAATGAAGTGAATAAATGTGAAAAAAAGACTGTCCATGTCCTTAAGGAACTAATACCTCCATATACCTGTATGTCCTGTCCCCCAGGCCTGGAATCCACTCCTTCTTTATGTCTCCAAGTTCTCTTCAAGGCCCAATTCAAGTATTATCTCTGCCATAAACTAAGCCTGATTCCTTTCCAAACCCCTTAGCTGAAAGTGTGTTCCCCAGGGCTATGGGGACAAATGTTTAGCAACCAAATCTCTTGGGGGGAAAAATTCCCATTGGATACATTTCTAAATTTAACTGGCGCTATTCACATTTTTTTCCACTTTCTTAAGCCTAGACAATCAACAAAACAATAACTCAAGTTGCGATTCATAGCATTTTCTGATGTCTGAGGGGCACACTCTCATGCTGCAAATCTAACCATTGCCTCTTGGGAAAGGGAGCTGGATCCAGCATGCCCCTGTCTCTCCCCTTCTTCACATCCCCTTAGATCACCTTGTCTGGATTGTCCTTTCCCTTATCCCGTATTCTCTGTGCTCATAACCCCACCTCTCATTGAGCCATTTCCCACTTTTATGTTCCAACATGGTGATTTGAAGGTGGTTTCTCAGTCATTAACTCTTGAATTAAGTTTGTAATTGTCAAATGAGCCTTGAAACAGGGTGTGAATACTTATCGAAAGTTGTGCCCACCTTCAGGGAGGATGGCCTGTGCACCTGTGGAAACACCAAACTGTTGTGCGATCCCAGAGTTGAGATATTCTGCTTTTGCGTGACAATAGCGGACAAGGCTAAGTCCCTGCCCTTAAGGAGTTTCCATTCTAATGAAGGAAGACAAGACATCCAAAAAAAAAAGCTAAAAAGGGGGTGAGGGGAAGGTATCTTGCAAAGAAGAGTGTGTGGGGGGACATGATAGAGAAAGTCATGTGAATATGAGACCACAGTGCAAGCTGGGAAGGAATGATAAGGTACTACTTACATTAAACCCCAGATTGTTACAGACCCTGTGCTGTATTTGGAGTCTGGGGAATGTCATAGACATAGACAGCAGCTAGGTGGCACAGTGGATAGAGCAGTGAGTCTGGAGTCAGGAAAACCTGAGTTCAAATCTGGTCTCAGATACTTTCTAGCTATGTGACCCTGGGAAAGTCACTTAACCCAGTTTGCCTCAGTTTCCTTATCTGTAAAATGAGTTGGAGAAGAAAATGGCAAACCACTGTAGTATCTTTGCCGAGAAAACTCCAAATGAGCCCATGCATAATTGGACACTATTGGAAAATGACTGAACAACAACAGACATATAGACAAGGAGGCACCTTGGAGACTGTCCAGTCCAGCCCCCTGTTTTACAAAAGAGGAAACTAAGGCCCATTGAAGTTAAATGACTTGCCCAAGGTCACACAGTTACTCATTAGCTGAGAGACATGATTCAAACCCAGGTCCTCTGACTCCACTTTTAATACCTTTTCTGCTATACTAAGCTGGGTTTAGATTCTCATCATGGCTCTGCCTCTTAATACCTTATTGAACCTTGGGTAAGTAATTTATTCTCTCTGATCTGCAAGATGAGAGGCTTGGAATAAGGAGCCTCTAATGTCTTTTCTACTGACACCTTTTTGACCCTATAACCTCCTCAGTGAGGTCGGTTGTCACACAGAACAATAATGACAATGACCATCTACATATATAGCCCTATAAGGTTTTCAAAATGCTTTTCAAACATCTCGTTGGATCCTCATAACAGCCCTGGAAGGTAGGTGTTGTTATACCCCCTTTTTACAGATGAAGAAACTGAGACAAACTGAGGCTAAGTGACTTGCCTATAGTTATATGGCTCTATAGCAATCAACATGGTAAAAAATTGATAAATAATGCCTCTAGTTCAGATTATAACATGCTTTTGGGTTAGCAGTCCATCTATCAAAATAAGGAAACACAAGCAGAGGATACTGTACTGGTTTCATGGAATAGTAAGAGGCCTAGAAGAAGACCTCCCAAGGACTGAGTAGTTCCTGTGGAAAATGATTTATTAGCCAATCCTCAGACATTTATTTAGTATTTATTTATGCTGTACTAGGAGGTATAGAAAGTGTTCCAGGAAGACTGACACCTCTGGTGCCAGGGCTTGCCAAGCCCTTTTCAGGGTTGTTCATTCTCTTTTGGTTTTCACTGGGCACTCAATTCTCACTTGTAAGCTCCAAAAAGCAGGTACAGTGGCCACACCCTAGTAAGTCATCTCCACAGATAGGCTAAACCAGGTTGAGGTGGACTGATGGGCCTCAAACCCATCAGTGAGTTGGGGGGCTCTCTATACTAAGGATGTGAAGACCTCTCTGGGAGAAAGAGAACAGTTTGTTCCCATGGCCATAAAGGCAGCTGAAGCTGGAGCTGTGGAGTGCTTAGAACTTGGTCAGACATGGAAGACACAAAGACCATGTACTACATCCTGGGCCATCACTAGTCCTCTTGCCTTTTGTCTTGCCACTGGACTTTGATGACTTTAGGAGAGAGAGTAAGGCTGATAACTTTGTGTAATTCTATTTCTCAAATCCAATTCACAAACAAGTCAAAATATCACCCTGTGATGGCATTGGTCCTCTTCAAAAGCAACACTGGACAAATGACAATAATGTACTGTGTGCTGAGGACAGAAAGACAGAAATGAAAGAGTCCCTGCTCTCATATATACATTTAAGTACACCTAAATAAATATTAGGAATTCTCAGTGGGGGGAGGTCTGTGAAGCATTAGCAGCTGAAGGTTATAAATTGCACCCACCATTGAAGGAAGAGATCACCTACATCAGTGAGATCATGGAACCATCATGGTTATCGTTTGAGTATAATTCTCAGTACGATGCTTAGAATATAAAAATTGAGACGTGAAAATCATAGAGATCAGAAATATTTGGTCGTGGTAGCGAAATCACCATTTCAATCACAGTTTGAAGCTGTTTGTGCCTGCCTTTTGAGATTCATTTCCATCTACTTTATGTCTTCTATCTAGTTATTTACATGCTACTTGAGCCATTAGAAAGTAAACTCCTTGAAGGCAAAGACTGTTTTGCTCTTCCTTTGTGTAGTAGGGAAACTAAGGGAGGAGAGCCCAGTCCTAGAGCAACTATAATATTCCCTGCCTTGTACCAAACCACGTGCAAGGTTGTTGAATCTGCTTCTTGCTGTCTGTAATAGAGGGACCCATTCTCCTTCTTAAGGTTAGGTGCTGTTTGCTTCTGGCTTACTGTGTGGTGATGAAAAACCTTTTAATAGTCTGCCAAACCATAACTGAGAATGCATATGGAAGGTTTTAGTAAATGAACTCTTACTTTCTTCTCTGTTGACTTTTCAGAAGGAACAAGTGGTATAAACATTTGAGGGTGGGGAGAGGCTGCATCTTTGGCTGACTTACATCCCTTCTCTTCTCTAACACTACCACCATTCTGATCTAGGCCCTCATCACCTCACTTCTCCTCAAAGTCTGGTGATAAGGCTCTGGAGGAGAGAGAAAGACTGATAACTTTGCACAGCTCAGTCTCTCTCATATCCAGTCCATGCTCAAGTCAGGACATCACCCTCCTGATGTCATTGGTCCTCTTTGAGAAGGAAGGATGAACCACACCAGCCCCACCTCCCTCTTGGATTACTGCAATAGCCTGTTAGTCATTCTGCCTACCTCAAGTCTCTCTACACTCCCATCCATCCTCTGTTCAGCCAGTAAAGTGTTTTTTCTAAAGTGCAAGTCTGATCATGTTACACCTTACTCAATAAACTCTGCTGACTTCCTATTGCCTCCAAGGTCAAATACAAAACGTTCTATTTGGCATTCAGAGTCCTTTATAACCTAACCCTTCTCCTTCCTACCTTTACAATCTTCTTGTACCTTGCTTCCCTGACATGTACTCTTTGACCAGTGACACTGGTCTCCTTGCTGTTCCACAAACAAGACACTCTACCTCTTGGCTCCAGGCATTTTCTCTGTGCCCCATTCCTGGAATGCTTTCCCTCCTCTGCTCCAACTATAGCCCCCTCTGACTTCCTTTAACTCAAATTCCACTTTCTACAGGAACCTTTCCCCAATGCTTCTTAATTCTAGTGCCTTCCCCTCTGTTAGTCATTTCCTATTCATTCTCTGTATACCTTGCTTTATATATTTGTTTGCATGTTGTATCCCTATTAGATTGTAAACTGCTTGAGGACAGGGTGGTCTTTTGCCTCTTTTTGTATCCTCAATGCTTAGCTCAGTGCCTGGTACTCAGTGGGCACCTAATAAATGTTTATTAATTGACTAATTACCTAGTCTCCACAGTTGACTGTTGTGTGTCTATGAATACATGACACCTTTGTTCCCATCCTGGAGAATATGGCAGTAATAACTCAGCCTTGAAAAGCAATCTGCTTGACCCAGCCCAATTAAGCAAGAGAGCAACTGAACCATCAGCTATGCAACAACCCAAAAGTAACTTGGTGGTGGTGATTGTTTGTCTTTCATTCTCAAAGAGGACCATGACATCAGGAAGGAGATGTCATGACTTGGAAGTGCACTGAATTCAAATGAGGCAGGGCTGTACAAAATCACCAGTCTCACTCTCTCTCCTGGGTCCAGTGTCAAGACATAGATCAGGACGACTGGAGATGGCCTTGGACTGTGGAAAGAGAGGAAAGGACTCCCAGGGCCAGGCAGTGCTTCCAGGTTGGGGTTGGTCAGGAGGAGGATTATTTCCTAGCAACCTATTTAAAGTTGGTTCCATTCTTCACAAGGAAAAGCCCAAGTATTTATAGGGAAGAATGCTCCCCTGATTTAGGAGCTCAGCTGTTATACCTTCCTTGATATACTTTCCCAGGAGATATTCCTTTGTAAAAGTTAATTGTGGTTAATTGGTTAGCTGATGTTGGGGAGATATTAACTTGTTAAATTATATTGGGGAATATACCAGATAGGAGTTTATGAACCACTGTATTAGAATAATTCCCAGTTCCTCAGGTCTGCCCTTAGACCTCAAAGGAGAGAAGCAGAATTCACAATCCGGGAACCCAACCTTCTTGTCCAATCATTTCAAGTTGGAGAAGTGAGTGCAGAGCTGCCCTATTTTGAAATCCCTCAAAAATATAACACTTCCTGGCACAAAATAGGTTCTTAATAAATACTTGTTGACTGACGGAATAGAAGAGGTGAGACTTCAGGAAATCTTCAAACCACTGAAAGAGGAGATTGCTTCAGTCTGGTGGTGCACTGTGATGCACAAGGGTTTCAGCTCAGGAATGGGCATCTGGCTTAAAGGTGAATTTGTCCTGCCAGATAAGAAGGAACAGCTGGCAGTGAAGTAAACATAGAAAAGAGCTATTGATGACTGAGAAATCCATAAATGGACAAATTAGTTCTTATTAAAGGCATCGAATGAGTGACCTAGGAAGTGTTTTCTGCGGATCTGACTTTACTGAATACCCTGAGTCTGGATAATGGACATTAGAGGTGTCAAACATTCAGGGCAATGTGGCCCACAACTATCTTGGTGTATATAGCCTGAACTAGTTTAAAATATAATTGGGAAATATTATGCCAAAGGAGGCAGAACTTTGCACAGCTCATTACAAGGATAATCTCATGATCTTTGGTTCTATGGGACTGATGTGATACTCTGTAAACATATGAAAGTGAGATCTATGGTGGGGCCTTTGTTTTCTCTTGTCCAATCCCACCTTTGTCATTGTGTCCCAGAGCTTTGTTCCAAATCTAATGTACTGGATGGTAGGCTAGTGGGAAGAATGTGCTACAATGAGATATAACTCATTAAAAAAAATAAATAGTGTGGCAAAATACAATGCCAGGTGTTGTCCTGAATGCTTATGATGTAGTGAAATTCAACCCTGTCAAAGGCAATGAAAACAGTGACAGCACTGGATTTTTGGTAGTGAGTTTCTTATAAAATCCTCAAAGGGAGACCCTCAGAAAGCCTGGAATACCCGGAAACAGAGATAACAGTCACAATCAACTCTGGGGGTAAAAATATCCTTTATGTGGCCAAAATAATCATTGATTGGGGTAAAGTTAATTTTTCTTTTCTTCTGCAAATCTAATGCAGTTTTTTTTTTTTTTGTCTCAAACTTGAGTATAAGCATCTCCCATGAGAAGATGCAGAGATTATAGACTCTTTCTCTTGCTGGCTTCCTTTGGCTACAACACAGGAAGGAACATTAAAGGCATGAGATCACCCAAAAATGTTACCCCTCAAAGAACCCATTCAGGAATTAAAGTCCTAAAATAACTTTAATTCTCCCCCTTTTCCTTACCCCACATCCGGCTCCCTATTAGATTTCAGAGCACTAAAAGGAACTGAAGAATGTAGGAATATCAAGGAAGCCCTTTGCTCCCACACCTTCTCTGGCTTCCCATGAAGAAAACTGGGTGGGTGAGAGTAAGAATAACACACTTTAAAATAAGGTCAGATTGTGATTGCAGTTTACTTATGTTTGAAGCTATCAAAAGGCAGAGTATAAATCGTCTGTGTACTTCTTTACCATGCCTAGAACATAGTTTTGTTCAATATTAAACTAATCCATTAAATTAGTTAGCCAAATAAGACACAGGCATACCATCTCATCTATGTTTTAAAAGGTCATGGGATCATTTGTCCCTTGGAGACTGTTTTTCCTCCACTCTGGTGCTTTTTGTCTGTGGCACCATTAACTTAAGTCATTAAGGTCAAATGTCAATGGCAAAACACCAAATAAAGGGCTTATCTTTTCACTCAGACCTATGGTTCCTTTAGGCACTTTCTATACTAGGGCAACATGTTCTACCTAGAATGATTTTTTTTTTTTAAGGATTACATCTTTTAAGCAAGTCAACCTGATGAAAATCAATTAGTAAATTATTAAATGCCCACTATGTGCCAAGTATAGTGCTAAGACTTGGGGGATACAAATAAAAAATGATAAAATAATTTCTGCCCTCAAGGAGCTTACATTCTTTCAGAGAAGAAAATGTTTACAAGCATAAGTAAAAATAGATCCCAGTTCTACTTTCTGCCAAAGATCTTTCCTGGTCCCCTCAATTGCTATGTTCCCTTGTAACTGTGCTATATGTGTTGTGAAAATGAAAACATTGTCTTTTCCATCAGAATGCCAGCATCTGGAGGACAGGGACTGTTTCATGTTTCTCTTTTATTCCCTAGTTATTATCAATCCTTAGCATAGAGGAGATGCTTGAGAAATAACTTGTTAATTGGTTAATTGATCAATTGACTCAAATATATAAGAAATAAATATAAAATAAAGTAGTGGAATACATTAAATTTGAGGAGGGAGGGTGTTAGCTTGGGGAGCTGGGCAAGAAAATCAATATTTTAGTCATTCGTGACCTGCATCCAGAGAGAAAGACTTTAAAAAGTTTCTCTATCCACTAGTTTTTCTGTGAATTCCTAGACAGATTTCAACCCGATTTGATCTAATTATATAAAAATCTATTAAATGTATATATTCTGGTGCTATATATCATTCTAGGTGCTGGAGAAAATAGAAACAGAATATTCCTCAACCTCAAGGAGCTGACATTCTATTGGAGGATACAAGATGTAGACATGCACGGAAATGGAATATACACAAAACAATAGAAAATACTTTCACAGTGTGAGAAAATCATGTGAAGGGAGACACAGAGAAGAAGTTGGCACATAAACCCTCTCTCGATGGATGGATGGATAAAAGAAACCATAAAAAAAACCTAGCAGAAAGCTAAGTAGGAAGAAAAAAAAAACGCTAAGGAAGTAGAACCAATACATAGCAACAGTCTGGCAGTCTGTAGAATGTGTCCCACATGGGAAATGAAACATTGAATGACTAGAGCCATATTAGTCCCAGTTATTCTGTTAAGATCTTATTTGTACATAGTTGTTTGCATGTTGCCTTCCCCTTTAGATCATGAGCTCATTGAGGGCAGGTACTGCTTTAGTTTTGGAACCCTAAGGCTTAGTCTAATGCTTGGCATATAGTAGGTATGTAATAATGGCTTATGACTGACTCTGTACAATGCCTGGCACATAGAACTTGAAAATTCTTGTTGACAGTCTTAGCATTGGTACATGGTCAATACTTAATGCATGTTGACTTGAGCATACCATTGTTGAAGCTTTCTTTATAAAGACTAGATCTGGAAGAAGTGTTATCTCAAGCTTGGTGGAAAAAAAAATAGCAGAACATATAGATATTAGTGATTGTTTGAGAGGAAACCTGTTAGTGGACATGAAGAAGAAATTCCATGTGTTTATTGTTGAGAAATACAGTAAACTAAACAGAGTCAACTGGGACATAGACTGTCTTCTTGAAGAACACATTGTAAAGGGAAGGCATTCAGAATCCCCACATTAATCAATAGATATGACGAAGTTTGAAGAATGTGTAAACAATATTATTGACATTTGTGATCTTTTTATCACTCTGGCTTTACTTGGCTAAAGAAGAAAACTGTGATTACCTAACCAAACAAACTAACCATGCTCCAGGGCTTTAAATGGTAAGAAAAATGTGAGCAGTTAGTTGATCAGTTAAGTATTAGGACAGTCCAGTGGTGGAAGATTTCATTCTGAAAGATTCTGGTCAGGCCCTTGAGAAAGAATCACCATTGGGAAAATGTTAGTTTCTCTCTCTCTCTCCCTTCATTATTCCCATCCCACTTTGTGCTATGCTCATGATAAGTATTTGGGAAAAAAAGAAAACCATGAAAATAAATGCAGTATATATATTAGGATCTGTTGCAGAGGAGGAAGAATAGAAAGTATCCAAGTTAATATAGACCTTGATTCTTAGTGACTTCAGTGTGAAAACTGGAATAGTTGAATATAACAACAAATACTTTAAAAAATATGGATCGATAGCAAATTGGTAAAGAAGTCAAAAACCACATAGAAACTTTATACCTTTTCACAATGAATACTTTCTTTGGGAATAGAATTGGTAAACCTTATATATGGTGAGCACTGAATAATATCTCAAAATTAAATTCATCATATTTGAACATACCGAAAAAAAAAAACTATTGATGAGAAAATCATTCCTGAATCAGCTGTATGAATAAGTTCAGATCACTGACTTGTTAAAACAAAGGTCAGAATCACTAAACAGAAAGAACAAATGAATGAGAAAAATATCGTTTATGTCATTGAAATAATTTAGTACTGATCTGTTTAAACAAATTATTGATCACAAAAGTGGGTAATATACAACAGGCATGATTTTGTTACCTTTTAAAATAATTGTGTACAAGAGTTTAACCAAAGTAAATTTAAAAAAGTGAAGACCAAAAACGTCGGTCACTAAATGCTTAACTTTACTTGTTAAATAGAAAATAATGTCAATCAAAGGCAGCACAAGTTTCGAATATAAATTTGTTTGTAAAAATCTTATGAAGAAGGATAGTGGAAGACTAGGAGCATTATCACCTAACTGAGCAGAGCAGAGCATTATAGGGTAAAATCAGCTTAAAGAAAGCTTGATGAGAGACCCAAGTAAGCCACGTAATCCTGTGAGACTATGAGGATGAGATTAGGAGGAGGATAATAAAAGAAAAAATAGAAAAG
Source organism: Pseudochirops corinnae (assembly GCA_028646515.1). Lineage (NCBI taxonomy): Eukaryota > Metazoa > Chordata > Mammalia > Diprotodontia > Pseudocheiridae > Pseudochirops > Pseudochirops corinnae. The sequence continues at coordinate 325,054,070 of CM053586.1, forward strand.
ATCTGCAATTTTTTCAAACAAATTCTTTTCATCATCGGACCATAGAACCACCGTACTTAGACTCCAGTATTGTAGTTTGTACTTCTTTGGAACTCTCTATCATGCCTTCCTTATCAAGGAAATGCAACATTAGGAAACTTATTATCCTGCAAGATTGAATCTGCTTGGTACTCACCTCTGATCAGGACCTCCTGCCCCTCTGATTGGACCCTGTGACTGGAGAGTAAGTCCATAGACTCCAGAGCCACTATTTAAGGAGGGCGCTCCATACGGTTTTCCTCTGTTTCTCACCAGCTACCCTGCTTTTGGGATTTCTTTAGTAACCTCCATCATGCTCCCCATACACCCCCAGTCTTTTCAGCTTTCTTTTATGTGACGTCTTCTTCCATTAGATTATAATGTCCTTGAGGGCAGGGGCTGTCTCTTTTTATTTGTGCTTATATCCCCTGGCTTTAGTATATTGCCTGGCACATGATACAGGCTTAATTAATGTTTATTGACTGACTAGTTCCAGATATGTGTCTAAAAGAGATTTAGAATGTAGCAAAAGAAGAGAAAAGTAACCAGATTAAATTAAGTTGTTGGGTTGTCCATGAACATTTATTAAGTACTTACTACTAGCTAATACAAGGAATACAGAACACACACACACATACAACACACACACACATACCATACACACACACACCCACACCCACACACACACACACACACACACACACACACACACACACACACGGTAATCCTTGAGGTATAAAGAAAAGCAAAAGCACTACCTATTCTCAAGGAACTCCCATTTTTATGGATGTATTTAGCATTTCCAGGACTAGGGACAAACAAGATGCATATAGGGCAGTTTGGTAGGTAACTTTGCCCTAACCACATGGAAATAATTTTGTGTATCTCCCTGTAACAATACTTAATAGATAAATAAATTTCCATGTATTAGAAAATAATATACATGGAGCTTTTTTTTCCACATTAAAAGTAGTCTCAAGTAATAAAGTGACTACATTTTTATCCAGTTGGTTCTGCCATAATGTGACATATACATTCTTAAAAATTACCGCGGTATGCAAAAAATGCATAATAAAAACCACAAGGCTTATGGGAAAAATGAAGTTAGGTACATGACACTTCTAGCTATAAACATTTCTTTTATTTTTGTAGTGTTGTCTGTAATGGTCTGCAATATGGATTTCTTTATGTCTATTGTTCTGGAGATAACACATGTTCCCTTGTTTCTTTCAAAATGCCTTATTATTTCAAGCTTCACAATCTTCAGGCTTTCCTTCTGCATACATTGCTGTTTTTGAGTCAGGATATTTAGACATATTTGGGATATTGAACAAGTATTTTTTTTCCTATAGAAAAGTTCGTAAACTCTAGAGAATAGCAAAACACAATTTTGTGGCATAGCACATGTGGTGAACTGAGTTAACTGGTAGATGTTTGTGGTACATTGGGTGTGTGTGTGTGTGTGTGTGTGTGTGTGTGTGTGTGTGTGTGTGTTCTGTATTCCTTCACAGCTTGGTTCAGCTGGATATAATTTTTGTGTTCACCTAGTATTTTTCAAGGACAAAATTGGCATAGGCAAACTAAATTTGTTTTATGCTCAAATTATTCCCTAAAATAATAATCACATTGGAATGAATTCTGTTTTCAAAACAAGTGCTACAGCGTCTATATTCTAAAGCCTCATATTTTTTTCTCTGGATGTTTCTTGTAATGTAAAGATATAATGACTATTGATAGTAATACACTTTTAACGAACATCAATAATGTACTAGGTATACAAAATGTTGAATTTATCACCCAGGACTAGGGACATACAAAATTCATATAGGGTGGTTTGGAAGGTAACTTTGCCCTAACCACATGGAAATAATTTTGTATATCTCCCTCTAACAATACTTAATATAATTATATTATATATAACAATATTTAATAATATTGAGAAGATATGAATATCTTCTCAATTTTTTTCTTTGTTATCTTCCTTATCTTTTGATGGGGATAAGGGAAAATGAGAATGAAAATGATGTTTTTATATCTAAAATATTTATGCTTTTAAAAATTTATAGTTTAGTCTTGATTAGTGAGAATATTGAATTCTATAAAGTGGCTGCATATATTCAAATGTGTACTATTAGAAGTTATTATTATTTAAAATATGGTAAATGGATCTAGTAGAAATACTCAGTACGAATTCAAATAATGTGATAACATCACAGGATTTATTGTTTTAACTAATTAAGACCTTACTATACACACAAATCAACATATTATGTTGTTTAATGTCATGCTCCAACAACGACTGCAACACCTAAGTATGTACCTAGCACATCTGTATTGGAGGTGACAAAACTGTGAAAGTATTGAGGGTCTGATTCACAAGATGTTTAAACTTGTGGAATATTCCAAAGACGTGGAAAAAACAAACAGCTCATACCTCACTAATACTTAAAAAGGAGACAAAGAGAACACATATATGTCTGTTTTTCAGCTTATATAAACTTTTAAAAATCAAAATAATCTCCATACTTATTGAAGGCATATGTATGTCTGTCTACTACAGGTAGAGTTTCACAACTAATATTCCACAGAGGACCATCTCTTAACCCTCACAAAACTGACCAAAAATGTAGAAAATAAAAGATTCTTTTTGCTTATTTTTTATTAATCATTGAAAAATATTTGGCTTGGTAGAATAGATCACTGCTTTAAAGGTTCTTTTCCAACAATATGGCTTCTATCCACTAAGTAAAAATCATTCAAGATTCTTTGCACGATTTAACAATAGAAATAACTCTGTCCACTGACTTTATCACAAATATTAGGTGACTCATAAAACAGGGAGACATATGCTCACCATATATTATTATGATGGTGTTGAAGTGATCAGTTGCAGAGACCAAATTAAAGAGGGATTCCCTGTGGATGGTGAGAACTCCCAGATGTTCCTGTTTGTGGATGACATTACGCCCAATTTCATCAAGCCCCAGAACATTGAAGATCTCTTAGAAGAGATCTCTAACCACTCAGAAGATTTTGGTTTGACTATGCATGATGAAGAATCAAATGGATGAGGAATGCCTATTGTCTGATATGGCCAGGTGTCTAAGTTTCTGACATGGTGGTCAACTTCGAGAACTTGTCTATTGGGATGTATCTCTAGGGCAGACACTTTGAATGGTAATGAACTGGGCCTGGAATTTTACAAGAAGAGGAGATTGAACTGGATTGTCAATGGAAAATGTAACATTACTTTAATGATCTCAAATTTCTCCTGGGACTAAGATGCATTTCTTTTTCCTATGCCAGTATTTTACCAGTATAGTTTTGTGGTTGAATGATGATAACACAGAGGTCAATGGAGTAAGTAGTGCATAGTTGATGTGAAAAGAACTCAACATGTAAAAATGAGGAATTTTGAAGAAAAGGGAAGGAAATAATGTTGTCATGTAATTATTTGGTAGAAAAAGACAAAATGGTCACATAGTGAGCACAAGTAGATGTAGCCCAAGTATTTCACTGGCATTCTTAAGGTTTCAGGAAAATCAGATGAAGATCAGCAGTATGTTAGGTGGAACCGTCTTATAGAATGGTATGGGCAAAGGTCACATATGATGGGCAGGCATGGATTAGCTATGATTGCCCCGTTGTTATAAATGGCCAGATCAATGAGATCACCATTCCATTTGAGTCTTTGGGTATCATACTGACAATTTAATCTCTCAGAAGGTAAAATAATGGTTAGAGAAAGTTCTGCGTAGGAGTTAATTCTGATCATGAAGGAAAAAGGAAGAAATATTGTATGATAATCAGTCATTTCAGCAGTGTCTGACTCTTTATGACTCCATTTGGGGTTTTCTTGGCAAAGAGATTGGAGTGGTTTACCATTTCCTTCTCCAGCTCATTTTATAGATGAGGAATTAAGGCAAACAGGGTTACGTGACTTGCCCAGAGTCACAGCTAGTAAATGTCTGCGACTGAATTTGAACTTGAAAAGATAAATATACCTGACTTCAGACCGTGAAGTATATTCACTACAACACCTGGCTGCCCAAAATATTGTATGGTAGGTAATTAATAAATATTGATTGACTGGTTTAATAAAATGTGTGCTTTAAACTTTAAGAAAGCATATTAGTTAAAGTTCAGTTAGATTCATGTCAAATGATTCTTTGACTTGAACTTGTTAAAGGAAAGATAATTGTAGAAGAATAGGAATTCCAAAAACAAAATTCTTAACAATATGATAAATATTCTGCTAAAAAATAAAGAGAAAAATATATGTGAGAAAAGATCTACATAGTTACACAAGGTGCTCTCTGATGAACTTAGATTTTTTTGAAGCATGATATGTTCAAATGACTAGAGGAATGTTTCATAATCGAGAAGAAAGAAAATGGTTGTGCAGACATTTATCATGAACATTAAAAGTCTGGAATAACTTGAGGCTTGCAAAAATGTTAAGAGGAGGTACATTACTTTTTGAAAAAGTCATTTAGTACAAAAACATTAAAGTATGTCTCATTTTATTTTATTTATTTATTTTGTGGCAAGGTTCATGATGTGAGCCAAATGGTGTAATGCTAACAGACAACAGAGAGAAAGCAGAGCCCTTCAGCTTCATTCCATATCCATCTTCTTTACCAAAGAGAATGATTTTTCAGACCGAAAGGGGCATTGCACACATGGTTCAGACAAGGAAACGAAATAGAAAGTAAAAGATTACCTAGTTACTCTTAATGAGTTCAAGACTCCAAAGATATATATTTTCATCTACTGAAGGGACTTGCAGATGAAATCATTGAACCTCTGTCAGCAACCTTCAAGGAATTATAGAGGACAGGGAATGTTCTAGAAGACTGGATAGAGGTGAACACTTTGATTTTCCAAAAGAGAAGTCTGTTCTGTTCAGCAAATGTTTATTAAGTGTCTACTATATCTTATGTCAGGAATGGGAGGTAAAAAAGTGACAGCATAATCTCCCTTAATAGGGCCTCTATTCTCCTGAAGGGAGGGTAGGTAGGTGACCTATATAATAATAGATATAACACTATGTAGGGATTGCGGGGCAAATGAGAAGTCCAGGAAAATTTCGTAAGGTAAAAGATAGCTTTCACCTCTAAGGGTATACATGAGAGGAAACACTTGAGCTAGTCATTGAAAGTCCTCCATAGAAAGGTTGAAAGAGACAGGTACGTTTAACCTAGACAAAAGATGACTTCCTGACATTTAAAAATATTTGAAAGACTTTATGTTGAAGAAGGTATAGGCTTATTCTGGTTGTCCCTATAAGGTAGAGCTAGGAGTAATGGTTGGAAATCACAAAATTTTCTTCTTTGAAGAGCTTTCTAGCATTTAGAGCTGCGTGAAAATGGAATGGATCGTCTTGTTTGGTAGTGAATTCCATGACATTCATTAGAGCTTTACAAACTGAGGTCAGATGAATACTTGTCAGGGATCTACATTTTGTGGATTGTTAGATCAAGTGAAATCTACACTCTTTTAAAGCTTCTATGATGCTATTATACTTCAATATTTCAAAGTATCCACAATTCACTGGAACAGATAATACTAAACTTATCTACTTCTACTTACCTAAGTAATGCTTATGCATGTCCTCACCAAAAACTTCAATGGGTTAGGGCTTTCCTTTTGATATGTGTCATGATTGGCATGCTTATATGTCTAGGTAACCTCCATTTCCAATCATGTATTTCCTGAAAGATAGCATCTATGACGCTTTGACCTACTAAATACACCCATATTCTTTTCCATTGCTCTTTGAGTCACCCAAAATTTTTATTGCATGGCATGGCGTTGTTCCATCATTCACAGTCATATACCATGACTGGAAGAGTATTGTGGTAAAATATGGGTTTATGTCAGGTAAGAGTTTGGGACAATTGAATATGTAGTGAAATTTGTCCTACATACACCTTTCTTTTCTTCTTCTTCTTTTTTTTTTTTGGCTTTTTATTTTATTTTATTTATTTAAGTTTACATCATTCATTTCCACGAGATTTTGAGTTACACATTTTCTCCCCATCTTTCCCCTAC
>CM053586.1:325060641-325089590 GCA_028646515.1 Pseudochirops corinnae
CTTTTCATGATTTTCTTGTATCATTCTTATTTCTCTTCCCAATTTTTCTTCCACTTCTCTCATTTGGTTTTCAAAATCTTTCTTCAGCTGCTCTCTAGCTTTTTGGCAATCTTCATGTTTCTTGGAAGTTTTTGGTGTGGGAGTTCTGACTGTGTTGTCTTCCTCCTGATCCCTGCTTTGTTCCTTCTCTTCCCTGAAGAAGGAATCTAGAGTTTGGTTGCTGTTCTTACTTTGCTTCCTATGCTTATTCATGGTCGCCATTCAATGTTTTTTTTTAATTTCTGTGGAACTCTGCTTCCAGAGGGAACAGCTCTGTCCCAAATTGCTGGGGTTTTCCTAGCTGCCGGGGCTTTTAGGAGGCTGCTGGGTCCCTCCCCGGCTCCAGCTCACTGAAAAGAAAAAAAAAACTCAGGACCACCAACCAAGACCATGATCTGGATCCAGGCCACTCAACACAAGAGCACTTGGCCTCTGAACGATCTCTTGGCCCCCCCTGCAGTCTGCAGGCTGGGAGCTCTAAAGTGGCAATGTGGAGGCAGGTACAGAGCCTCCACTTCCTGCTTCTTTGCCCTGGAGGCGATTTGGCTGGACCGCTTTTCTTCCCGGATTTTAGCCACGTTCCACTAACCTTAGTCCTTTTTTCTTATGACTTGATAATTCTGGATACTGCCACAGCCGCTGCAGATCAGCTCTCCTGAAGCTCCAGCTGCGGCAGGGCTCATCTCGTCCAGCCGCCTCCCCCCCCTTTCCCCCTCCCCCCCAGGCAAAAGCCTCCATTTCAGGCTCAGAGCTGAGATGGTCACTTTGAGCTGAGCTGCCTTCAGCAGGAAATATATTTGTATGCATTTTAGAGCCCTAGAATTTGTTTAGAATCATATTTTTTGGGTATTTGATGTGGCTGTGTCAGGGCTGCAATTTCTTGCTGCTCCTACGCTGCCATCTTGGCTCCACCCCCTATACTCCTTTCTTTATTTCTCTTGTTTAATTTTGGGATCTGTTCACTATGTAATCAGCGCAAGAGATGAATACTGATGGAATAACTCATCAGACTCTTTATTAAACTGCATATCATAATCTTGACCATATCCTTTCTTTCTTTCTTTTTTTGTCTTGTGTGTTTTTTCAGGTCTGCCTTTTTTCTGTGATTTTGACAAGGTAAGTCTTATTGAGGGGGCTTCATAGTATTCTAAAGTATCATGCAACTGGTTCAATCTCATCTCTCAAAAGAAGAGTCTGAAAACCTCATCATCTATAAGGAATCTTTCTTCCATTGGGACTCTTTGTAGAACGTTCTTGAAGACCATAGTGAACACCCTTGATAAGCTTATGTCTTCCTTTTTTGTGCCTTACTTGACATGAATAATCAGAAGATCATTCAATAATTATTATTTTTGTAGTTACATCTCTAAAAGAATCTTATATGACTTTAATATGAAAATACTTTACTGTGAGAACGACTTTATGACTGAATTTTATTCAATGGAATTGATTTTTAAGCAATAATATGTAAAGAAGAATATGATATTTTCTATACCTTTGATTTAGGTAATCTATTGTAGAAAGATGTAGTATTTCATTAAAAATTGCATAATTCTTCCTGTTCTCTTCTAATTTTTTCTTAGAATACTTGATACAACATGGACCATTATCATAGAGATTTTATAGAAACAAGAAAGTTGTCATGCAATGTAATAATTGCTCTTTTTTGGGAGTAATAAAACTGTGATTTTTTTTTCTAGTCTTTTGGGATCTGACTTTTTTGGAGATGGTTTCATATTGATTCTTCAGTGCTTTCCAAATTGTAATTTTTTTAGCACACATTTCTTATGTGTAAACTTGGTCTGATATCACTGCTGTACCTTTTCTGCTCCTCACAGCACATAAGGAACTGAGGAATTAGAATTCAAATGTGATAGTTGTACTTAATGAAGATGACAGTAGAACTCTATAAGAACACTGGTAAATCTGTCCTATTTTTCCTCATCTATTTCTTTTTCTCTCTTTGATTTCATCTACCAATGATTTTTTGATAATTTAGTTTAATATTGTCTTACCTCAAGATTCCTGTAGATTTGTCTTTATATTGACTACTTTTTTTTTTTTGCTATTTTCCCCCCATCCTATTCTGTAAAATTTTGTAAATTAGTCTATAATCTAAACAGGTACTTCCTTTGCCATATCTTTCATTTTGGCAAGTGGATCAAGATTAGCTTTCTGAGGTGGTTGCTGTACTCCTCTTTTCTCTTCATTGTGGTGATTGCTTGATGCTAATTACTTTTTGGAATGAAGTAGTGATAATCAAAATCCATTTTTTAAAATGTTATACAGATTGTCCAGAATTCCTTTATCCTAGCTCTAGTGAGTTGATTGATGGTTTACACATAGATAATTCATTTGGAAATGTCTCCTCCAAAGGAAATAGGTTATTTGCTATATATCAGATTTTAGTCATTTTATTTTGTTCGTATGTTATGTTGTTTGTTGTCTGACATAACCAGCATCTGCAGATTCTTGTATGGAAGAAAATATTTGTAATATCCAACTACCAGGCTTTTGAATAATCTGCTAAGCTCTGACCTTTCTCATATTTTATTTCTGAAATATATGCTTTGGTTTGTCTACCTTTATATTGTGTAATCAAAAGTAACAATGTATATTTTGCTTTGGGTGGAGGATTCTGTCAAAGTTCTTCAAAATAATTTGTCTTCTTATTCATCCTTTGCATAATTAAGAATAATCTCTAGCTATCTTGACGTTGATATGAACCATTGCAAAGGGAGATAAAACATCATTTTATGGACCATTTGTCATATATTCTTATAATCTATTTTCTCAGAAATTTCTTTCTCTGATGATCTGATCACACAAAATTAGGAGACTTATTGCTGTTTTAATTATGATTTGAAGGGGAAGTTGTGATTTGCACCATTTACAAACCATGGAAGGTTCTGATCAAGATGAAAATTCCCCCTGAATAATGGTGTAGGCTGGCAAGATTGAAACAGAATTGTTGGTTTTGACTTAGTCTCTCTTTGCCAACATATCTTGCTCTTTAACTAAATAAATCTTGAAAATAGTAATGTCTTAAATATATACATATAATTTTATATTGAAGTCAGGATGAATTAGCAGGAGTAGGAGTAGTAGATGTTGTTATTATAGCAGCAGCAGCAATAATAGTAGAAGTAATAGGGATAGATACTTGACCTGTGATTTCGTTGATGTAGCTTGAGAAACCTCCATCTACCAATGCAAGTTGGAAGCTTTTCTGGAATTTAGAGGCTTAAAGAAGTGTCTAGAGCAGTGGTTCTCAACCTGTGGGTTACGACCCCTTTGGGGGTTGAATGACCCTTTCACAGGAATCACAGGGGTCACCTAAAGCCATTGGAAAACACATATTTCCAATGGTCTTCAGAACCAAGACGCCGCTCCTCTATCCATCTCCAGGCGGGTCTGTCCACATGCAGATACACCCACATATGAGTATTAAAGGATCATGGCATTAGGAAGGTTGAGAACCACTGACCTAGAGCCCAGAGAGATTAATGGATTTGCCTTGGCTCACACAGATGTTATGTGTCAGAAATGGGACCTGAACTCAGGTCTTCCTGAGAGTCTATTCTCTATCAAGTACACTGGCTTACCTCTCACCATCATCATCAGAATCATCTCCATTAGTGTCATCATCATCATCACCACCACCAGTACCATCACCTCCTTTGCATCATCACCATCATCATCATCATCATCATGATCACCATCACCATCGTCATCATCACCATCACCATCATCATCATCGTCATCACCATCATCATCATCATCATCACCATCATCATTACTGACATTTCCATAGAGCTTTTAGGTCTGCTAAGAATGACACAGACATGAGCTCAGTTATTCTTCATCACAATCCTGGGAGATGAATACAGCAGATATTAGTAACTCCATTGTACAGATAAGGGAATTGACTGAGGGTAAGGATATGGTGGAACGCAAAGAAGTTTTAAAAAATGTATTTATTTTTAACATTCAACTCTTAAACTTTTTGAGTTTCCAATTCTCTTCTTCCCTCATGCTCCTCTTCCACTCATTGAGAAGGCCAGCAATATGATATTGATTATACATGTGAAGTCATGCGACACATATTTCTATATAGCAATGTCACAAACAAACAAGAAAAATAAAGAACAGGAAAAAAATATGTTTCAATTTTCACTTAAAGTTCATCAATTATCTTTCTGAAGGTGGAGAGCATTTTTTAAACACAAAGTGTCTTAATGATTTTCTGTGGAATGGAATATAATTATTCTATCGTTTTGTTGAGGACCTGGCATTTCTTTGGTGTGGGAAACCACCTCTATTGACCATAACCTTTCTGTGATTTATAGACATTTACCTGAGACGCAGGTTAAGTAACTTATTTATGGTCTCAGAGCTTCCAAGGCAGAATTTGAAACCAGATTGTCTAGACTACAAGTCTCATACTCTTTCCGCTGGAACATTTTGCTTCTATTTAAAAGAAAAAAGATATATATGAAGCATACAAAGTAATACAGAGAGATTTATATGAGATGATGAAGACAAAGGATAATCAGCCAAAGCAGAACTGCAGAGATGTGAACAAGTAAAAAAAAGAAAAGAAAGAAGGGAAAAAGACAAAGGCCAAGAAATTTCCGATAGCACTGAATGGGAACATAGAAAAAATTCCTTCCTTGCATGTTGTTTACTTATTGATTATGCCTTATTAGTGACTATGGGTTTTGGAGTAAGAATTTAATCTCTCAGCACAATGCCTGACAGTAGGCATTTAATAAATATTTGTTGAATTGTTTTGCATATTTATATAATTGTGTGTATTGTGTTATTGTCATTGATGGTACTTAAACATATAACTATGTATATTTATACACACATACATGAATTAGAGTGTTATATATTTGTTGTTCGGTCATTTTCGGTTGTGTCTGACTCTGTGACTCCATTTGAGATTTTCTTGGCAAAGATACTGTAGTGGTTTGCCATTTCCTTCTCCAAATCATTTTACAGATGAGGAAACTGAGGCAACCAGGGTTAAGTGACTTGCCCAGGGTCAGTCACACAGCTAGTAAGGCTGGATTGAACTCAGAAAGATGAGTCTTCCTGACTCCAGATGTGGCACTCTATCCATTGTGCCATCTATGGACGTGTATATAAAATTATAATGCATATGTGTATATGATGTATCTATACTATATGTATGTATATATACATACATATACATATAATTACTGAATTTCTCTATTATCTACTGTGTTACATCTCCCACAGAAGAAAAAAGAAAAGGTATATTATTGATGTATTCCTAACTCTAATGATATCATTAATCTCTATAACAATGGCCTTTGATCTGAGTAATGTAAACTATTTCTCCCACTAGAGGAGATACTAGTCCCAGGATGTAGAATTTTGTGGATCTGGTCCCATCAGGTTTTTAAACTATAAAAGCTATTTAATCTGAGCATGATTCTGGCCCCTCCTCCCAGTTATATTCATTGATTCTTATGTGTTAACTTCAGAAATACTTTGCTTGAAGCTACATCTACATGTGACTATTGAATCATGTCTTTTTTCCCTAGGAAATAGTTTTATTTTTACTTACTTGCATCTTTATGTCTTATACAGACTTATTTTTATCACAGACTCTTGAATGGAACACGAGGGGCCATTTACTTCAACCACTGTCCAAACAAGGTTCCTCTATAACATACTTAAATAGCGGTCAACTAACCTAGGCTTGAAGCCTGCAATTACCCTCACCTCCTGCAAGGCCCCCAGTTCCCCACTATGAAGGGGGAATAAACTAGCTTCTGACTCAGCCCATTCCACTTTTGGATAGTTTTATCAGGGGATAAAGCTCCCTAATCTGGAGCCAAGAAAACTTGTTTTCAAATCTGGACTCAGAAACTTACTACCTGTGTGACCCTGGGCAAATTGCTTAACCTTTGCCTCAGTTTCCTCATCTGTAACATAGGGATAATAAGAGTGCTGACTTCTCAAGACTGTTGTGAGAATGAAAGCCTTTGCAGACCTTAAAATGTTATGCAAATGTTGCCTATTTATTATTATTATATTTTTATCATCATTTATTAGAAACTTTTCGCTTACACTGAGCCTACACCTGCCTCTATAACTTCCATTTTCTTGATCCTAATTTTCTCTTCCGGTCTGAGCAGGGCATATCTAATACCTTTACTGTGTGATAGCCCTTCAATACTTTAACATACTATCATGCGTGCTCAAAGGCTTGTATTCTTCTGGATAAACATCCGTAGTCCTTTCAACTAGTCCTCATATGACACACTATGGTGATCCTTCATCATCCTTGCTCACTCTTTTCTGGATACTCTTTGGCATAACAATATCCTTTCTAGAATGTGATGTTTGGAACCACTCACTTTGCAAAGCTGTGATTGGTCCATTAAGAAGATTACAAACATTGGATGCATCAGGTTTAGACCCATCAATTAAGCACATGAATTGTGTTCACTGAGATGCCAGAGAATTGAATTACTAAACAAGCGTTTAAAAAAATGGCTCGTAATAACAAGTGCATTAACTCCCAAGTACTTTGTCATATTCCAGTTGGAGAGGCAAAAGCTATGCAGATCTGGTCTCCCCACCCCATTAAGTTATGGTGGATCTGATCAGCCTTGCTTCTTGGATAGTTCATATGAATGCCGAGGCTGAACATATCATGTATTTCATCAGTTTCTTCTTTGGCTTAATCAGGTCACATCAGGTGTGCTCTAGACCAGTCTTTTTGTGCTTGTGAACTAGGTTATTGCCTCTGGGTGTGAGTTAAGCTGTCTGGGAGAGAGTCATTACTCATATAAACCATGAGGGAATCATTTAATAAAATGGTGCTCTAAATAGCATGGTAATACTTGTAAAAATGCCCCTTTTGCTATACCCCCATTACACTTGGGAAGTACACTTGGCAGGGTAACACTTCTAGTCTCTATCTGTATGGTGTCCCTTAGTGAGCATTTCCTAGTTTTCCTTTTATTTGGCTATCCTGAAAACCAAGCATGCGTGTGTCAATTGCCTAAGAGTCAATATCATTTGCTTATTCATGTTAATCTGCTTACTATACTTATGGCCATAGCTACCCCAGTAATCAAGCAAGCAACAAGCATTTATTAAATGCCTCTTACATGTACAGTGTACTGTTTGGCATTGGAAATTCAAAGGTAAAAAAAAAAAACGGTCCTACCTTCATGGAAGGGAAACAGTGTATACATATTTAAGTGTATGTGTGTGTATAGCTATATTGTAGCACTCTGTGCATACACACATACATATTTTTCACATATATACACACTCATATGCACACATTTATGTGCATGTTAGGTATGTACATATACACATGTAACACACACATATATAATGTATGTATGTGTGCACGTTGTATGTAAATGTATATATGTGTATGTGTGTACACATATAAATCACAAAATAAATCCCCCGTATATAGTTCTTTTGGTAGAAAAATTAGCAGCTAGAAGAATTGGAGATTCAGACTGAATTTTTTCAATAGGCAGACAAGGCTTGATTTGACATCAACACTGAACTTTTAGCCTTTCACTGTCTTCCTTTATACAGTGCTGAAGGAGCTATGAATTCAGATGGCTTATGTCATGATTCAATCTATCCATAAAAAATTCTTGATTTATAGGAATCATATGTACCTATTGCTCAATAGTTATGGGTATCAGTCACTGCATAGCCACCTCATCTGTTCTAGTTAACAATAATCACTTGGCCAAGCTTGGCAAGCTACCCAGATTCAAGTTTCCATAAGTGGAAACAAGGCGGGAAAATCAATTCTTTTTGGTTTATATGTGTGAAATTAAAACACTTCTAGGTTTGAAAAGTCTGCTTGGGTGAAAAGAACTAAGTTTGTCTCCCTACTCTGTTAAAGAGAAACATTTATTTCAACTTTTCATTAATGTGTTGATCGGTAGCAACTTTTACTTAGCAGGATTCATTATTAATTTCAGTAGCTAGCTCAGGAGCTTGGCCTACTAGGGGGCTATCTGCAGCTTTCTTCCCTTTTAAAAAATGGGAGCAATTATTCGAACTCATGAGAGCAATGGGACCAGCCACACACTAAAAACAGAAATTACAGAATTAGCCAGGCAAATTACCGAGTAGGGACAAGCCCAGTGCATGCTTCCTCCAACTGCCCTGCTGCTGACCTTCCCTTTGGAGCAGATAGACCTCTTACTTGAAGGGGATGAGATGTTGGAGACCATTTTATTTAGGCTCATTTGAAGACTCTTTTGCTCAACATGCCATCTAAGGGCTCAGCTAGACGAGGGGCATTGGTTCTATGGAAATACTCATTAGAACCTTTAGTAAGAATAGAAAATGTATAATATGACAGTCCTGGTGCTAAAAATAGGAGTCACAATCCTAGATTTTGGTGCTATTTGGCTGATTTTGGTGCTATTAGGTCAAGCCATGACTTTGAGTGCTATTACTTTACAATGTTATACCTGCTTCAAACAAACAGACAAGCAAAAACAAAACTTCTTCCATTATTGATGAACTTGTTTCATGTTAGCAGCTTATTTAATTGTTGTCAATAGAGTATAATGGATAAATTACTGGACTGAGTCAAGAAGTATGCAGTTCAAATCTACCTCTGAAACTCATTTATTCCATATGCATTTAGTCAATAACCTTTTATAACCCAATGTATCAGTAATGCAGTATTCACAATGCCTACAGTAACTATAAGTATGCTGATATGGTTATTAATTACAAAATGTAACAGGCTCTCTACATGAGAAATATAGCTAGAGCATTTATTTAGATACCAGAAAACTGAGTCCCAAAACCAGAAAGTCAAAGCCAACACAGTAGTTATGAAGTTGGCACATGTAGTAAACACCCACATTCTCAAGCCTTCAAAACAGGACAGGCTACTTCAGGCAAAGATCCTCCTTTCCTCACAACAACTGCTCAGCATCCAGGCAGCTTGCTTCCAGCAGCTCCAGCCCCCCGCAGTTCCTGTCCCTGGCAGTCCTCAGCAGGAGTCCTTAGCAGAGATTCTGGTAGGCTCAAAGAAAAAGGAGTTTGTGCCACAATCGCTGCTGCTGCCGCCACCACTGCCGCCACCACTGCTGCTTCCAGTCACCACGGCATGGACTCTAGCTTAGTTCTGGTGTTCTCTTTCTCTACCCCTTCCTGCTACATCAGGAAGTTCAAGGGGCATGGAAGATCTTTAAATCCCAGTATCATTACACCTAGGCACTCTTTTAGATGCTAGGGATAAAATGAAGAAATGAAAAAGCAATGACCCAAACTCTGTTCTCAAGGACCTTGCATATTCTGTTGGGGGGAGGGGACAACAACATTTAGATGGCTAAATAAACACAAAATCTATAGCAAGGAAATAGAAGGTAATATTGGTGAAGTGGGGTAGGAGGGCACCTTTAACTAAGGGCATCAGGAAAACCCTTATGGAGGGTGTAGCCCTTGAGATGAGCCTTGAAGGAAGGTAGAGAGGGTTATAGTTAATTCTGAACATGGGGAAAAGTTTGGGCAAAGGCTTGGAGATTAGGAATGTAGTGTGTGGGTAATCAAAAGGAAGCCAGCCTAGCTCAAATGTAGGGCATGTGAAAAGGAATAATCTGAAAGAACCTGGAAAGGTAGGCCAGGGTCTTATCCTGAGTGGCTTTAAATGGCAAACAAATGAATAGGAATTTGTATTTTATCCCTGAATTGGGGAGTAACAGGGTCACACCTTTGCTTCAGAAATACCAATTTTGTAGCCTAATGGAGAGAAGGGAAGAATTGGTGCTTCAGGGTTTCCTACATCTTATCTTTAAGGTCAAAGATGGGTTGCTGTATACCTCCGTGGAGGGGGTTTTCACACTGAGAATTTCAAATGCTAATGAAATCCAAAATCTGTTCATAATATTTGAAAAGGTTATTAGAAAATACCATTATGATTTTTATTATTATAATTGTGTATCCTCACCTGGAAATCAGGCCAATGCCTGTGTGTGCACATGCACACACACACACACACACACACACACACACACACAGAAATAAGCAGCCCACTCCTCTCCCAACAATTCTGATTCACTCCTGAAGAAAAACAAGTTAAAAACAATACTCTAATAGGGGAGAAGAGTCTTAGAGAGGCAAGTGATAGTTACCAGATTCTATGATATAGGACTGCTGTTGCCAAGACATCTCTTATTAGTAATATTATTTGTATGAGGATGAATTCAAGGAGGTAAACATCTTATGCACTTAGCAAAATGAAACACAAGAATCATTAGGGTGTAGGTGGAAAGGTATTTTTCTAGGAAGCATTGGAGTTCAATAGAACAGATGTTCTAAGACTTCCTAAAACTTTTCCAAATGAAATTTCATCTCATGTTCCTAATTATTGCACTGCTCTCTTCAGATCCTGACAAATGAAACCTGTTAAAATTCTTGTGTAGACTGAAGAGAGGTGGCATCTGCTGCCTAAAGCCACCCCCTCCCTCCGATCTCCCTGACAACTTTTAGCTCAAGGCACTTTGACCCTTCAGCTGATTATCTGTGTGTCTCCAGCACTGCCTACAAAAATGCTGGGAAATTAGCCTTTTGGAATGCATGTTTTGCATGCTTCAAGTACATTATTAAAGTCCTTCCACCCCTCCTACCCCCCTTAGAAAAGTCATAGCCTATCATCGCATTCATAATAAATACTCTTTGATTTGCCTGACTCTGGGTTTGCAATATACTCCAACTCATCCTGTTTTGTTCTTCAGTGTGAAGTGATCTGAAGGTGAATTTTCATTCCCAGAAAATTTAGGCTCTCCTTGTCCATGGATCAGGTAGCAGAAAACTTCCTATTTATTATCTTTAAGGTGCTGTGTTAATGAAAGAATTTTAATCATTGACATTGCTCTGTGAATTATGTATTACAAAAATCCCTGCTGGTGAGTTAGACAAAATTAACCCAATGTAAGGGGCATTAAAAAAATCACAGCTAATTAGTAAGCTGACGAGAACAAAGAGAATGTGGAGCAAAGATGTCGAAAGCAAGACATAGAGGTAAGGGCAGAGTCTTTTCCGACTGACATCGGATCTTTCAGTTGAGTGATCTTGGCAACATAACCTTGCTTGGCTATAATCTTCTGTCCATCCGATTTGTGACAAAATAGTAGAACTTTATATATGCATATATATACATACATATATGCATATGTGTGTATATTTATATACACACACATGCAGTCTTTCAAAATGTGGAATTTCAAAGGCTTGTAATAGAAAATGGAAATATTTTTAAATGGTTTTAAATTATTTCCCAGACGATCTATATTAGAGTTGTAAGACAATTCTCCAGAATTATTATGGCAAATGATTTCCATCTCTCTCTCTCTCTCTCTCTCTCTCTCTCTCTCTCTCTTTCTGTCTCTGTCTTGCTCTCTCTCTCATACACACGTCTTGAATCACCCTCTCTCCTCATGACATATTCTACTGCCATTCTTTTATTTTTAAGTGGCAAAACTTAGTACAGACTTTCTTCAAAATGCCATCCCCCAGGGAGCACACAAAGAAGAGCATGGGTTTAAATCATATACAGACGACTCGCCTTCTCAGCTTCTCCTCGTGCTGACTTCCAATGGGTGATACATGGGTATACTGATGTAATGGTGAGCCTGAGACAATTGACCCTATGAGACAGCCAGAGGAGCTCTCATGCTGGGCACCATTTGTTTGCAATTGCTATTTCAAAGTTAGTGTCTCAGATAAAGCAACCAATATGGGACAAGCAGAGGCGAGAAAGAATAAGAAAGCCTCTTTCTATTCTCCCGCATCCCCCACCCTTCAATTACCCTAGAGGCTCCTAATGTTACAGAACTTGGTGAGAGTCGGGATGAGGGTAGGGAAAGGGGAGCAATAGGTATGACTTAAAAAAAATTCCTTCATTAGTTTTAATATTATTGTTCCCTCTCCTTGTCTAATAGGATCCCACTTTAAAAAAAATTCCAATCTAAATCTAATTTGTTTGGTGTTAGGTGAAAGAACCATCAACTTTCCCTTCTACCCTTCTGGTATATAGGAGATATTCTTCTTGGAATCTGGGAAATTAAGTTGCTTAAGAACAAAAACTGACAGATATCCAAGAAGGAAACAACTAACAAGAAATGAATGGTGTGGCAATTCCGTTGTATAGTTCTATTTTCAAAAGGAGTACTCAGCATAGCTGGATGTGAAGTGTTAAAACAAGAGGATGTGAACACAACATACAGTTATTTGACCCTTGCTGCCCCCAAATATGAGAAAGAAATATCTTTTTCAATTTATTCTCTACTCTGTTTTCTGGGCTTAGAAAATGGTCTCATCCAAATTTAAATCCAAATGGATTGCTTTTAGGACTGTAGGGTGGACAACCTGGATTAGAATATTATATTAAAGATCGTCTAATGCAAAGTCAAGTCTTTAACCCCCTGTTCTGCCAGTGATACTATTTGGCCGAGAATCATCATCTCCAAATAAAAATTTCAAGTGTTATCAACGAGGACTTGAGTGGAAGAAGTAACATTAAAGATAATTGATCAGTCAATCAATCAACATGCATTTATTAGGCACCTGTCATGTATCAGCCATTGTGCTAAGACATCATATCATCTAGGAAATACTGGAAAAAGAGGTTGGACAGGCATGTAGCAAGAGGGAAAGCAACAGGTGAACAACCAGAATGATATAGAATTAGAGATAAAATGTAGAACAAACAAAACAACAAAAAGGACCTACCCCGCTCCTCAAAACCAACCAACCAACCAAGAAACCAAAAAACAAAACTTAAAGCAAGACCTCCAATGTATTGAGTAGTTTATATGTGCAGGATGGATGGGAAGACATGGACAAACGTAGACAGAGAAATGGGGAGAGACTAAGATCTACACTCTACCATGTGTTCATATATTCATAAACTATCAAAGCAGGCATTTAAAAAGTTGTGGTGGTTTTATTCTTTTCTGTCATCTCCATCAATTAAAATCTGTTGTTCAACTTGATCCTCTTTTGAAACTTCATGAAGCTCATTTATGTTCCATTGAAGTTGTGTCAGTGTTTAGTCATTTCAGTTGTGTCTGATTGTTCCTGCTGCCATTTGGGATTCTCTTAGTAAATATACTCGAATGTTTTGCTATTTCCTTCTCTAACTCATTTTGCAGATAAGGAAACCAAGGCCAACAGGGTTAAGTGACTTGACCAGGGTCACATAGCTAGTTAAGTGTTTGAAGTCATCTTGATAGCCCATAACACCCATCTTTCTTATTTCGTTTGGTGAGATTTCTTCTACAGATAATCTTAGGCAGCCCCTAAATCCAATTATTCTTTCTTTTGCAACTCTTCTCACATTGGAAGCTCTTATGACATATTTTCTGTGCTGGTTATTGAATATTTTCTATTTTGTGACTCTTTGGTGTTCCTCTATAGTAGTGGGTGACATTTTCCATTGGTATAGATTTCATGTATTCTATGATAATAATAATAATAATATTAGCTAGGATTTATAGTGCCTGTTATGAGCCAGTCACTGTGCTAAACACTTTACAAGTATTTCATTTTATCCTCACAACAACCATGAGGAGTAGGTGCTATTTTCGCCATTTATAATTGAGGAAACTGAGGTTAAGTGACTTGCCTTAGGTCATACAGTTAAGCAAGTGTCTAAAGCTGGATTTAAACTTAGGTCTTTCCAACTCCTGACCCAACATTCTCTCCACTGTGCCGAATAGCTGCCTATTGGCAATAGAACACTATTTGATCTGGTCATTAAGAGAAGAATTCAATCTTTTATAGAACAAAAACAAATTAAGGGTCTGTCTTCTCCTTACAACTGATCTGGCCATGGTATGGTTGCGTTGTTTTTCTTTAGTTACATTTATAGGCAACTTCCAGCAAATTCTTTGAATACCCATTCAGTAGTCTAGGTAAGACTTTAGGCCTGAGGGGGGGAAAATCACTAAATAAATGATGATATATGACTTGGTGATTTTCTCTGGTGCTTTGTAAGATCCAGACATGATCTCCATAATTACAATAATACCTTCTCACCTCTGCCTTTCAGAATATCCAGTTTCTGTCGAAGCTTAGCTCAAATATCACTCCCTACATGTGATCTTCCCCTATCCTTCAAACTACGGTTGCATACCTCTATTTCTGAATTACCTTATAGTCACATTTTATATTTTGTATATACTGTACCAAGCAGAATACATATTATTTTCCTTCAGTACAAAAGAATTTCACTGAGGGCAGAAACTGTCTTGTTTTTGTGTTCATATCTTCAGAATTTAGCCCAGTATGTGAAACATAGTAAATACTTAACAAATTATTGTTGATCAGTTGACTGACTGTAATATGATCTAGTGGAAATTGAGCTGGACCAAATTAGATGTTTAACCTTAATGAAATAATTTGCCTCCCTATGCCTCAGTTTCCTTATCTGTAAAATGAATGCATTTGACTATGTATGCTCCTAAATTCCATATGTTCACTGTGCTTTATGCTTTTCAAAACACTTTTGTAAACACTATTTCATCTGATCCTTATAACCTGAGTTGTAACTAGTATGGGACAAAAGAGGCTTTGAACCAGGTCACCAACATCTGAACAGGGCACACTTCCCATTGTAGCAACCATCCTCTCCACATCTTGCTTTGTGTTTTTTGTGTGCCAGCCCCAGGATTATTGTTGTCTCACTCTTAGGACTCCTACTACCTCTGTCCTGCACAACTGTCCTCTGCACCATTATCTTCTGTCCCTGACTCTACTGACTTTGCCTGAGCCCTGTGATGGCTCTGATTACAACAGTCCTGTGAAACAGGCATGAAAGATATTATTTACGTTAGACAAATAAAGAAACTGAAAAACTTTAATGTAATGGCTTCCTCAGGTCACACAATTCATTAGTGATAGAACTGGGTTTCTGATTCAGACCTCTTGAGGATGATTCTATCTTCACTGTAGGATGATCCTATCTTCACTTCCCCTAATGTCTGCTTATATTAACAACAAATAAGCTCAAATGTAAGTTTAGGTTCTTTTTTGAAAGAATACTTTAAAAAGAGGTACATAGCAGTGCTTTCATATCTCCTAACATGGTATAATGTGGAAAGAATGAAAAAAAAAAAGTTTGGCTTAAGTGAATATCCCATTGTTAGGATTGGGAGCTCTGGGGCAAAACAGAGGGCTATGTCTTGGTCTTAATTGTCATTGATTGCTCTGTGGTGGAGGAGATATATTGTGGAATATGTGTTTAGATGGACTGACTGCTGAGAAATAAAAGAACAGAAGCATTTGTGAAGGGAGTGACTAGGGAGAGTGGTAACAGTGAACATGTCAAGTTGGATTGTTGATTGTGTTACTACAGAGTGGACAGGTATGTTTCAAAAAGGTTCTGTATGT
Source organism: Pseudochirops corinnae (assembly GCA_028646515.1). NCBI lineage: Eukaryota > Metazoa > Chordata > Mammalia > Diprotodontia > Pseudocheiridae > Pseudochirops > Pseudochirops corinnae. The sequence continues at coordinate 325,076,113 of CM053586.1, forward strand.
GGACCTCTAATGATATTCTGTGTGTAGTCATATCTAGAATGGTCCTGAGTTCAGATTTGTAGATCCTGTTCTGTACTGGGAAACTAGCGAGTGAGTTCTAGACCCTCCATGAGGAAAGTAGTGCTGCCTGGGGTGTGACTGGACACTAAACTCCTACTGCTGATTTCCATAGAGTAGGGGTTGTTAACCTTTAGAGTGTGTGTGTGTGTGTGTGTGTGTGTGTGTGTGTGTGTGTGTATGTATGGTGGGTCCTTTTGGCAGTTAGTGAAGCCTATGTACACCACCTCTAAATAATGACTTAAACGTATAAATCAAAATAAAAATATTTCAAAGAAATCACTATACTGTTAAATGTGTTTATATATAAATATTTATATAAGCACATACGTATGTTCAAAAAGTTCAAAACTTCAGATTAAGAACCCCTGTCCTAATAGAGCTTTCTAAGTAAGTAAGTTGTGTTGGTCCAATGCCTGGTCCAATTTTGTGTCACATCATATATCAGAATTGGCATTCCTGAGCTCCCAATATCTTAGCAGGGAATAAGGGAAGTCTTAGGGAGATGCCAGCAGAGGTAGTGGAGGTAGGAGGCTTAGAATGTGATTGAGATTAGCATGTTTGTGTATCTGTCGAGAACTTATAATAGAATCTAGGGTGACATAAGAACCAATTTATGTACTGACAACATAGGGCACTGATGGACTAATCCATTAGTCAATCAACCAACCAGTTATTAAGCACCTACTATGAGTAAGGCATGGGAGATACAAGTACAAAGAACGAAACAATCCCTACTTGCAAGGAGTGGACACAGCTGCTCTCCTCTCTCTGTTTCTGTCGCTGTCTGTCTCTCTCTCCAAAAATAAAATTTGTGTTTCCATCATTTTAGAAATTCCTGTGTGAAAACTTCCTTCACCAATGCAGTTGGACAATGCTTTACTAAGTTAGAGCCAGTAACAGCACATGCAGGTGAAATGCTGAGCCTTAACTCTCAGGGTTTAGTGTGTCTCCATGACTTATTGTGCTGGAGCTTTGACACGCGTAGAGACTGATTGCTTCCCTGTCTAAACAAAGCTCCAGACGTCATTATAAGAAACATTTCCCTCCTGTTAGGGAATTACTTACTCTTCATTCTCAGTGAGGCATTGATTTTGCTAAATCTTTAGAACATAAGGGAACTAAAAAATCTTGGTTTGTGAATTGTTGGAAAGGAGTATTGCCTTCCACCATCCTGGCTGAGATATCTGTCAAATGAATTACTGTCTCCTCTCAAGTCTAAAAGTCTACAAGAATTTGAATTAATTACTGCAAACCCCCCCCACACACAGGTGCTACAACTCTACCCAATTAACTGATGGGAAAAGTGGGGGAAAAGGGAATTTTTTGGTAATCCATAATTTTCTTGCCTTCAGGGAGCACATCTACAACATGCCCACACACATGCATGAAGCTGCCTCAGGCTTCCAAGATGCACTTGGCCTTCTATCACTCACTGGTGGAATCATGCATGAAAGAGCTACTATTTCAATTTTATATTTGGACAGATTGCTTTTCTGTTGTTCCTAAAGAGAAGGTGAGAGAACAATGGCTAAGCTATCTTTAGGTTGTGTCGCTGCTTATGAACAGTTTTGCCAAGGGCATTCCAAAGACCATAGAGCTGTCAGATGAAAAAAGATCTATTGGCCTTCTCTGGCTTTCTCATCTCTTGGGCGAAGGCTGAGCTGCCAGGTTCAATCTCATGCCGTGCAAACTTACATTCGATTTTTCATTCCGTGATACCCTTTTGTCTCCCTCTGCTCCTTCTGAATGGAGACCCCTTGAAGCTTTCTCTTTTAGATGGATGGATCATTTGACTCACACTCACCACATTGCCTAATACCTGAAGGAAAATTCTGTAGTACCCAGGAAAACCCCAGTAGGAAGCTACACAAATATTTGTACCAATTTAGACCCTTACAAATCCATGGAAAACAATGGCGAGTCTTGGATGTTTAATAGCCCTCTTTGGATTAAAGATGTGTAATATTTAAGATGCTCAGATGTAGTTACAGTTGATCCATTATTCTTCATCTGTCCTCTGTCATTTCCTTAGTTCCCATGTGATGTATTGCATAGTACATCTCCCAATCTTTCCCCAACCTTCCTCTAAATGCCTAAACATGATGGCAGCTTGTTCAGTTTCTAACATCACCAAACAGCTGTTTGGAAGCCCCCATCCTCATCTACTTCCTGATATGCCAGTCCATTTTAAAGTCGAGTAGTTAATTCAAATTAACAAATATTTATTGAATCCTTACTTATTAAGTCCTTCTTTATTAAGCCCTATTCTGATGAACCACTGTTAAATGAGAGTGACTTTAGTTTCTCAAAGGCTATCCTACTAGTTCGAAGGCTATAAAAGCTACACATGTGATTCTAGGAGTGGACAAAGAGATCTGAGTGCCTGCTTAGTTAGCTAAATTCAAAGAGGCTCACCACCAGGTTGGAGCTGGAGGATAAACATTTTAGAGCAGGTTGGGATTGTAGAGGACATCTTGTCCAGCTCCTTTATTTTGAAGACAAGGAAACTGAATCTCAGGAAAATTAAGAGATGACCAAAGTCACTCAGGTAGCAAGTAGAAGAGGTAGGATTTGAGCTTAAGTCCTTTGGTTCCAAACCATTCAATTAGTCAACCAAAAAGCATTTACCTAACACTTAGTCCCATGCCAGACAGTGTACTAAGTTCTGGAGGTACAAAGAAAGGAGAAGCCTAGTGGCCTTTCTACTGTAGCACTTTGGCATGAGTGTAAGAATTTTTTTTTTTTTTGAGGGGCATAACAACTCTTGCAAACCCTCTTCCAAGTCACAGTGGGGTTATTTAAGATCAGTGTAGAGAACATCCCCAGTGATGAAATCGTGGCTCCTTGAGGACTCTAGAGAGCCATGAGAGCTCTCTTGAAATATGTGAAGGGTTTTGACATGGAAGAGAAATTGAGTTTATTCTGTCTGATCCAGATGGTCACAATTAACAATGATTGGGTAAAGTTACCAAGAGACAGATTTAGGATTGACATTATGAAAAGAAAAACAAAAACAAAACCTGCCTACAATTAGAATGACCCAAACATACAATGGTATACCTTGGAAGGTTGTAGTTTCATAGTTTCCCCCTTACTGGAGGTCTTCAAAAAAATTCTCGATGACCACTTGTTAAGTAGATACTATAGGAGATTCCTGGCTGGGTTGCATTAGATGGCCTTGGAGATCCCAATGAACTTGGAGAGTCTATGATTCTGTGACTTTAGTCTTTTTTGGCAGACAAGTGCTTCCAAGTTCCATTTCTGTCCAGAAGCAAAGGAACACTGTTTGCAATCTGGAGGCGGATCTTGACTCTGTGTGCGTGTGTGTATGTGCATGTTTATAGATAGATATAGATATCTCTCTATATATCTATGTACGTATATGCATTGTATATGAATATTTATGTGTATGTGTATATGTTTGTATATATGTATATATATGAAACAGGAACTAAGTTGACTTAACCGATGCACACAGTATTTATACATGAATATATACATATAGATACACACATATACATACTATTACCCATGCAGAATTTTAAGATTTTTTCATTTTTACTGTTCTGTGTAACCAAAAGGGGAAATCAACAACAATTTCAAGCACTGTTAAATTTTATAAAATTCAAGGAGATAATTTTCAAGGGTGAAATGAGTAGCTGGGGCACAGTATCAGAAGAGGTATGATTCTGGAGGTGGGCTTTGTGGAGCTAGGGATTCTAAGAGGCAGAGATAAGGAGGCTGTGTATTTATTCATTCATTCCAGGCACAAGGTAAGCCAGTTCAAAGGCACAGTAGTAGGAGAAAGAATGCTATATGTGATGACCAATGACAAGAAGGTCAGTTTGATCAGATTGTACAGGGCATAAAGAAGAAAGTAATGTGTAGGAAGTTTGGAAATAGAAGCTTTTGCTTAGTTTTTAAAATCATAACAACAAGGCCTTAACCTATCTTCCATGACTCATATTTTGCTCTCCTTGCTACGTTGTGAAATTGAATTGACCTGACCTTCTATCTGTTCCTCACATAGAACACTCTATCTCCTTTCTCCATTCCTTGGCACCAACTGTCTTCTGGGTTTGGAAAACAATCACTCCTCATCTCAACTTCATAGGATCCCTCTGTTCCTTCAAAACTGCAGCTCAAGCCCCACCTTCTAAATGAAGCCTTTACTGACCGCCCCCCCCCACCCAAAGCTAGTGTCTTTTCTCCTAAATTACCTTATATTTTGCTAATTTATATTTATTTGTATTAATTTTCTTTATATATAATTATGTGGCATGTATTTATATATGTACTTGTTTTTACTATTAGAGAGTAAGGTCCTTTGAGGGGAGGTAGGGATTATTTCATTCTTTGCCTTCCCATTGTGTAGCACATAGATGACTAATACATTTTCTAGATGCCAAATAGAAGAGTTTGTATTTGGTGGCATAATGGTGTAAGGGTTGGTTGGAACCACTTTGTGAAAAGGCCTGAAATAGCCAATGGAAGCGCTTAAATTTGGCCCTAAACTTAATATGGAGCCACTGGAATTTATTGAGTAGGGAGTGACATGTCACTCTGTGCCTTAATCACTTTTTTCTTGATTAATTAATGTTAACGTTCATTTACATATTTTTTGAGTTCCTGATTCTCTTCCTTCCTCATGCCCTTCTCCCATCCATTGAGAAGGCAAGCAATATGATATCAGTTATACATGTGAAGTAATGCAAAATGTATTTCCATGTTAGCTATGTTGTAAGAAAAAAAATGAAAAGCAAGAAACATAAAGTAAAAAAAAGTATGCTTCAGTCTGTGCTCAGAGTTCATTGATTTTCTCTCTTGAGGAGATAAAATTTTTCATCATGGGTCCTTTGGAATTGTCTTGGGTCATTATATTGAATGGAGCAACTAAATCTTCTGTGCTTGATCATCATTATAATGTTGCTGTTACTATCTATGAGGTTCTCATAGACTTTTGCTCACTTTTCTCTGCATCAGTTCAAAGGTCTTCCCTGTTTTTTCTGAAATCATCCCCTTGTCATGTCTTATAGCATTATAGTACTCTGTCACAATCATATACCACAACTTGTTCAGCCCTTTCCTAATTGATGAGCATCTCCTCAATTTCCAAATTCAAAAAGAACTGCTATAAATATTTTTGTACACCTGACTTTTTTCCCCATTTTCTGCCTTAATCACTTTGACACCTATGCGGAAGAGAGATTGGACAAGCAAAAGACTTACATAAGGGAAACCAGTCAGGAATCTATTGTAAAAGTTCAGGCAATAGGAGATAATGGATGGCCATTGTATGAGGTTGGTAACTGTGTGATTAGAGAAGAGGAGACAGACAGAGACATGTTTTAGCAGTATATTGGATATATCAGAGTAAGGGATAGATAATGAGCAGTTAAAGATAGCACTGAGTTTTTGAGACTGAGTGACTTGTTGGGATGGTGGCATCCTCAATAATTATAAGGATATTGAGAAGAAGGGTAGGATTAGGGGGAAAGATAATGAGTTCTGTTTTGGGCTTGTTGAGTTTGAGGTCTCTGAGATAAATAGTTTAAAAGACTCGAAAGGCAATCAGCGCTCTCCTAGTTGAGGAGAGAAATTAAAGTGGGTTGAGGATGAAGTCTGACCTAGGGATAGTAACCATAGGAGTGGAGAGGAGGGGATGTGTGTAGAATTGATAAGATGCTACCATTTATATACTGCATCAAGATATGCAATCATGAGCTCTTTTGATCTTTACAACAGTCCTGTGATACATACTATTATGAACCGAAAAGGAAACTGAAGTTCAGGAAGGTTTATGATTTGCTCAGTTGCATAGCTGTTAAGTGTTCCAGGAAAGATTCCAACCAGGTCTTTCTCACTCCAAGTGGAGAGTGCTGTCTACTTAGCCAAGAGGATGGCCTACTTCTTGGTTGTAAATCAATGTTGGCCAAACAGACAAATGAATTCAGATTTCAATTAATTTGTAAAATCATAATGTAGCAGTGAGACCCAGCAAGGTTGTATCTATTGACAGTCAAGACCTAAGTGCCAGAATTCTATTTGTAGTCAGGGTGCAGATCTTGAGCAGTAACTAAGTCAAATCCATGCCCCTTTTTAATGTTTTTGTAAAGCTGGGCAAAATTATATAAATACAAAGTCTTCAGATTTTCATCTTTACTCAGCTGTGGTGCAAAAGGGGGTAATCAGACCCCATTGCAAGCGCTACAGAAAAACACAGCCTAGCAGACAAATTAGTGGTATTTGGTGCTTATATTACTAATTCAACATTTGGAAGGGTTACTCACTGGGAAAAAATAACATGTTCTCCAAGTCACCAGAGAAACTAGGGAGATAGTTAATGGGTGTTGGCTGGGCTGCACAGATTGTAGACGAAGCTGCCGCTCAAACCGCTGCTGACTTCCTGCCAATAGACGGGGAAGTAATTGTCAACAAGATTTATTGTTCCGTTCCCATTTACACAGTGAGGGAGGAAAGGTTGAAAGAGTTCTGCGAAGTTCAGGCCTGACTTCTGCTGAACCATAGCAACGCATGCTGATTATCACTAATGCGTGCCACAGGAGGAATCCTGCATCTTTGGAGGCCTGGGAGTCAGGCTTCTTGTCACAAGGAGGTTCCCCCACAATCTTCTGAGGCAAAGTCTGCTCAGATCTAGGGGCCCAGGAGCCTTGGGTGTACTTTTCCTACCGAGGCTGAGGGCCAAGAGTTTTGCAGGATTTTTTTCTTTTCTTTTTCTTTTCTTTTCTTTCTTTCTTTCTTTTTTTTCACCCACAGGATTGCTCAGCTATAGAATTAGGAAAGGGATTTAGAGTGTGACCAACTCACCATGGCTTGTGGAACTAACTCAGGAATTAACTTTTAAAAAGAGAAGGGAGAGGTATTTTTTTTTTTTTTTAGGAAAAGGGTTCTATTTCCTAATTTGGAGGAGGTTGGCCATGGTGCAGAACTTGGTTAATGGCCCTAATGAATATTCAAGATACTCTGTTTAGTCACAGATTCTTTCCTGTCTCAATCCTATTATAAGGATATATAATTTATAAGGTTTGATGATGAAATCACTTTCTGATCTCTCTCTCTGTCTCTTATCTCCTCTCTTCCTCTCTCCTCTCCTCTCCTCTCCCCTTCCCTTCCTATACCCCCCTCCTCTCCCTTCTCCTCTCCTGTTCCCCCTCTCTTCTCCTGTCCCTTTATCTCCCCTCCTCTCTTCTCCTGTCCTCTCTCTTCTCCCTTTTTCCTCTCTCCCATGACATCTGACATCTAGCTCTGCAGGAGTAATAATTAAGTCTCAGACTTGTGCAGAGAAACTTCCTGTCATTTGACACTCTTTTCAAATGAGTAAAGCACAAATGCACAGGTGTCACTAGAGGTTACATGGCTTTGGAATCATGCATAAGGTTAAAAAAACCACCACCACCAACCTAACACTTCTCAGAAGATTATCCCTCCCTTGAATCTTGAGATGGCATTTCCAGGCACAAGATGCACCTGTTGAGAGAATGTCCCATGTGATCTGGGCCATCTAAAGAGAAGATAAAGGATACTGTGAGGAATATGATTATGTTGGGAAAGCTAGCTCAGACTGATGGTGGTGGCAACTGGTAAGAGGTAGAGTAACAACTGTTAGGGGAGTAACCTTACTGGACAAGAACTCCATTTATTTGATCAGTATTTACACAGCCAGTGGGGGATCTGAAAGGAAAAGATTTGGATTATTATGCCTCCTTTCTCCCTTTTGGTAAAAAAAGACAGAGAAGTGATACTGGAAATAAAATACCAGAAATAAACTCTTAGAGCTCCTCCCACCCCTAGCTAAATTGGACATTTATAACTGCATCTCATGGCTCAATTGCTTATTGGAAGGGAGAGGAAAAGGGCTTTGAAGAGCAGAGTATTTTAATAAGGTACCCCTAGAAATTTGGAGTGAGTCATGGAGTCAGTGGCAGAGATTAAAGGACGAGAGAAAAAAAATTTGGCGAATAACAGGTCATATTAGAAACTGCCTTATAGCACATGAGCAACACTAATCCATCAACCCTGTGGTTGCCAGGCTCAGCATGGTCTGTGATAAGGGTGAGGCATCTTGTGAAGGAGGAGAGGTTGCCTTGCATCAAGCAGACATTACGAGATGAGGGATGAACTTCAAGCAACCCTTATTTCCATTTTACCCCACTACCTTGGTATCAGACTTTTCCAATTCCTTATCACTGAAATATACCAGAGAGACATGGGGAAAAAAAATGAGCATTTGAAGAGATAATAGCAGAAGTGATTTAAAACTAAACTGGCTTTCTCTCTGGTCCTCACACATGGCTCTTCTCCCATCTCTGTACCTTAGCACTGACCATTCTCCATACTAGGAATGCATTCTTCCTTCTCAGCTCCACCTCCTGGAATTTCTCACTTTCTTCAAGATGCAGCTCTCCTACTACTTTCTATACATAATCCTTTGGGATCCTCTGAACTGCTAGTGGTTTCTCTCTCTAAATGCCTTTTATTTCTTGTCTACAGGTTCTATACATGTCTCTCCTGATAGAACATAAGTTCCTTTAGAGTAAGGATTGCTTCATTCTTTGTATTCTATTTCAAGTGTTTAGCACAGTGCCTGCCATATAGTAGGTTTGTTTAAATGCTTGCAGATTGATTAATTGATGTATTGTCTCACCTGAGTGTCTTGTAGGATATTCTTGGAGGACATTTTTGCAAGCAGTATGACCTAAAACTTTGGTTCAATCTTAGTGTCTCAAGTACCAAACTGATTGACTAGAGAGAGATACTTGAGCTGTTGACTAATTTTGTTTTCTTGTGCCATCAATCTTGTGACAACAGTCCAGCAACATGGATGAATATCAATGCTGGGCTTAAATACTAGTCACTCTGAGGACACGTGAACTAATCAATGAGTTTTTGCTTAATGATCAGCATGGAAATTTTCTGGGGTTGGTGACCTTTCTGACATATTACACTATCCTTAGATTGAAGGTAGAACTCAGATTTTCTCTCTAAGTGGCCCTTCTTTGTTATAGTGAGACTGTCTGAAGGATCTTCTGCAATTATCCTTTTTCTTGAGGTCATTGTTTTTGAGCTACAGATTAATTGCTCCTGATATATCATGTGGCATTCTCTATCAGTCTTTAATTGATTGGAAATAGAAATAGAGTTATCTTCCTCCCATCTAGGAGAGGGAAGTCGGGTTGAATTCTATCTTAGTCACTGACAGATGATTGGGAGAGAGGAGAAAGTGAGTGTTCTTACATTTAAAGAAATGATTTGCTATTTGACTCCATTATCCCAATCTTCGGATGAATCTGTAATCTCACAGATGTGTGTACTCCCTCTCCAATGAGGAAGATCATAACTTATTCATGTTTGCCCATCCTGTACTACTTTTATAAATATCTTATCATTAATTTATCACATGGGGCTGTTGTGGGTCCCAATTGGGGACCGTCACTGACTTCTACTGATATGGCAAAAATAACCATAGATCACACAGGCTGCCCATAGCTTCTCTCTTTCATTTTCTCTCTCTCTCTCTCTCTCTCTCTCTCTCTCTCTCTCTCTCTCTCTTTCTATCTCTCTCTCTCTCTGTCTCTCTTTCCCCTTTTCTCTCCTCTCATTCTCTCTCTGTCTCCTACTTCAAAGAAAGATGTCAAATGGTTACAAGCCCAAAAATGAGTTCTTGGAAGAGATTAAAAAAAGACTTTAAAATCTAATAAGAGAGATAGAGGAAAAATTAGGGAAAAAATAAGAGCAATTCAAGAAACTTATGAAAAGAAAGTCAACTAATTGCAAAGAGATCTGAAAACTTAAGGAAGAAAATAACTCTTTACAAGCTAGAATTGGGCAAAGGGAAGTTAATGATATTATAAGACACCAAGAAGTAAGAAAACAAATATAAAAATAATGAAAAAAAAGAAGAGAATGTGAAACATCTCATTAGAAAACAACTGACCTAAAGAACAGATTGAGGAAGGATAATAAAAGAATTGTTGGATTACCTGAAAGTTATTATTAAAAAAAGTCTAGATATGATATTATAAGACAAAAAAACCTCCCAGTATTCCATGATTCAAAGTCATATAACATCCCTAGAAAGATATTGATGTTAAAAAGTAGGTCTCGCTTTCAAGAAGTAGCTTGAGATCATTAAAAATATATCACATATTTTAAAGGTAATTCACCCCATTCCCTTCCTCTTGCCCAATTTTGCTCCCAATTAAATGTTAAACAATTCCTGGTCAGGGTGTAATATAATATTTTTGATGCCTAGGTAGCTACTAATTTGGAGGTATTAGATCCTTTGTTAGGGAATTATTTTAATATTTCTTGTGTGTTTTTTATGAGAATGAGGAACATATTGTTTCCATAACCACTGTATAAAAAACCGGTGTTCTCCTCCCATATAGAAACACATTGAGTGGGATGGGACTTCAGGGTTGAACTAATTCAATCTCCCAATGAAATATTGAATGTAAACATCAACAGGAAGGGATAAGACCAGACTATGGATTCACTATCTTGGCTAAGCTACCTTGAAGAGATGAGAACTTCTGGCCATATACTGAAGAGGAATAAGACAGAGAGATAGAGACAGAGACAGAGAGATACAGCAAATACCTGGATATTTTCTACATTCTTTAATTTAACAAGAATTTCATAAGCACCTACTATGTGAAAAATGTTGTGCTACATGCTAGGGCTACAAAGTCCAAAATAAATTGACCATGACCTCAAGGAATTACATACTAGAGAGATATATCTTCTCATGTTTATTCTAATTTTCTATAATTATCCTTTATTACTATTCAAGCATATTCCTTTACATTCATATGTCATAGTTGTTTTTTTTTTTTTGCTATTACCAAAGGGTATACTAACTTCATTCCTAATTCTTTACTAACAGAAAGTATGTTACTACAAATATTTTGGTGTGTATTTGCTTCTCTTTTTGACTCCCTTGTGCTAGATGACTAGCAGTGAGATCAATGAGTAAAATGGTATGAACAGATTAATCACTTTCCTTGAATAATTCCAAATTGAAATTGAGAAAATTTAGACTTCAAAATTCTGCCAACAGAATATTTATGTTGCTTGTCTCCTCACAGTCCTTCCAATATTGACTGATACTTTATTTATTTATTTATTTTACCAACTTTGCAAATTCTCAGGGTATGAAGTTAAATCTCAAAGTAATTTTTAAAACAATGTTAATTTCTCTTATGGTCAGTGATTTGGAAAGTGTTTTAAAATGGTCATTCAATTTGAAATTCTTCTTTTGAAAACTGTTTTTATTGTTTGATCGCTTATTTGCTGAGAAATGGAGGATATGTTTTAGAACATCATTTGGATCACGTAGTCTTGGAAGTCATCTGTGCCTCTGTCAAATTATTCAGGGCCAAGCTTCCCATGATTCATCTATATCATGTGCTATCTTTTTGTTCATTTCATTGGGTTTTCATGATGGGTTTGACTCAGAAACAGTCCAATGTTGAGAGCATCTTCTTCCTTCTCCTGCTTCTCATTCTTCTTCTTAATCATAATCACATTAATTTACATAAACCACTTATATGATAGTTTTTCTTTAAAAAGTGTTTTATATTATTTCAATTGATCCTCATAATACTACAGATGATAAATATTATACCTATTTTTACTGATTGGGAAATTGACATTTAAATGAGGGTAAGAAACTAATCTAAGGTCATACAACTTGAAAACACAAGAAATAGACTTCAAACCCAGGTCTCTTGTCTCCAATTTCTTTTTTTTTCTTTTTTTTGAATTAAAACTTTTATTTATTTTAGTTTACATCATTCATTTCCACAAAATTTTGATTTACAAATTTTCTCCCCATCTTTCCCCTATCCACCACCCCACAACAGCCATCCCATTGTATAACTTCTCCCCCAATCTATTCTCTCCTATGTCCTCCCCCCTCACCTCTCTGACTTTCTGGTAGGGCAGGACGGATCTCCCTACCACAGTGCCTGTGTATCTCAAGTTCCAGTTGAATGTAGTTAATAATAATAATAATAATAATTGTATATATATATATATATATATATACATATATATTTTTAACATTTGATTATAGAACTTTAAATTCTAGATTCTTTCTCTTCCTCCCTTGTCACCCACCCGCACTAGAAGGACAAGCTATCAAATACATGCTGAACATGCGTAATTATGCAGAACCTCTCCACAGGGGGCATATTGTGAGAGACTGATTACATGTCCCTCCTTCCTATCCCACCCTCTCTCCCCTCTCCCCGATCCACTCTCTACCCTGTCTTAACTCCAATTTCAACATGTCATTTCAGTATTCAGGGTTTAAGTCTTACTTTTTTGTTTACTGTAGTGAAACAATTTCCAATGTATCCTCTAATTTATTAAAACTTCAAGAATAAACTTAAGAAATAGCTCAGATTTCTTCTTCAGCCTGAAAGGTCAATCATGACTATATCATTATTAGGAAAGTTTTTTTTTAATATTTTAGAAGACAAGAATACCTCCTAAGAAATGACTTGAAAGGCAGAGCCAAGATGGCGGAACAGAAGCAACAAAGTTCTGCAGCTCCCACATAGCCACCTCAAATACCCATAAAATATGACTCTAAACAAATTTTAGGCTCCCAAACTAACAAAAATACAGAACAAAACACATCTCCCACTGAAGGCAGCTCAGCAGAAAGGGCTCATCCCAGCATGCTGGGAGCCAAAACCAGCCTAGCCTGAAATCGAGGCTTGGTCCCAGGGTGGCCAGGACAAGCCACAGCTGGAGCCTTCAGGAGAGTGGATCAGCAGCAGCTGCGGCCATTTCCAGAACTATCAAGCCATAAGAAACAAAGACAAAATGAAAGGTCAATGGAACTCAGCTAAATTTGGGGAAGAAAAGTTGTCTGGCTGAAACTGCCTCCAGGGCAGCCACCTCCACATGGCTGCTTCAGAGATCCTGCCCTGCAGACTGCAGAGGGGACAAGCGATCATTCCAGGGCTAAGTGCTCTTGTGTTGAGCGATTGTGGTCTTGGGTGGTGGTCCTGGGGTGCATTTTCAGTGAGCCAAAGCTGGTGGGGGCTGCAGTGGCCTCCTTATAGCTCTGGCAGCTGTGAAAACCCCAGCAATTTGGGACAGAGCTTTCCCCTCTGGAAGCAGAGTTCCATAAAACTAAAAAGTCAAGTAATTGACTGGCAACAACATGAGCAGGCAAAGGAAGCAAAGGAAGAAAAGCAACCGAATTTTAGATTCCTTCTTTGGGGACAAGAAGAATCAAAGCATGGAACAGGAGGAAGACAACAGTCAGAACTCTCACACCAAAAGCTTCCAAGAAACATGAAGACTTCCTACAAGCCATAGAGCAGCTTAAGAAAGATTTTGAAAACCAAATAAGAGAAGTAGAGGAAAAATTGGGAAGAGAA
>CM053586.1:325090090-325122627 GCA_028646515.1 Pseudochirops corinnae
CCGAGCTGACTTTAGTGGGAAGTATCTTTGTGTGTGTTTTGAAGTTCTAGGATTGGTCCAGAGCCCTATTCCATGGGTATTTTGGGGTGGCTATGTGAGAGCTGCGATATATTGCTGCTGCTATGCCACCATCTTGGCTCCGCCCCCGGCAATTTTCAATAATGAGATGAATTCTAAGCTATTCTCTACTAGATAGGATCGTTAAGGCAGAGATCCTGATATACTTATCATCTTACATCCCCTGACACTAAACTCAATATATACTGTGAGTGGTACTGGTTCAATGAGTAATTGAATGTAACATAAAACTTACTCCCTTTGCCTGCATTCATTTATCTCATGAGGTCTATCTTTATCCCCAGTTCTTAGCAAACAGCTTGGCATGCAATAAGTGCTTAATAAATGCTCATTAATCAATGAGCAAGAAGACTGAATGACTAGTGATACAATTGATAGAGTCCTAGAAGTTTGGGGAGGCTTTCTGACTTGATAATGTTTCATGGACCTGTTTTTTGCAAAGATATTGAAGGCAGACTTTTCTTAGAAATATTTTGAAAGGTAATAGCACAGCTCCCTAAGCAGAGATGAATAGGCCATGAAATTTTTTTTAGGATTTGAGCATATTCACAAATTTGAATATGGTAATACTCTTATTATTGGTGAAAAGCATTTTTTTTAAAAAAGCCAAGTCAAAAGTGGTTGTGATGTGGGCAATGTTTATTTAGCAAGCCGTGACTGAAATTGAGGCTTGGTTTTGTTTTGTTTTGTTTTGCTTTTTACATCGTAGCCATTAAAGTGACAAAAGCCTGTTGTTGCAGGGTCTGTCACATTTTTTTAAAGAAAATAGTCCTAGTCTATGAAGAGGGAACTTTCACAAAGCACCCAAAGTATAATTCTGAACCTCTGCCAGTTGAACTGACAAACCTGACAAAATTCCAACACAGTCAGAAGTAAGAAAGTTGCACAAAATAAGCTCCAGGAAGGGGAATTTCTGAAAGCTAAAAGGGTCAGAATGTGAATAGTTATAATAGGAACTGCACCTTCTTGAGAATCACCTAGGGAACTGTCTCTGAGATAGGACTTGCAGAAGTCTAAGAGAAGAAATTAAAATAATTGAATAATTAGGAAAAGAATGAGAGACAAAGCATTGGTATGAAAGAATGATAAGATAGGACAAATTAGCAGCAAGTGAATCCAGAAAAGCTTTAAAGGAAGTCCAGGTTGCAGATTTTCTCTGAATTATGGGACTGATAAAATGGAATGGAAGCTATTAGTGGCCTATGATTCAGGGTACTACGGGACTTCGGCATCAGTGGAAATTAAAATCTGGTGGCCTTCCAATAGAACCCAACCTTTAAACTAGAGAACATCATTTCCTGGGGTTCCATTCTTTCACTAGGCAGCAGTAAATTGGCTCTGCCCTTCAAGAAGACAATGGCCTTTTTCTGGGAAAGACACTGCAGAAGCTATTGAGGGACTCACAGGCCCTCAGCTTTGGAATGGACTTCTGGGTTTATTTAGTCTAACCTGTAACTATTGGGACTCCTGCTATAAAATCACCAAGAAGAGGTCAGCTTTCTTTCACTTAAAGACTTCTATTAAGGACAAAAAGTCTAGTGCCTAAGGCAGTCCATTTTACTTTGGAACAACTTCAATTGTTAAGATACACACACGTGTGTGTGTGTGTATACACATGTATATGTGTATATATGTACATATATGTACATATGCAATATAAATTTTACAAAATTCCCTTTTTACATTGAGTTGAAATAAGCCTCTCTATGATTTCTGTCTCTTGTTCCTAGTGTGCCCTCTGGAATCAAAGGAAAACAAGCTCTAAACCCCTTTCCACATAATAGCCCTTCAAATATTTGAAAATAATAATCATGCACTCCCAAGTCTCCTCTTCTCCAGGCAAAACAGTCCCCATTCCTTTAACCCATATTCATATGGCATTGTCCCCAGGCTTTTAATCATACTGCTATCCCTTCCCTGAATAAACTATAGTTTATTGAATGGCCTCCTAAAATGTGTTACCCAGAACTAGACATAATTCCCCAGATGTGGTATAGCCAGGACAAAGGATGGCGTGCTATCACCTCTTCTAATCTGTGAAGGCTCATCTTGCATTAGCTTTTGGCTTTTTGTCGTATTGTTGCCTCATCCTGAGATTGAGGGTTCCAGAATTTTTTCACGTGAACTGTTTAGCTCCATGTTTTTTTCTTATATTCTATCCTTGTGCAGGTGACTTTTTAAACACAAGTGTATGCTTCTACTAAATTTTATCTCAGTCCATTATCCCATTTCCTAGCCCACTGACATCCTTGCTGATGCTCAATTCATTCCCTGATAGGTAAGTTCTAACTCATGTAGCTTTGTATTGTCCACAAATTTGATTGAGATGCCTTCATTGAAGTCACTAGGTGGGTTGTTTACAGAGGGGATATAGAGTGTTGGACTTGGATAAGAGTGACCTGTTTTCAAAGTCTGTCACAGACACTTTTTGGTTGTGTGACCCTGTATAAGTCACTTAACCTCTCTTAGCTTCAACTTTTTCACTTCCAAAATCGAAAATGATAGTACTTCCATCATACAGTTGTCATGAAGATCAAGTGAGATAACATAAATGAAGAACTCTGTAAACCTCCATGTACTATACTAGTTACTGTTACACTTGTGGCTGATAAAATCATAAAAAATTTTTCTTTGTCAAGAAAAGATCTCTAGGGCACTCCACTATAGATATCCCTGTATACTGTCTCATTTTCAGGTTATATGTGCCCTCTGTGATGCCTCAGACATAACTACACAGGTCATCGGTGACATTATGCTCTAGCCTCCTTTGGCCTACCGTGCATTTTTCCACTGCCCTTTGGGTGAACTGCAATTTTTATTCTTTGGAGATAAACATAATGTTCTATTATTTATAGTTACAGAGAATTATGAAGAGAGTATTACTGTTTAAATAAATGGAATTTTTGCAATGGAAAATAGGTTGGGATCTTTGGAAGTACTAAGAAATTTCCCAAATGTGTAATCCAGCTTAATCTCCTTCTGCTCAGTTCTGATCCTATTTCAATGTCTGTCTATAGTCTCTGTTCAAGATAAATACATTCATGGAACAATTCAATTGATTGTCTGTCCAACTTCATGTCACAATCTAGGCAGTATTCATTCTTCACATACTCTGGTTTTTCAGTATAGATGACTACGCTGATTTCTTTTGAGTGACGCCATTGTCAGCTGAATAGACTCTTGGTTCTGGCTCCCAAGTTTCTCCAAAAATCTGGCTCCAACTGACTTGGCCAGTCAACTCATTTTATTTCCTTCATGTAGATGAAGGACAGGTCATTCTCTCTCTGAAGGATAGGTTATTCTCTGTTCCCTATTATCATCTTACTCTTGTTTGTCTCTTTGTCTTTTCATTCCTGTAATGATGGGTTTTTCCCTTGTCGATTTCTACTAGATGAATTCCCTCCTTTCCTTCAAGATCCAGTTTACATAACTATTTTCTCCATGAAGATCTTCCTTAACACTTCCTATCACATTCAAAACAAAGTGATCTTTCACTCCTCACAGTTCTCATAGCAATTTTGCCTGGATCTCTACTTTGAATTTATTTTATTCTTCATTGTTTTATAGTTATGTGTTTAGTTGCCTCCTGCATTTGAAGGACACTTTGATGTAATGAATGGAGTCTTTGTTTTTGAATCATGAAGACGTAGCTTTGAATCCTTCCCAGGACACTGGTCGTCTCCCAGTTTCAGTTTCCTTATCTGTCTAACAAGTACTACTTAACATTTTTATCCATGACTTGTAAAAGGCATAAATAGTTATATCCCTCATGTTTACAGATGAGACAAAGCTGAGAGGGATAGTGGACCCTCTGGAAGTCAAATTAGTTGCCAAAAGGATATAGACAGCCTGTGGGCTGAATCTAATAAAATCAAATTCCGTAAGGATCAATATAAAATCTTACATGTATGTACAAAAAAAATCACATGACCAATATACAGAGGACAAGATTCAATAGCAATTTGTCTAAAAAAAAAAAGATCTGTGGGGCTTATAGGATTATAAACTCAAATTGAGTTACTAGTGTGATGTTGGGTCATTTCAGTTGCATCTGACTCTTTGTGACCCCATTGGGTCTTTTTTTTGGGGGTGGAACAAAAATACTGGTGCTTTTTTCTTTGGTAGCTTATTTTACAGATGAGGAAACTGAGGAAATCAGGCTTAAGTGAGTTGCCCAGGGTCACACAGCTAGTAAATGTCTGAGGTCAGATTTGAACTCAGGAAATCTCATCTTCCTGACTCCAGCCCAGTACTCTTTCCACTGTGTCACCTTATGACAAGTAAAAAAGACTAATATGAACTTCCGCTACATTGAGAGAGGCATCATTTCCAGAAAGGGGGAACAATAGTCCTAATGTAATTAGCTCCACAAATTTTCATCCAAAGTATTGTGTTCAACTCTAGATAAGTTTAAGAAGGACATTGATGAGATTTGCCCCAGAAAGGGGCAAAGAAGATGATGAAGAACATTGGGTCAAGGAAGTAGGCATGTTTAGTTCAAAGAAAAGAATATCATGGGGTAGGGCAGGGACTGATAGGTGTCTTTGAGTATTTGAAGGGTTATCACATAGAAGAACATTTCACAAACTGTCCACATCCATAGAGACATTCATATGCAATGATCCTTTTTCATTGTCAGGTATTATCTTCAAATGAAATACAAAATGGATAAAGGTTTGCATATTCTTATATGTTTATACAACATTTAACATTATCATGAAGGATGTCCTGCACATCATACAGACAGAAAGAATTCACTCTAGATGTTGAGGTTCTCTGTGTACTCCTATCAATGGATGATACTAAATTGATGAAACCTTAGCACACATTTTGACGGTCATGGACGCACAAAAGGCTTCAGCCTTGCTACCCACACAGAAAAAACAAGTGATCCAAAACTGAATGCTCCTTAGCTCATGATCAGTGGTTGATTGGGAAGCCCACTGAATTAGTCTATCAATATAAGGTAGGGAGACAAGATACCTGTCTTAAATCATTTAAAGAACTATTTGGTGGTTTAGACATTCTCTGCTTGATTTCAAAGGGCAGATCCGAGGGCAAGGGCCGTAAGTAGCATAGAAAAAAAATTAAGCTTCACATAAGGAAAATGGAAATCTCCCACACTGAAAGGAGAGGTCTCTTGTTGGAGGTCTCCCTTATTGTATAGACATATGTTTAGTATGCTAGAGAAGTAATTCTAGTTCTGGTTTAGTAATGTTTTATCTAGATGGCCAGTGGGGTTCCATCCAACTCTAAAAACTCTGCTTCTGGGAGTTTAGTCTGGATCCCAAATCAAAGAATAGAAATTACTGGGAAGATGTGAAGAAGAAGGCGTTCCAGGCATGAGAAATAGACTTTGCAAAGGGTGGGATTGTAGCCAGGTCCAAGATGGTCTGGCTGAAGCACTGAATTCTTCTGGGAGATTAAACACAAGGAGCTATTGATGGGCCAGCTGGTAGATTGTTTGAAGCTTGATTTAAGACTCTACGGATATGAAGAAAAGGTAGTTTCAGCTTTTATATTCTCTTACACCTCGTCTCTGGAGCTATGATCATCAGCAGATGTGGCAGTGGAAGGTGAGAAAGGGTAGCAGCCTAGAAACCCTATCTTAATGGAGATTAAAGATCTCTAAAACTTTTTTTTTTCCAGAAAATCCCACTTTAGTGAGGTTTGGGGGCCAAAGAGATTCTGATTCAAACCTTTCTGAGCTTTGCCCATCCGTAGTTGTATGAGCCTTCAATAAATTTCGACAACAGAAGATAAAATGTAATAATAATGATTGTATTGTATGTGCTTGTGGCATAGAAACGAATATGATCTACGGTAAGTAGGAAGGCAGAGAAATCACTCTGTGTACTTTATTAACACATTCATTACATGGGCTGACACTCTGGTTATATCAAGATTATATAATTGTCTAGTCTGAAGTATGGATTTTTTCATAAACCAGCATGAATGTATCACGCCAAAGCAACGTGAGTGTGAAAGGACATCCATCCTAGAATAATAAAAGAGAGATAACAATCATTTTAGAAAATGAGACATAGAATTCATTCACTCAAGTAGCTGCCATTTGGCTGCCTAATAAAAGAGATGATACATAAGAGTCAAGTTACTGACATTTGTGTTTGTGTAAAGGAAGTCTCCACCAAGTTACCTAAGTGGGAATGGGCATAGGCTTTCATGTAAACAGACTTGGGTGTCATCAAGTGAATGGGAAGTCAAGGGAACTAGATGGGAGCTTTACTTCTGCCACTAACTGCCTATGTGACCATAGGTAAATATCTTTCCTTCTCTTGCCTTTGGTTTCTCCATTGATAAAAAAGAAAGAATTGCACTGGGTAGACTCCAAGGTCCCTTCTAATACCATATTGCATGATTATAGGCTTTGTGCTAAAGAGAGTGAAGGCCAAGGATATTACTACTTAAGAAAAGTTTAAGAATCTTTCCAGGATGATTACATAGCACTCCCGCTCCTTCCCATGTACTCTGCCTTCCAGCTAAACTAACCCACTTGTAGTTTCTTATTCACAAAATTCCATCTTCTATCTTTCTGTGTCCTTGCATGGTCTGTCTCTCATACTCATAATGCTATTTTTCCTCACCTCTGTCTCTTGGAATTCTTAACTGGTTTAGGGATTGCAAGCCCAACTCAAGAACCATCCCTTGATAATGACTTCTCTGATTTCAGCATATTAATCCCTGAAACTCTCCTCTGTCCATTACTTTATTTATGGATCTTATCTATGGATCTCCAGTAGAATGTAAGATCTGGGAGGATAGAGATTATTTATTTCTGTCTTTGTATTCACTGCACCTAGCATAGTATTTGGCACATAGTAGGCATGTGGATTCTTGTTGAACTGAGTTAAATTGACTTCTAATATATCACCAGTTTGATGGAGGATTCTGCAGTTTTTGCTGGCCAGTCACCAGAGCATGAATGCTATTATTTTGCAAAGGGTTAATTCCCATGAAATAGAGGGCAGTAGTAGAGACCCTGAAGTGTCCCTGTTGATTGGGTAAGGGATGTTGGCAGAGAGTTGTAGCCTCCCAGCATCTGTGTCTGCTGCCTGTGTGGAGATAATCAGGGAGTATTAGGATCAATCGGCTAACCTTGTCAATATGCTACTGTGAAGACATCATCCAGGAAGATCCTCCAGCATTAAACAAACAAGCAGTGAAGAAAGCTGGTGCAACAAGATGGACAGAGGGCAGGAGAGTGCAGTGAAGACAGTAAAAACTGTGTGTGTGTGTGTGTGTGTGTGTGTGCGTGCGTGCATGTGTGTGTGTGTCTGTGTGTAAGTATATGCAGTGTATACCCACAATCAAACAAATACGCAAATACAAACCACATACACAGATACTCCCCCTCCCATAAATACTCCCCAGGTATGTATCATATATCTCTACTGAATGGACTCATATCGTGTCAACCCAGAGATAAATGCCAAATACAAACAAAAATACACCACGTGAACACAGATGTCACATATATGGATATATACATATGCAAGGGGCAGCTAGGTGGTGTAGTGAATAGAGTGCTGTCTTAGAGTCAGGAAGACTCATCTTACCTCAGACACTTAGCCCTGTGTGCCTCAGTTTCCTCATCTGTCAAATGAGCTGGAGAAGGAAATCACAAACCACTCCAGTATCTTTGCCAAGAAAAGCACAAATGAAATCACAGATTGTTGGACAAGATTGAAAAATGACAATTAGTGGCAGAGATAAAATGTGATGGGAAATCACCTGCTCTCGAGTCCAGCGTCCTTCCTTTGTGGGCATATGTGTATGTGGCATCTATCCTTGTGTATATTTGAGTGTATTCTGCGTTTGCAGGATGAGTGTGGATGCATGAGCCTCGAGTGTTTCACATGCCTGTGTGTATCTATATTTTGTGTCCTGTGCAACTAGTTGTGTGGGCAAGTTACTTAACATCCTTTTGCCTCAGTTTCCTCACCTGTAAAAAGGGGATAATAATAGCACCTACCTTCTAGATGAGGGTCAAATGAGATAATATTTGTAAAGAGCTCAGTATAGTGACTGGAACGTAGTTCACATGAATGTTAGCTATCATTATTAGCGGTAGATCTGTGTGTGTCATATAGAAGTATATGGCATATCACTTTGGGTGCAGAACACATATCTCTGTGCTTTTACAATGTATGTACTATGTATACAGCATGTAGCTCATTCTGGTATCAGTATAGCTGCATGGCATTTGTGCTTGTGTGTTTGTTCAATATTTCTTTGATATGGAATTTCGTGTATGGTCTTATGTAGAAATATATTTTTGTATATGATACACATCTTTGTGTTTATATGGTGTTACTCTTATTGGTTGTATGTGGATGTTTCATAGCTATATGGCATGCACTTACGTGCATGGAGAGTACACTGAATGTTTGTGTGTATGACATTTCCCTCTCTGTTTCTATGGGGTATGTATCTAATGCACGTGAAACAATTGAGGCTGACACGCTGACCCAATTTGGATACTAGAATCCTTGCCTCCTTCCCTTGGCACATTACCAATCAATAAAAACTTCCCTTAACTTCACTCACCCTAAAAATACTTAGATTTTTCTTAGGTGGCACAGATTTACAGAGTTAACCATAGTTTCTTGTCTATTGTGTTGGATTCTTTAATCTAACCTTGGCTTTCAAAAAGGAAGTTTGAGGTATGCCACCATCCAATTAGGTCTTTTTTCTCTTAAATCACATCCTTTAAATTTTAACCCCACTGGACAACTAAAATATGCAGTTAAAATAATGGGACAGGGAAAAAAAAATCACGTCTTTTGTTTACAGTAATATAATGCATTAGTTGGAAAATTCAACTCAATTCATGGGCAACTAAGTGGTTATTCTGCAGTAATTATAGAATTCAGGCAGTTTGTAGCCATGACTATGGGTAACAAAACAACACAAACAAAAAAAAAATTTAAAAGCCCGAAATATCCTATAGCATTCACCAGAGACTGTGATATGAACCATATTTAAACTGTCCAAAAAGCTGGTTATCTTAGCAGACCTTACAATGAGAAACATAGTCTTGCTTTCTGAGATACCAGCAATGAGAAGTTTCTGCTGCATCCTATTGCTCTGGGCCAAGAGGAAGGAGCATTTCAGGTGATAATGCAGACAGCTGTGAAAGTGGGAAGATGAAGCAAGATCAATGTTGCCGCAGACACTTTGGTGAGGAAGAGATGGGATGCAGGAGACAGAGGCTGGGATGGCTTGCCCAGAAGAGATTTAAGAGTCTGTGCAAGCTTTCAGCAGGAGGTCAAGGGTTTTCCAGACAGAATAGCTCAGAGATAACCTTTGGGGGCAGACTTAAGTGCTTTCTTTTATTGCTATAACCCTGAGCCAGTGCCAGGACGTGAGAAGTCACTAGCGAACACAAATTTAAAGTGAGCTACCATGGGTTATATCCCTTGGCCTCCGGGCTTCACAGTGGTTTTCATTTTAGAGTCACATTGAACTAGTTTTAAAGTTGGTCTTTCAGGAAACTAGAACTTCCAGAAAATAACCCCCAAACTGCAAGCAAACCAAAAAAAAGAGAAAGGTTTGGGGCAATTGCTGTAGCTGTCCCAAAGCCTATGAACTAATCCATCAGTAAAGGTCCACATTAGGTCTCATTGACTTGTATTGAACATTCAGTTCTTAACGACCTTGGTGATCTAGTTTCTCAGATCGCTGTAAATTGTTAGCAGCAAATGGGAGGGGGCAAAGGGAGGGACTCAATTTTCAATTGAATATGCGTTTATTAACTTCCTATATTATGCCTGGCACTGTCCTGGGCTCTGGAAATACAAAGTCCAAAAAACAACAAAGACAAACTGTCTCTACTTATAAACACTTCACATTATGCTGGGAAAAAATACCATGCATCCAGATAAGTGAATACACAAAATATAGAAAGAAATATGAAGCAGTTTCTTGGGGGAAAATGAACAACTGGGATAATCAAGAGAGTTCTCTTGTAGGAGGTGGCATTTGAGGTGATCTGAGGTAGGGATCCCAAGAGGTCAAGGAGAAGGCAGTAATTATTCCAGCATAATGGACAGCTTGCATAAATGAAGAAGGAGATGGAATCTTTTACAAGTACATCAAACCCGCTAATATGGTTGGACATTGAGTATATAAGGAGGGCCAGGGATGTGTTGTCATCAGTCTAGAAAGAGACTTTGGAGTCAGATTGAAGGGGGCTTTAATTGCCAGAGAGGTGTTAGGGTAAAGGAACTATTATTAGAAATAGAGATAATGTCAGTAAAAATAGCAACTGAGAACCTATAATTCACAGAGGACAGAGGGAGAAAACAGTAGCCACAGAAGTCAATTGCAATATGTTAGTGAATTTCTCGTTACACAGACCATGAGTCATCAACAAAGCCAAGGTAACTTATTTTTGCTATTATCTGTTGTCTACGTAATGGTCCCCCTACTGAGTCCTTCTTGATGGCTTATGATGATGTCAAGGTGAGTGCTGGTTTCTCAAAGGATATTTAAGAGATGAGCAACATCTGGTTAAATTCTATGAGGCTGGAAATGCTTTGAAAACAGGTCCAGAGACAGACACTGTGCATGTGTAAGAAGTATACTGTGACTCTCTCTCCCAAAGCTAGTCTGCTTTATCTGCCCCTAAGAGTCCTAGGGTAACTTTACTACTTCACTGCCGTTGGCTCAAGCCCCTATCGCCTGCATTTGTCCCATTGTTAGGTGCTGGTTACTGGCACCCCTCTTCTATGTAGCCATTTAACATTCATTAGCTTTTACCAAAGGATATTTATTTCAAAGATATAACAAGATTAACATACAATCTATGTAAGAAATATGCAATATTTAGCCCCAACACCTTGGTGGCACGCTCTTTCCTTTGCTCTAGCGGAAGGAAGTAGGCTTATAATTGCTCACCAAGTTCATGTCCAGATAAGACATGACCGCCAGATGAATCCTTGTCTCCCCTTTTGTTGGTCTGGGTCTAGAAGGTTACTCAAGAAGGTTTACCCTTGCTCTGGTTAGCATTGAGGATTCTAGACTGCTGAGTTGCCAACACACCCTCTGGACTTTTAGAAACACAGAGTGGTGTCTTTCATATGGAACAGGAAAGAACAATCAAAGCCGACAGTTGGACCAAATGGCCTCAGAGGGGAGAAGGCTCCTAAGCTCTCCCCCCTGACACCATAGTCTCTCAACATATATGAAGAGCAAAGGAGTTGCTGAGACCCCACCCACCTCCCTCAGAAATGGAGGATGCACAGAGAAGCTGACAGGCCTTTGTGCACGCCTCCAGAGCCAAGCAGTGAACCCTGTCTTCAATACTGGCTTAGAAAACCAAGGTCAGTAACAGAATTTCCATAGGTTCTCCATAGATTCTCCAAAGCTTTTGTACTCTCTGCCATCCTAGCTCCTGAAAGCAAGCTTCCTGGTCTCCTCCACATAGAAAAATAATGTCGGAAGCACTCTGGGGATGCAAGAAAGACAGTGATACCTGGTTTCTAAGGACAAGCCCAGTGAAGTAAGGAGAAGCCCACATCCAGACTGGATGTAGGGGCATGTATGTTTTTAGTTATTTTAACTCTCCAAGGTAATCTACTAAGTTCTTTAAAGGCAGGGAATGCTCAGCTTCTGTCTTTGTTTCTCCAGCATCTGGCACGTAGCAGGCACTTAACAAATATTTGGCAAGAGATCGCTAACTTTAGGATAGTCCTTAAAGGTTTGCAAAATGCTTCATATGTAATATTAATTATGATATTATTATATGAAATATTAGGACAGATGTAATTAATACTATATATGAAGTGTTTTGCAAATATTTATGCATATAAAAGTGTATATAATATATATGTAAATGCTTTATTTTTAAACATCTACACATTCTTGTTTGCTTTTCCAAACAAACTGGTGAATTTTATTATTATCTCCATTTATAGATGAGGAAACTGAGCCTGACAAGGGTGAAATAACTTCCCTAGAATCATAGCACTAATAGGCAGACAAGTCAATTTGAATTCATATTTTCCCAATGTGAGTCCAAGACTCTATTCACAATGGCACCTAGGTGCTTCAGCTGGAGGGGTCTTTGTAGGTAGAGAAAGCATCCATACCAACAACAAAGTTACAGATCTTTCAAGTATTGAAAAAGGATCTGAGAAGGTAGAGGTGGAGAAAATTCTAGAAAGATATGTGCGTATACGCATACATATATGTACAAACATATACTCACATGCATGTGTATAATGCATGTACATATATAGTCATATCATATCATGCCAATATTTTCCGTGGGGTTTTCTTGACAAGGATACTGGACTGGTTGGCCATTTCCTTCTCCAGTGGATTAAGGTAAGCAGAGGCTAAGTGACTTGCCCAGGGTCTCACAGCTAGTAAGTGTCTGATTTGAACTTAGGTCTTTCTGACTCCAGGGCCAGTACTCTGTCCATTAAGCCAGATGGCTGCCTCCATATACACACATGTGTGTATATATGTATATGTACACACTTATGTATATGGAGAAAGCTATCTGGCTTAGTACATAGATAAATAGTACATATGCTATATATGTATGTATATTGTACATACACATATATGTACACACATATACACATATACACCTATATATGTATATAGGTACAGACACATATATATGTTTTATATGTATGGCATCTCTCTATGTAGAAATTTCATGTGCCTGGACCATGACTTTTCACCAAGGTTGCATTAGCTAAATGAAGCATCATTGTTATACTAGCGAGGGACCCTGACCTATAGGATCAAAAATAACAGTTGAAAGGGACCTCAAAGGTCACTGAGTCCATTTGCCTCACGTTACAAAGGTTGTACTGAGCCCAGGAGAGGGGAAGTGGGTTATTTCATTGGCAGCTAGTAGTGGAGCTGGGATTCCGTTCCACTGACTCTAGTGGCCGATGCACCTTCCACTAGGCTGTGCTGGCTGCCTCTTCATTCCTGAACACTGTGTTAGTAAGGCCCCATCTTAGTGAATCTGCCTGTGTTTGAAAGGCTTTGAATGTTGGCCTGCTGACAGACCTTGTTGCTGTTGTCCAAAGTCCAGCTGAACTCAATACAAAGGGGCTCATCGGGAAGCTGGCCAGGAAGGTGATGAATTTTTTGACTGGAGAAATTCCTAAAATGGAGGAATTGTGATCTGTGTCAGTGGAGGCAACCAGTGAAATCCAGAACCTGTCCACATGTCAAAGTGCTGTAAGTTTTAATACAGATTTGGAGCCAAGCTGCCTAGCTCTCCTACCCCACCTTCCTCATCCCTCCTGCTACTGGCCTCCTTCTAGTTTAAAGAAAAAAGGATGGGGATGGTCTTTGACCAATCTCCCTCAGAAGCTTTAGTGGACAGCAGACAACAATTGTTTCAGGACACTCTGAGGGTTAGGGGGTTTTCTATGTCATTCCAGGCCTCTGAGGGAAAGACAGAAAATATCTGTAGATGGACAACCTGACCTTTGCTAGAAAACAAGCAATCTGGAGTGATGCTACTCAAGTACAATCATGTCACTCCCCTGCTCAATAAACTCCAGTGGCTCCCTGTTATCTCCAAGATCAAACATAAAGTGTTATGTTTTGGCACTGAAAGTCTTTAACAACCTCCCACTTTCTTCCTTTATGGTCTTATGCTTTATTCTTCTTCCTGTAACTTATGATCCACCCACACCTGCTTTCTTGCTGTCCCTGGAATGTGCCCTCCATTTCCCATCTCCATTTCTTTTACCTGCTGCTATCCACCATGCCTGGAAAGCCCTCCCTCCTTTCTTTCATGCTCTGACTTTTCTATTGTTCTTCAAGGCTCAGCTGAAATCCCATCTTCTGCAGGAAACCTTTTCCGGTCTTTTCCATTGCCAGTGATTTCCCTCTGTGATTACCTTCCATCTGTTCTGTGACTCAGTGGACAGAGTGCTGGGCCTGGAGTCAGGGAGACCTAAGTTCCAGTCTGGCCTCTGATACTAACAGCATGACCTGGGTAAGTCATGTAACCTCTGTTTACCTCAATCCACTGGAGAAAGAAATGACAAACCCCTCCAGTATCTTTGCCAAGAATGCCTCATGGACAGCGCGGACACAAAGAGTGGGACATGACTGAAGAGACTCTGTGTATATCTTACAGACTTTTAGTTGTTTGCATGTTGCTTCCCCCATTAGAGTGTGAGCTCCTTGAAGGCAGGTATTATGCATCTACCTTTCTTTGTAACTCCCTCATCCCTTAGCCCAGTGCCTGGTATACAGTGAGCCATTAATAAATGCTTGCTACCTGACTACCTGGACTGCAAGGTGGGGATAGTCCATATTCATGAAGAGAAGACAAATTCTTGGGGTCAAAGGTAGATTGGAGTGCAGGGACCCGATTTTGAAATTTCTTTGTGACTCTTTTGTCTTTGTGACCTTGGGAATCATTTAAATCTCCTCAAGCTTAAATTACCTCAATCTGCAGTATTAGAATAATAAATATATGGGCTTCCCTGGGTTGTTACGGGCAAAGTATCTTGTAAACCTCAAAACAGTATATAGATATGAATTATTATTATTTATTACCATGTATAAAATAATGACTTATTATATAAATAGAATATAGATTAAAGGTTATTATTATGAATATAAAGACATTGAAATAAGAGAGACTGGCATGAGTCTGGCACAGGTGTGAGGGAACTCACCATGGTCTGGAGCTTGTCTAGGAAATGGATGCTGAATGGGATGTGATAACCGCATTATACCAGTGGGTCAAAGAAAAGACTTTGTATGGACATGCTTGGAAGTCAGAGGCAATTTGTCTTAGCTGTGATTGCTTATCTGGCCCTGCCTGCCTGCCCAGTTTCATGCTGGCTTTCCACCAAGTAAATTCTTATTCTTCACACTTGCTGGCTCCAGTTGCCTTGATCCTTGGCTCATCAACTTCTTGGTATTCATTCCCTTTCTGATAAGATCACATTTCTAGTGCCTGGATCCCTGCTCCCTTGCCTCAGTCAGAGTTGGAGGATATGATCACACCTTTCTTCTGGCTAGAGTAGTCTTTGGATGGCAAGGCAATCTCTTCTCCATAGTCATGGTTCTGCGAAAGCCCAGAAGCTTTCAGATCTTTTGGACCTTTCAGACCCCTATGCAAAGAATCAGTCTCATAATTACCAGCATCCCACTCTGTTTCACCAAAGGAACTCCTGTTCTAATCTGTCAGGGGACAGAATTGTTGAGGGAGCACCCTGAGAGCTCATTTTGTTTAGGAACCAAGCACTGGAGGAACTTTGAGCTTGGAAATGAATTATGGTCATAGCCTTTCAAGAGCTATATTAACTTATATGCCAGTTGAGTGGAGTGAGTAACCACATCAGGGTTCTTCATATTAGTGAGCTAGTTCTAGACCCCTGAAATCTGTATCTATACACACAAATCATGTACATATGTGGTGTATCATATAGACACACAAATATGATGAGTAAATCCAAGATACTTCAATGATTTAATGTGGATACTAGTGTGGGGCAGCTAGGTGGTACAGTGGATAAAAGGTAGGTCCTGGAGTAAGGAAAACTCATCTTCCTGAGTTCAAATCTGGCCTCTGACACTTATAAGCCACATGGCCTTGGGCAAGTCACTTTACCTTGTCTGCCTCAGTTTCCTCATCTGTAAAATGATCTGGAGAAAGAAAATGGCAAGCCACTCCAGGATCTCTGCCAAGAAGATTCCAAATGGGGACACAGAGAATCCAATAATATTGAAATAGCTGTACAATACAACAAATTCCCTTCATCTGTGCAAACTAAAACCCAATCATGCTTCCTCATCCTGTGCTTCTCTTGTCATTGTCTTCCCCTTCTTCCATAGAGGGAAGCCTTCCTATAGTTTGTTTGCTCTATGTGTTTATATAATGAGCCCTAGAGAATCAACCAACTCAGGCAGGCAAATCCTCAGCTTCTTTTGTTCTCCATGTTGTCTGTGAACAGGAAATTCACTAAGCTAGTCTCACCTAAAACATGCTTCATTTTTATTTGTGTGTTATAATGTCATATATCAGTGTGCCACACAGACAGATGGTCTGTTAAGGGGTAGGTTTTTGCATATAAGCCCAGCGCCTATCTCAGAACTTTATAAACATTAGTCAATTAATTGATCTTCCCTCATCA
Organism: Pseudochirops corinnae; assembly: GCA_028646515.1. Classification (NCBI taxonomy): domain Eukaryota; kingdom Metazoa; phylum Chordata; class Mammalia; order Diprotodontia; family Pseudocheiridae; genus Pseudochirops; species Pseudochirops corinnae. The sequence goes on from CM053586.1 coordinate 325,106,320, forward strand.
ATTCATTTAATTCATCCAACAATTGCTCATCAAGTGCCTACTATCTACAAGGAATTGGGAATACAAATGTTAATGAGTGATTATTAAGTACCTACTATGTGTCAAGCATTGTGGCAAGAACTCTACCAATGTTATGTCAATTGATGCTCACAACAACTCTGGGAAGTAGGTACTAGTCTTATTTCCATTTTACAGTTGAGGAAACTGAGTAAGATAAGTTAGGTGACATAGAAAGTGATTAAGGTCTGATTCTGAGCAAGATCAGACAAAAATTTACCTATCAAAGACCAGTTTTCCAGGGGTAGAATTCAGAGTTGAGGAAGATGAAGGGGATATAGGTGGTGGCTGGAGCACCCAATGTTATAAAAAAAAAATGACACAGTGCATCCTTAAGGAGCCTCTTTTCTTCATATAGTGTTTTAATAAATGGTTATTGAATTGAATATTAATTATAAAGGAGGCTTATTATTGTTCTTCACTTGTTTTTCACTCGTGTCTTATTCTTATTGACCCATTTGGGGTTTTCTTGGCAAAGATTTTGGAGTGGTTTACCATTCCCTTCTCCAGCTCATTTTACAGATGAGGAACTGAGGGAAACAGGACAAGTAGCTTACCCAGGGTCACACAGCTAGTAAGTTCTGAAGCTAGATTTGAACTCACAAAGATGAAACTTTCTGACTCCAGTCCTGCCACTCTATTCATTGTGCCACCTAGCTCCCCTAAAGGAGGCTGAGGATCTTGCAAAAAGAAATACAGCATGTGAGCTCAGAGATTATTCAACCTTGGAAGGGCCATTGGGGTCATTTAATTCAATTGCTTCATTTTGTAGAAGAGGAAATTGAAGTTCATAGAGACGAATTACCTTGTCCAAGTCAATGGAACAGATGAGTTTGGATTTAGTGCTGGAAGACTTGATTTTTAATCCAGACTCCATCACTTACTAACTGTATGACTTTGGTGAGTCTGATAACCTGTCTGAGTTGCTGTTGCAGAGTGAAAATTAAGACTTTTTTCATTTCATTCATAAGGCACTTATGATGATCAAATAAGATAAGTTTATGCTGTAAATCATCATGATGTTATTACTAATATTTTTATAAGATGGAAGCTGGGAATTGTACGAGAGAAGCTAGATAAGAGAGATCATGAAAGATGTGTGTGACCAACAAAGAAGACAAGGTTACTGCATGGCCAGCTGGAAAGGTGGTGGATGGGTAGCCTATAGCCCACATCTCTCAATGACAATATGATGCAATGAAGGGCCTACTATCCTGAACTTGTCAGGGAATAGATAAGAGTTTCCTTAATGTGTAGTCAGGAGTGGGTTATTTAGATCTACATCATAAGAAGGAATAATATATTGAGGAGTATTTAAATGAAGTGGAGTATAACATTTAATTCAGTTTAATTTAACAACAATAATAATGTGTCTGTAATTGAACTAGGTGCTAAGAATGGAAGCAAGAATTAGTCAGTCCACAAGCATTTATTATAAACCTACTATGTGTCAGGAACTTGGGCAAACACTAGATACATAAGAAATGAAAAAAAAAACAAAACCACCTCAATCCCTGCCCTCTAAGAACTTGAGGTCAAATGTTGGAGATTATATAGAAATAAATATTTATAGGCAGAATTTAGTGTACAAAACCAAATAATTGCTACCTACAAGAGGCTTATATTCTGCTGGGAGTGGGGCAGGATGTGGTACATCTGAACATACACTAGTAAATACAAATGATAAGTAATTTCAAGAGAGGTATCTACTGGGTGAGGGGAGGAAGATAAAATCCCCATTTATACAAGGTGGTTGTTGAATGGATGCATGAGAAAACCAAGAGATTCCAAGAGGCAGATGTGAGAAGTGGGAACATTCCAGGCATGGGGGACAAGGAGGTGAGAGTCATATATGCAGCAGAGCAAGCAGACCAATTTGGCAGAATGTAGAGTGTGTTATTGGGAGTAATGTGGGCAGATAGATAGGAGCCAGATTGTGAAGGGGTTTAAATGCCTAAAAGAGCAGTTTCTCTAGGAAGCCACAAAATCTGCTTGAGCACGGTAGGGTAGGGGGCTGAGGGGAGAAATGTGAAAACAGCATGAGCTCAAATACAACATTACTAGAAATAATACTGTTTGTACCATCTCACAAAGGGGCCCAGAAGCAATATAAGCCTCTGTGCACATATTCTTCTATATAATATTTTAAAACTATGGTCTCCTGAAGAGTGTTATGCTAGTAGAGACTAGTGTATGAGTCACTCCAAATTCTCCCCCATGTGCCTTTCTCAACATGTTGTGAACACCCTGGAGTAATTCAACATATTTCCTTCCAGTTCTGAGCTCATAGTAAGATCAAGACTTTTCAGTTCCAATAGGGAGTCTCTGTGATGGTGAATAAATCACATGAAGAACAATAGAGAAGTGCCTCTTGTGAATGGGGACTTGTGTGTGTGTGTTGCTTTCTCTCTTTCTTTGTATCTCCAGCACATAGCCCTATCTGGCACATACTAGGCACTTGATAAATTATAGTTGATTAAACTTGTTGCCTTGGTAGAAGAAGATCTGAGTTAAATCTCCACCTATGATACTTACTACCTGTGTGACCGTGGGCAAATCACATAACCTTGCTAGAACTCATTTTTCTCATCTGTAGAATGAGAGTGAGCTCTGGTGTTTTACATCTTTCATAGCTCTTGAGCCATGATCCTATACTAATACTGCTACTAATGAGAAAATGGCAGCTCAAAATGCCTCTAATATCTCTCGGGGCAGGATTTCTGGTCCAAGATGACTTTGTGTGAGCAACAGGAGAAACAGAGGTTTGGGAACAATCTTCAGCTGTCGCATAAAGTTGCCAGTTTTGTGGTCTTTTTTATTCACTGTTAAAACCCAGGCATTTCTTTGAAGTCTAAAGATAAGGCAAAAGGGAACTGGAGAGTGGACAATTGTCTTGTTTGTTTGACTGGTCTCTTTAAACAACATAACTTGGAGACAAGATAATGGATAACTTGGAGACTCCTAAAAAAGTAAAAACACAACAGAGGAGAAGTGGAAGAAAGGTTATTATCAGGGCATTTGAGATTGGAAAAGATGTACCAACTATGGAACGAGAACAAAAGATAACTAGTGGATACTCTGCCTCCTCTCCTGGTATCCATGAAGTTTCAAAATCTAGAGGAAGGGGGTGTGGATCTTTTTGGAAGTTTTAGAGAAGGTCATGGAAAAGAGTGACAAGGGATGAGAAGGAGAGTCATCTGCACCTTTGGAAGGAGAAACTCACATGGAGAAGAGCACAGATACATTGATATAACTCAAACACTAAAGAGGGTATTTTACACCAGAATTATATTATTTCGTTTGACTTTGTAGATGTAGCCAAAGAAAATGGTCATTCATTCATTCATTTTTTTTTCCTATGAGCAGATTACAAGATAAGACACAAAGTTTGGATAAGTCATGGCCCCTGACCATAAGGAACTTAAATAACTACATTAATAATAATGATGATAATTCAATAATAACTATTGACATTTCTATAACACTTTAAAGTTTTCAATGTGTTTTACATCCATTATCTTATTTGAGTCTCATAACCCTGTGAGGTAGGAATTAAGGGTGTTTTACAGATGAAAATGAGGCTCAGTAAGGGTAAATAGCTTTTCTATACTCTCACAGTTAGTAAATAGCTGAGATAGAATTTGAACTCAGATCTTCTTGACTGAGTCCAGCCACTCTATGTATTCTGATACATTTATGTTCAAATGAAAAAGTTCTAGGATCATAGCTTTTGAGATAGGTGGCTTTTTTGAAATTATCTCCTCCAACACCTTCATTTTACTGTTGAAGAGACTAACTTAGAACAGTTGATTGACTTTACTTAAGATTACAAAGCATAAATGTCAGAATCAGGATTTGAACCTAGGTCCTGTCACCTCAGGCCAATACCCTTTTTAAAATATCATACTTGCGTCTTTCCTGAGAGTGATTTGATCTCTAAATGCTTTAAGCGTACATGAGCATGTGAGCATTTTTTTTTTTTTTTTGGTATCAGTGGATCCATGAGCATGTAACTGTGTTTTTATCCCATCCATTAGCATGAATACAATGGTATTATGTAAGTTGGACCATTGGGAACAAGATCTGATTTAAAACATTTGCAGATCATCCTTAAGTATAGAAATACTTATAATTGGATTAGTTTAGAAAATAAACAGCAATGCCCGAGTTTCCCCTTGAGACAGCCAAATGAACACGAAGAGCTAAATTTATAAAAAAAAAACCAAAACAACAAAAAAAAGGAAAGGGTTGCCTTTCCCTTGTAAAAACAACAAAAAATACAGATTCAGATACAAGTCTTCTCTTTCCCAGGCTATGCTGAAAAAGACTTTAACATTTGCATGCCTGGTTAGATATTATTTGTGCTTTTGTCAAATCCATCTTCCCTTGAAAATCTGAAAGTGGGCTCTGCTTGGGCAAATCCATCCTTGTTCTTTGAAAATGTGGACCTAGAGGTATAGCTGGACCTTTACAAATGCCAAACGAGACAGTTGCTAAGATGTGAATGCGAGGAAGCTGATTCAGGAAATATAAATGATGGAGTAGTCATATAACAAAATACTTTCAACATATCTTTTGTTAGGTAATGTTACCCATGACATGCCTATCAGTAATGTTGTCAGAGGCTGTAATTGAAGAGATCTATTAATTATTATCAGTCACCTGCAGCACTATTACTGCTGGGTAGAGTGATGCCTTTATCAGATCGTGACATTGATGGTACAGGGTATGCAGAGCTGGGGAAGATAAGATATTTAACAGTTGGGTTAAGACTCTCTGGTTTGAATTTCCTCTTAGCACCATTTCTAATTCCCTTGACTGGAGGGGGAAAAAAACAGAATGCAGATGAAATACCCAACTCTCTCTCCCAACCCCCTCCCCTCTCCCTTAAACTGCTTTGTGGGAAGGAAAAATGAAAAACACATTGCAGTCAAAATGCTCGAGGCAGGCCTAGTGTGTGAGGGGGTTGCCCTGGTTTCCTCTCCTCAGCCGCAGCCCTTCAGTTCTGGGCCCACTGCTTCCCCTCCCTACTCTGCATGTCAGGACAAAATGAGTTTAGATCAATTCGGGCAGCTCACAGCCTGTCCCTGGCTTTCCTTCTCTCCTTGTTTTCCAGGTAAGATTCTGTGGAGCAGGGGAGCGGACCTCTCACAGCAAGGCAGGAGGAAGATCACTAAACTGGAAGAATGCTCTCAGCTCTAGTCTGCGATTTTCAAGTAGTGCATTCAAATTTAGAATAAGAATGTGCTCAGTCTGAAATTTGGTCTCTTTGCTTGAACTTTCCTTTTGCTGCTCAGTAATTTGAAAAATTCAATGGAGTATATGATCATGTGGCCCTAAGTGAGGGATAATAATAGATTATAGCTAGGGTATACTATTGGTACCCTTCAAATAGTTTTTAAAAGAGGAAAGAATGTAGCATGTCCAATGGTTCCTTGGAAGATGATTGATGGAAGAATACGGACAAGAAATGTACGTGATAAAAAGGCACGAATGGGGTACAACTGGTAACATTAGAGCAGACCCATGTTTATGCAATTATTAAAAACAGTCCAGTCCAACAAATAGTTATTAAATGCAAAGCGCTGTGTTGGTTACTAGGGATGCAAAGACGAAATGAAGGAACTTACATTTCACTGGCAGAATTTAAAGCTGCAAAGGACCTTAGACACTATTGAGTCCAAGCTTCCTATTTTACAGAGGGAGAAACTGAGGCATAAGAGAGGTTAAATAACTTATTCAGCATCATGCAGCTAGGAAGTGTCAGAGATGGAATTTAAACTCTCTTTCCTAGTTGCAAATCCAATGACTTATCCACTAACACTCATCTTCTTTTTATAAGGATAGGGACTGGACCTATGATTTCATTGGGAGAAGGAATTCTCTACCACTGAAAATCAGCAGGTTCTATGTAATTGGCTAAAGCACTTTCAAAGTTAAAGGACTTGACTAGGGTCATTCCCCAAATTAGTTGTGGAAGTAATACTTGAATTCATGTCTGTTTTAACTGGGCTATCAGTTCTTTATCCACTACTCCATATTGCTTCTCATGTAAACATATGAGAGATGTTGTAAAAGCAAATGCAAATGAACTTATAGGTTACTCTGTCAAAAACCTATTTCTATGCAACCTAGGTATCAATCTCAACTCTTTATTCACTCTCACTCACCCCACATATCTAAACAACACAGTTGATTAGCTCCTGACCTGGAAGTGTGCTAAGTCCTGAGGATTTAGAAGCAAAAATAAAACAGGCTCTACTTCCAAGGAACTTATATTCCACTGGGGACATACAAACTATACATACATTCTTTGTTGAAGTTTATCATGGTTGCTGTAATTCACCATCCTCCTTGAATTATCCCTCTCTCTCTTCCCATACATCAAATTAACTGCCAAGTCTTAATTTTCTGCCTCCACAACATTTCTCCCATATCTCCCCTTCCATCCACTCATATCGCCATCATCTTTCTTGTCACTTTCATCAGATCGATTGCCTTAGTCTTCTAATTGATATTTCTGATTATATCTTTTCTCTCTCAAATCCATCTACCATACAGACATGAAAGTGATTTTCCTGAAACTCCCCTACCCAATATATTTTAGGACTCTGCTTTTCCTCCAGGGTCAAATACAAACTTCAATGATGGAAGTGATGATCCCACTGAATTATGCTATGCAGACAATTTCTGGGTCATCGTATTCATAACTGGAGCCACATTTTAAGAAGGATATTGACAAAGTGGAGCAATTCAGAGGAGGACAACCAGGAGAGTGAGAACTGGAGACCATTTGGCATGAGGACTCCCTGAAAGAAGTAAGTCTATTTAGTTAAAACAAAACAAAGACTTAGATATTATCTTTCATAATATTGTCTTCCCAAGTTCTCTCTTGTGTGATTCTGACTATATCTCCTTGATTTTTGAATTCTTTGTTTTTGTGGAGTATTTACCTGGAAATTCTGAAATTTGGGTCTGCCATTCCTGGGATTTTTCATGCTGGTATTTCTTTTAGGAGGTGATCAGTGAATTCTTTCTTTTTTTCCCCTTTGTCCTCTGGTTGTAATAGTTCTGGGCAGTTTTCTTTCATGATTTCTTGAAAAATTTTTTCATGGTTTTCAGGTAGTCTGATGATTCTTAAATTAATGGAAAAACCGAGTCTCAGGGAAATTATGAGACTTCTCCAAGGTGATACAAGTGGTAACCAATGGACACAGAATTTGAACTCAAATCTTCTTAATTTAGGCCCACAAAACCTTGGAGATATTCAAAGACTTTGGGAATATTAAACCTGTTCAATATAACTGAAGAAAAAAAACCAGATTTCACAAATAAATTTTTCTTTCATTTAGTAATGGTTATAGTAATTGCTCCAAATTTTGACTATTGAAAATGTTCAAGGGTGGAGTGATCTTAGAAGTGGGAGAGATTACTGAGAAGTGTGTGACCAATGGCCACAGAGAAGCTTCCTTTTCTTTTCCCATGAAAATGTCAGTGGTCAAGAATATGGAAGGAAAATATTTTTCAGTTCATCTTCTGCACTGGATGTCAACCTAGTTTCTTTGGCACCACCAGCAGACAACCATAATAATCTCTCAGAGTCACTCAAAATAATTTGGTATTAGAGTCAATCTGTGAGTCCTACTTTGTGTATTACTTTGTACATTGTAAATGCTTGATATGTGTTGAATGGATGAATCAACTGGATGGGATAAGATAGAGTAGGATTTATTATATTGTCAAAGACTCACCTGAAGTTCAGAAAATAGAAATTTTTATAAAACCCAGCAGGCATATAACAAGATTTTGAGGAAAGGATGAATATTTTTCCCCCTGACTATGTGTTTGATGATTTCAGGTGTTCTGAACAAGGGAGAAGAGACCTATGCACTCTGATAATCAAAATGTTAACTGTTGATCACACTTGTTACAACTGTCAATTGGCATGAAATGGACAGAAACAGGATAGAGAGTTGAATTTGGAGCATTAAAATTGAACATAGGACCTAAATCTGATTCTTGGTTAACACTTATTACCAGTGAATTGCATTTTCCTCATATATAAAAGAAAATAGCTGGACTAGATGGCCTCTGGAGTCCCTTAGAGCTTTTTATCTGTGATCCTATGATCCTATCAATGTTACAGGCTCTGGACTGGTGCCTATGAAATGTAGGGGAGCAATTATTCTGGGGCATATGTCCCAATTTCAAATTTCACATGCATAATATCACATAAACAGATGCTTCAGCTGTCGTTTGTATAGGTCAGGTTTTCTTAACCTTTTCTGTGAGTGTCATGGACCCCTCTGGGAGCCTGGTATAGGTTAGGGATCCTTTCTCAGAATAATGTTAAATGCAGAAGATAAAGTACATAGTATTACAAAAGGAAGCCAGTTATATTTTAAAAGTTCAGAATTCCTGTTAGACTGAGCAAGCAATGTGATTTTTGCAATGAGATCATGAACTGCCACATTTCTGTTAGGGGAAGGGAAGAAGAGGTGTGTGTGTGTGTGTGTGTGTGTGTGTGTGTGTGTGTGTGTGTGTGTGTGTGTGTGTAGATAGACTATTGAGAAATGATTGTGAAGGAAATATTGAAGTATAGTTCTGAACATTTCCCCCTAGTTGTCCACCTGGCTGCAAAATGTTGTAATGCCGAAGTTCATCTTTCACATCAAAGGAATGAGAGTTTGAGATTTTTCCAAGTATTAGAGGTTCTGAAATATCTTTTGCAGAACTCTTGACTTCTTGTGAGCTCTGCTCAGGATCATTAAAAAATACCATGCCAACATCACTTTTCATGTCCTTCTAAGGAATTTATAAAGTCATTCTACTCTACAAAAGCTTTGGAAAGTGGAATGCTACAGCTCCCAGTTAAATCTCCACTATAAAATTCTAGAAATTGGAAGATAAGCTTGTGTCAGTTTCCTTACCATTTCCTAACCATTTGGACAGCCCTTACTTCCCATGTTTTTTGCATTAACTTACTATTTATTTGTAAATATCATGGGCTCCATTCTCCAATCCCATATTTTGCCCTAAAAGTTTTGAATGTGCACCTAGCAAAACAGGGAAAAGTTTAGAGTGATAGACTAAATAATTTCCTCCATTCTTAAGAATTCAGGAGCCAAAATGTATTCCTTTTCATTGTTCTTTCTCTTACTGCACCCAAAGTGATCAAGATTGACACTTCACTAATAAGATCTCATTCAACTTGTTCCATTGAAAAATGACTCTTGACAAGAAACAGCTCAAGGTAGGAATTTTTGTTAAGTACAGCATTTTATTTTTATGTGACCATTTGTAGTATAACAAAGAATTACAAAGAATAAAGGATGCCACTAAAGAAATTTATCAGCAGAAAAAGAAAATTGAGGATCACATGACAAAAACAAGGGATTGTTTACATGCCAGATTGGTATTTTACTTACAAGACCTATCTTGATATATGCAGAAACTAATAACCCATGTGGATAGTTAAGTATACAATAAGTACTTAATTTAAGTGTAATGTGAGAAAAAAGTGGGGAAGGCTTCTACATGTAGAGTGAACCCACTTTGAAAAACTTATAGGAGGACATGGATGTGATCTGAATGGTGGGTGAGTGGGAGTGATCAAGATGAACACAGATCAGTTTGCATATCTGAATTACATAATCGTTTTCTACCTAAAAATTAGAATACACATGCCAACAATTAGTCCATATTTCTAGTGTCAATGTTTCCCAATGTTCTAGAATGTTCTATTCCCTAGTTGTGTTATGGTGTAATATGAAACATTATCATAATGTTTGTTATTGAGTAAGTAGACTAAAGGTCATATAAGAGTTCCTTGAAGCAAGATATATAAAGAGTAGGTGGAAACGAAGGCAATGGAACTTTTAAAGCCATAGAATCATAGAATACTAGATTTAAAAGGGATCATAGAGCTCATCTAGTCCAATCTCAAACTAAAGCATCAGTGTCCTCTGTAATACTTGTCTCAGTGGCCTGCTAGCCCCTGCTTAAAGATCCCTGTTGAAATCTACCTCGTTACCTCCTAAGGAAGTCTATTCTGTTAGAAAAAATGGTACCCTAACTGTTAGAAAAAATTTCCCCCCATAGATCAAACTGCAATCTGCATTTCTTGGAGGCATTTGGACCTCTAGGACCAAATAGAACAGATTGGATCCCTCAGACTTTATATTCAGTATTTTAACACTCTAAATTAGGGGTGCTTTAACCTTTTATGTGTCATGGACCTCTTTGGAAATATCCTGCAGCCTAAGGACCTTTTTCAGAATAAAGTTTTTAAATGTACAAAACAAAAAATATAGTGATTACAAAATGTTCAGTTATGCCCACAGTCAGCTTTCAGGACCTGGATGAAGACCTACTAAGCAAGATTATGAAGGAGAAATGAGACATTTAGGAAGAGATTCAGGAAAGAGGAAGCTCAAAAACATCTGGAGAGAAGATACTATGAAGGAGAAGAGGGCGATTGACTGTCAAAAGATGCAGAGATCAAGAAAGATGATGATTGGGAAAAGGCAGTTAAGAGGCTAGTGGTAACTCTAGAGAGACAATTTCAGCAGAAAGATAAATTAGGAAGTCAGACTGCAAAGGGTTAATGAGAGAATGAGAGACAAGGTAATGGAGACACCTGTTGAGGCCCTTCTGGAGGAATTCAGACAGGTACAATTTGGAGGGGATAAACAGGTTGATAGCTATCTGGGATGGACAGATCAATGATCATGGCTTGGTGGTTTGGGATATTCTTTCCTTGAAAACAGAGCTAACTCAGCTATATTGCATAATCTTCTACTACTTGGTGTCAAATAAATTTACATTTGATTGCCCTGCTAAGGAGATTTCCTGGTGCTCATCGTCAGAGTGGATAGAGCACTGGGAGAGGGGTCAAGAAGACGAATTTGGTCTTGGACACTATAAGGAAGTTACTGAACTTCTCTTTGCCTCAGTTTCCTCATCTGTAAAGTGGAGATATTAATAGCATTTACCTCTCAGGTTTTATTGTGAGGCACCAATGAGGTAATTATTGTAAGGTGCTTAGTAGGAAAGTATTATATAAATGTTAGCTATTCATTATTATTATTGTTGTTGTTGTTGTTAAAGAATAGAGCAGGCTTCCCAACCCACTGTCTTTTTATCTCTTCCTATGCCCCACATTGCGTGGTTGGAAATACAATCTTTAGTATCAATATCAGCTATAAATACTTCACCGATACAGGTTTTTGGACTGAATATGCTTTGTGATTCAAGCTCATTCCTCCTCACCAGTCTAATGGGCTGATAAGGGTTTGTAAAGATGAGCAAGTCCAAGAAACCAGCTTTGACAAATATTTTTGCATGTGAGTGCTAGCAGAGATGAAAAAAAAAATCACATCATCTTCAAGGGTATGATTTTAATGTTACATTAAGATGATTTTATACATAACACAATATAATAACCTCCTCTGCTAAATATATTTGGCTTAGTCATTTTAACGTATTAAAGAATAGTACACATGACTTATTGTAATTGATAAGTTGCATATTTGATAAAAATAGACACTGTTCTATGTACAAAAATTTTTATGATGTAATGAGCTATTTAATTGCACAATTATTTTGAATATTTTATTATTAAAGTCTATTATTCATCATCATTTTGAATGAAAGATACAATGAATGCAACATATATTCTTTCCTTTAGCTACTCTTACAAATTTATGAAAGTATTTATTATTAATAGCTTATTTTAACAAGGGTCAGAAATTTTAAGCTTGGAGGGAATTCAGATCTTAAATCTCTCTTTGTTCATTGTTCCCAGGTCAGAGTTTCTTTGTCACTTTAAGTAGCAATAATCCAGCCCCACTGTTCTGAAAAACTCTGTGAAAATGTGAGTGGTGAGTGCTTTATCCTCAAATGTCTTTCTTCTCCCATCTGTCATCTTAGAGCTGCAAAATTAAGGTTGGGATATGAACCTGACATGTTGACAGTCAAGCAAGAGACCTTTATCTGAAGAACAAATATGTGGAAAGGCTCCCCTTTGATGGGTGAAAAAAGGAATTTCAAATATTCTATGTCAATTCATGAATACCTACTCACAATGAAATTATTTTCTAACCTCACTCATTCTTACACAGATTTAGATATAGCTCTTCCAAATCAGTTCCTTTAAGACCTTGCTCTCATTTCCAGAAAAATACTTGATATAACACTGGCCACCTACAAAATGTTTGCATTCCCCTTTCTAGTACCAAAGTTATAATATGGTTCTGGTCTCCTTCTGTATTCACATGCCTGTGAAAATACTTTTCTACTCATCATATGCCATTCAAATATTCATTATATCCTGTTTCAATCTGCAGTCATTAACTGAGGACCTATAATGCCTTCTGCACCAAGGTATAGAAGAACAATATATGTTTGTCCCTGTCCTCAAGGAGCTTAGAACATATTTGGAAAATTCTGCTCAATTTAGGATGTATAGCTGAGTTTCAAAGCCAAGATTGTTCCCCTTCCCCTCCCAGACTCATATAAGACTAAGACCCTTAGTAAGTGATAGCGGGCTTGATTTTCACCAGAAAGTTTGAAATGCTCAATCTTTTACAATTTTCTTTTCATACCAGAAAAATGACACTTATGTTTACATGTACTGTGGATCTTCCTAGAATCTCTTGGCTGGCAGGACCCATATGTGAATAGGAGTCCCCATTATAACATCCCAGGCCTAGGGTCATTCAGCTTCTACCTGAAGACTGTAGCATGAGAAATAGAATAGTCAATTTGGAGGCAGAACACTTGGGTCCATGATGCTTCTTCCTAGTTGGGATCTTGAGACAGTTCTACCTATGTAGATTCCAGTTTTTGCATCTGTAAAATGAGAGTGTTGGCCTAGATGGTTTCTAGGATCTGAGTTATTCAATAGGTTTTAAACATATCCTAACTTTATCATTGTCTACTCCCGTTCTCCAGAATATGAGAGATTTTGTCAAATATCTTAATAAACATAGACACATTGTATCTAAGGCATTCTTCCACCCTCTCTATCTAATCACCTCCTCAAAGAAGAAAGTGACATTACTCTGGCAGATTCAAATGACTCTATATGTGCAAAGTGCTTTGCAAACCTTAAAGGGCTATGTAAATGCTGCCTATTACAATGATGATCTGTTTGAGGAGAATCTATGCCTGTCTTAATGACCACTACCCTTCTTGAGTAGCTACCATCCTTTCAGAAACAATTTCTCCAAGTTTTTCAAGCACTGAAGTCAAGTTCATTAGATTGCACTTTGTGGACTCTTCGTTCTTTTGCGAAAACTGAAATGTGTCTTTCTCTTGGTCCGTAGAACCTCTCGCTTTCTCCGTCATTTGTCAAGGGCCCCTCATAATGACTCTGCAGTCATAACCACCAGTTCTAATAGGCGTTAGATGCATTACTTATGGAATTGAATTAATTTGAGTGTTTTCCAATGGTAATGGCTCTGATAAGGACAGTTTAAACCAAAGTATAACTCATGAATTTCCTAATTGTTCTTCCCTGCTGTGGACATTAGCTAAATTTGTCTTTTATTATATAATGCACCAGCGCATATGTGTGTGTGTGCAGAAAAAACACGCTTGAAAATTTGGTAATCTATCCTTGTGGTTCTTAGGCTTTTTTGACAGTCAGGATGTTCTCATCCGAGAAGTATGCATTTAAGAGTTCTGTGTTATTTGGCCAGTTTCCTGTTAGTGTAAAGGCTTTGTATGCTCAGCATTGCATAAATCAAAAGCTGAAGGTGTAGTTCAATTTCTTCATCATCTAGATAATTTGGCTCTCAATTATTATAGTGTATTTTATCCTGTATATATATATATATATATATATATGTATATATCAATGTATCATAGTGTAACTTGTTAGTTAAGATGAATCAGTTATTTAAGACTCAGCTTACTGAGTTCAATTCTGGTCTCAGACGCCTACTTGCTGTATTACCCTGGGCAAGTCATTTAACCCTGGTTGCCTCAGTTTCCTCATCTATAAAACAAGCTGGAAAAGGAAATGGCAAACCATTCCAGTATCTTTGCCAAGAAAACCTTAAATGGGACCGGGAGGAGCCAGACACAATTGGAAAATGACTGAACAACAACATTTGAGCATCTATTATGTGCCAGACACTTTTCCAGGCACTAAAGGTAAGATTATAAATGACCAGAAGATGTTACAAATTAAAAAAAAAATCATAGTTGAGACTACTGGGGGGAATAGTATTGTATGCTAAATTCTTTTTTGGGATAGTGAAAAGTCTGCTTCCCTCTATGAGCTCTGAGGATCCTCTAGTTCTCAGAATTGTCTGACTGACAATGACTAGTTGGGTCACTTAAGTTATTTACCTTTCCTAGGTTTATTTTTTTAATCTGTAAAATGGGAAAGTTCTACTAGAGGAGGACTTTTTTGTTTCTAAAATTCTGTGATTAAGTCAGGCATTTCTAATTTGGGGTCCTTAAAATGTGTACATTTTAAAAATTAACTGTCTCAATATAACTGGTTTCTTCTGCAATCCTATAGATTTTCTGGTTTAAGCATTTAAGAATATTATTTACTGAAATTCCAAAGGGGCCCATGATACACAAAAAAAATATGGAACCTTGATTTTGTACCACTATGGCTTTTCCAAATGTTTCACCTATCCTCAAGTCTCCCATATATCCGCCTCCTGCATCCCTTTTCCTCCTCTGACACAGCAACCAATTTGGTGAAGGCCCTCCTGATCTCATGAACTAGCTGGTCTGTTTCTTGGACTACATAACCCAAGTCTCTTCCCCACTCCAAACTGTCCTCTCAGCTGTCTTCCAGAAATGCAGGTTTGACCATATCCCCTCCATTGCCCCACTGAATAACCTCAATTAGTTCCCATTATCTCCAGGATCAAATATCAAAGCCTCTGTTTGGCTTTGAAAGCCCTTTGTGACCTTCCCCCACCCTAACTTCCAGTGTTCTTTCAGCTTACTTACCCCTACATGCTCTGACACTGGTCTCCTTACTGGTCCTTGCACAAGACAGTCTCCTGACTGTTTTCACTGATTATTTCCCGTGACTGGAACTCTAACTCTCTCTCTCTCTCTCTCTCTCTCTGTCATCTACATCTTCTGGTATCCCTGGCTTCCATTGAGTCTCACTTAAATTCATCCCTTCTGCAAGAAGCCTCTTCTAGTCCTTTTTAATCTTAGGATCTTTTCTCTGAGATCATCTCCAATCTCTCTCCTTCTCCCTTTCTTTCTCCTTTTCTTTCTCAGTCTTTCCCTCTCCCCTCCCATTCCCTCTCCTTCATTCCCTCTCTCTCCCTGTTTCTTTATCTCTCTCCCTCCCTCCCTCTCTCTTTTTCCCTCTCCATCCATGCTCCCCCCTCTATGTTATAATTACTTGTGTAGGGGGGCGGAGCCAAGATGGTGGCATAGCAGCAGCAACATATTGCAGCTCTCACATAGCCACCCCAAAATACCCATAAAATAGGACTCTAAACCAATCCTAGAACTCCAAAACTCACACAAAGATACTTCCCACTAAAGTCAGCTCAGTTACGAGGAACCATATCAGCACCGCTAACCGAAACAAGCCTGGCCTGAAGCCACGGCTGTGCCCCGGGGGTGGCTGGATGGGAGGAACAGAGGAATCTCTCTGGTGAGCGGATTAGTAGCAGCTGCTAGCAGCTCAGTGGGACTTGTAAAGTTGGGAGGGAGGAGCAGTCTGGCCGAAAGGCCTCCAGAACGGAAAAGCAAAAGGCAGAGGTTTTGCACCCGCCTCCGCATTGCAGCTTCCCGCCCGCGGCCTGCAGACAGCAGGGGGACTAAGCGATTGTTCTGAGGCCAGTGCTCTCGCGTTGAGTGGCCTGGATTAGGATCTCCGTCTTGGGCCTCGGTCTTGGAGTCTTCATTATCCAGCGAGCCGGAAATAAGTAGGAGGGGTCCCAGCACCTTCCTGAGAGCTACGGCAGGCGGGAGGACCCCAGCGATTTGGGACAGAGCTTTCCCTTCTGGAAGCAGAGCCCCACAGAGATTTAAAAAAAAAATCACGTATTGACCAACCATGAGTAAGAATAAGCATAAGAAGCAAAGTAAGAACAGCACACAAACCCTAGATTCCTTCTTTGGGGAAAAGAAAGATCATGGGAGAGAGAGGGGGGAGGAGAGCGCAGCCAGAGCACCCCCATCAGGGGCCAAATATGAAGAATGCCTTAAAGCTAGAGATGAACTGAAGAAGGATTTTGAAAAACAAATAAGGGAAGT
>CM053586.1:325129839-325188328 GCA_028646515.1 Pseudochirops corinnae
AGAAAGGGAAGGACGGAGGTAGGTAAAGAGAGAAAAAGAAAGAGAGAGAGAGAGAAAGAGAGAGAGGGAGAGAGAGAGGGAGGGGGGGAGAGAGAGGGGGGGAGAGAGAGAGAGAGGGAGAGAGAGAGAGGGAGAGAGAGAGAGAGAGGGAGGGAGGGAGAGAGATACAGAGAGAGGGAGAGAGAGAGAGAGAGGGAGAGAGAGAGAGAGAGAGAGAGGGAGAGAGAGAGAATATTAATGGATAGAGACAGGCTTGAAGCAGAAAGTTCTGCATTCAAGTCCTTCTTTGGAGATAGATTAGCTGAGCCTGTACAAATTCCTTAAATCTTCAGATCATGAGGCAGAAGGCAGAATTCCATCAGTGGGAGTTCCTTATGTCAATAAAATCACAGATCCAGTAAAAAATTACTCAGTCATTTTAGGAGGGGGGAGAAAACTAATGAAAGAGGAGAAGAGGGTCAGGAAGGGTCTTGAGTAAGAAGTGGTGCATGAGTTATCCTTTGAGGAGAGCTATGTTGTTGTTGTTTGTCCTTTGTCTTCGTGTGTTTTCCTGGGTTCAGCATCACTGGCAATGTGCTGCCTTGCTGGTGAATTGTATAGCTATTTGGATTTAAAGAGGTAGAGGTGAGGAGGGAAAACATTCAAGGCATAGGGAATAGCCAAAGCAAAAAAAAAAAAAAATGGCGGTGTATGTATATATGTCTGTTATGTGTTGGGTTTTTTTTCTCCTTTTTTTTACTATATGGTACAGGCCTTTTGTGTATTTAATTAATGTTTTTTGGGATTTATTCCAACATGAACTTTTCCTCTCAATCTATGCTGCTGTGAACGTGGTCCATCTTATCTAGCTCCTCACTAAAATTTGAAGTCCAGGGCTGAATAGGGTACTGCAGATGTGCCCTGACCATTGTTGTGTATATCTAAGCCCTGAATGCTGTCCACTTCTTAACTCAGCTTAGGACCGCATGTCTTTTCTTGGTTAGTTACCCTTTCATGACATTGATTCTTATTTATCTGGGAGTCTACCAAACCCTCCCCCCCCCCAGATCTCACCCCCACCATCTCTGTCTCTCTCTGTCTTTTTCTGTCTCTGTCTCTTTCTGCTTCTCTATGTCTCTCTCTGTCTCTCTCTCTCCTGTTGTATAACTAAAATTACTCTATCATGTATCTGTGAAAATGGCTTTTAGAATCTAATTATATATTTTCTCCTAATATTCTTTACATTATGAAATTCAGCCCATATTTTATAGTGGCCAGATCTTTTCACATTTGGTGATGCTCATCTAATACAACAGCTATCTCTCCCAGTTTTGTATCATCTGCAAAGTTGATAAACTTGTCATCTATAGCTTTAATCAAGTGATTGATAAAATGTTCAACAGTACAAGGCCAGCACAGATTCCTTGGTTATTCCTACAGAAACTCCCTTCTGAGCTGACATGCAACCATTAATAACTGCTTTTGGGGTGTAATCATTTAACTCCAAATCTACCTAATTATGCTATTGTTTGGTCAATATCTCTTTATCTTTTCTGTGATGAAAGCATGAGAGATTTTGCTAAAGTGTATCTATAGCATTCCTCTTATACAATTAGATATCAATTAAAAATTAAAATTAAAATGGAATGAAGTTTGTCTGGCAAGATAAGTTCTCAGTGAAACCAAGTGGGGTTTTTGTGATCACTGCTTCATCTGTGGCATTATGATAAAGTTACAAGCTAGTAACAATGCCAGTGTTTATAAAATTGACATACAGGTAACATTCAAATTAAGATTCTAGGTTGTTTTCATCCAAATGAGATGGGATTCTCCAGATGGTGATCTTGTCAGAATGGGGTCCCTGCAATTCTCCAGATGGGGTCCATTAAAAGCACGATACAATGAAACTATTATTTCCCTGATCTAAACATAGTTCTTCTATTAGCGCAGCTTTAGATTTTCATAATATTTTTAGAAGCCATATCACCTTGATGACTCACAATAAGCTTGTGAGGTCCATTAAGCTATATGAGTATTGACAAGTATGTCTACTACCCCTTGGACTGAAAAAGTCATTGGAAAGCCTTTGTAAAGAAACTCACTGGAGAGATATCATATAGGATAGATAAAAAAGCAATTATGTAGGCTTGGTTTCCACCTTTGAGAAGTTGGTCTCTATATGGAAGTATTGTTGAGGGAGATAAGCACCATGGGCTTCCTGAAGCAGTAGTCATAGCACATATAGAGGGATGAGGAATGGAAGGCTCTCTGGAGGTGGGCCCAATTTCTTAACATGAACCTTCACAATTTGGCCTTGTTCAACATGTTGAGAATTGGTTCTAGTAATTTCCCTTTCAAAACAACTTAATATAGGCTATCTTATTTACTCCTTAAAAAATTGGCTTTTAATTTATGGAATATAATAAGTATGATAAAAATATGATTGCACATGAAACTGCTAATCTATTAGGTTCAACTTGTTATTCCTTTTTAAATATATAATAGATTATGTGAATTTTCCCCCACCCCCATTTTTTATTGGGACACCAATCTGATCCACTCTTGGTCTCTCTAGCATGTTTTGGTTTTTCCTGCCTCTGAGATTTGTTTTCGCTATTACATCTTCCTAAGATGTTTTCCTCATTTCTATTTACCTAAATGTTACCCATTTTTCTACGCCTTGTTGACAGACATCCCTTTATCTCCTTCTTAAACTACTCCAGACCATGAACACCATTACTTAGTGCAATTGTTATCTGCAAGGGTTAATTTATGGATAGCTAGGGTAGCCAGGGGTTGCAGTGTTTGGAGTGCCTAACCTGGAGTCAGGGAAGACCAACCTTAGTAGCTGTCACTAAGCTGTGACTAGTTGTGACTGGGGAAGTCACTTAACACTTTTTACCTCAGTTTCCTCATCTGTAGTTCAACCCATACACAAAAAGAATCCCCAATATAACATATGGCATAAGTGGTTGTTTAGCATACACTTACCAACCTCCAAGGGGGAGGAGCTTAATCAACTCTTGAAGTGCTCTGTTCGGCTTTGGCACAATTCTATTAGGAAGTTTCTCCAGACATCAAGTTTAAATTTCTTCTCTTTGCAACTTCTAGATAGTGCTCCTGTAAGCTATCCCTTTTCTGTATTTTTGCCCTTCAGAAACTTAAACAGCTAGCAAGTCACCCTTGAGTGTTTTCTTTTCCCTGCTAAATATGCCCACCTCTTTTATCTTATCCTTTGTGACAGGAACTCATGACTCTTCACCATTTTGGTTGCCTTCTTCTGGACGCTCCTTAGGTTATCAGTGATAGCTCCTAGAATTGAATACCATCCTCCAGAAGAGGTCTAATGAAGGTAGTTTACAGTGGAACAATCACTTCCCTAAAGCTCTGCCTTTATTAATGTAGATCAACATTGCATTAGCTTTTCTGATTGCCAAGCCACTCTGACATTGGGTTTGCAGTCCATTGAAATCCCCAATCATTCTCAGAACACCCACTATGTATAACGATGACAATAGTGACTAGTGTTCATAATACTTTGAGTTTTGCAAAGCATTTTATAAACATTGAATTTTATCCTCACATTAACCTTATGAGATAGGTGCTCTTATCTTCATTTTACAGTTGAAGAAACTGAGGCAGACAAGGGTTGAATGACATGCTTAAGGTCCCATAGCTAGGGAAATTCACCTCGGGGACCAGACTTGAACTTGAGCTTTTTGATTCTGAGTTCAGTATTTTATCTGCTATGCCCTGTCGTTGCATGACTACGTCTTTCCCATCTTTAACTGCTGAAGTTGATTTTTTTGTACCCAAGGAAAATTTTTAAATGTATCCCTATTAAATTTTATCTTCTTCTTAGTTTGCTCAGTACTCTAAGCTGGTAGGAACTTTTTGAATCCTGAATCTATCCTCCAGTGTGTTAGGTATCTCTTCTGGTTTTGGGCCAACTGCAGATTTGATGAACAAACCATTTATGCCTTTTTTGGGTCACTGATAGAAATGTGAACTAATACATGACTAAGCTTTAAGTACTTCCATATATGGTTGAGGCTCACGAAGCACACACCTTCATAGGATCATGAATCTAGAGCTTGAATGGATATCAGTGACCCTTTAATCCACTTCCTTATTTGGCAGATGAGGAAATGAAGGTATGGGAAGTTAATGACTTGCCCAAAGTAAGACAGGTAGTAAGCTTTAGAGGTAGGATTGACTATCTCTTTCTTTCTTGCTGTACCTCAGGGTACAGTTCATTTGGGAGATAACTTCCATTCTGGGTCCAGGTCATTGTCTATCTGCAAGCAATTGAGGAATCTGGTCATCAATATTGATCAATCTATAGTTATCCCTCCCACACTGAGACTTTTCCCATCACAGTTTTGATATATTGTGGGTCTGCATAAGAAATTAAAAGGGAACTTTTTGGGAGTTTTGTGGAAGTGGCAGACAATACGCGAAGGCCACCAGACAACACAGAGCCTATGATCAAATACTTAACCCAAATTTTTCAATAAGGTACTGTAAATACTCCATAAAAGAAAAAAGAAAAAATCAGACTTCTTCTCTGGTATGGAAAGTCAAAAATTTTATATAGATTTTCCAGATTGAGGGGGTGCTGCATCCTTAGTCCTCATGATGCGGAAAGTATAACTGTATTTGGCTCTCTCTCCCACCCCTGGAACTGTGGGTGTAGTTGTGATGGACATAATGTAAGTGTGAGATGACAACAACAATATGCAAGAAGTTCTTGACTATATCAGAATTTTCAAGATTATAAAGAGGTGGCATGCGGCATTGGGGCAGATGGAGAGCATCATCAGAGAAAAATCAAACATTATAAATGAAGCCAGAATGTTCCAGAAAAACAAACAAAAAAACTCATGGAATTGGAATGGATTAAACAATATATAGATGAATATGCAGAAATAATTGAAATGGGATTGCATTATCAGATCCCATATCCAGAACCAAATCTCTAATGCCTCTCGTTCCCCTACAAAGTCATGTATTTCAAAGCCAGGAGAAGCTAAGGAAACTTTCCAGACCATTATATCCAAAGTCTTGCAATGAAGTTTCTTAGTCCAAGAAATAGGCTCTCTGTATGAAGTGTGAGCCAAGCGGAACGTGAACACAAACAAGGATGCATTTTTTTTTATTTGACTTGAGTGCAGTAAGAGATAGGGAGGACAAAGAATATAGAATCTGTGCAATAATTTCTCTTAAACACTCAAATATTTGAGTCTCTAATCTCATAACACTAATTTACATATGTTTGAATTTGTCAGTGCCAGTAAGTGTCTTGCTACTAGGACGGAAGATACTAACCCCTAAAGATCGTTCCTAGTCATGGTCTTAGTAAATAACATCTTAGTAAGTCTGAATACAGCAAGAATTAGGCTTAAATTTAAATTTAATTTAGAAAAATTAATTTTTTTGTGGAAATAATGTACCTCTCTACATAGAGGAAGATGCAAAGTAGATACATTGCAGTAACTGTTAGCTTCTCTTGAAAGTCGTTGAAATTACTATGAAAATCAGATGCTAGCCTCAGACTTGTAAATCTCTGAGAGCTTTATTTTGCTTTTTATTTAAGGTATGGATATGGGTTTTAAACATCCTGGATCACTGCCTTGTTGTGGCAGAGTGATTTGCACAGCTCAATGAAATTATGAGCTACGCTGTGCAGGGTTACCCAAGATGGAAAGGGCATAGTGGAGAGTTCTGACAAAAGGTGATCCACTGGAGAAGGAAATGGCAAACCATTCCAGGATCTTTGCCAAGAAAATTCCATGGATAGTATTAAAAGGGTAACAGAGATGACATTGAAAGATGAGCCCCTCAGATTGGAAAGTGTTTAGTATGCTATTGGGAAAGAAGGAGGACAACTACAAGTAGCTCCAAAAAGAATGATGTGGCTGGGTCGAAACTGAAAGGAAACTCAGCTCTGGATGTGTCTGTTGATGAAAGTCCAATGCTGTAATGATTAATATTGCACAGCAACCTGGAATGTGAGATCTATGAACCAGGATAAGCTGAATATAGTCAATCAAGAGTTGGAATGATTAGACATTGACTTTAAAAAAAATTAATTGAAACATTACATACATGAGTGTGAGTGAAGTCAAATGAATGGGAATGGATGAATTTAATTCAGGTGATCATTACGTATGTTGGTGTGAACAGGAGCGGAGTAGCCCCCATAGTCAATAAGAGCATGAGGAAAACAATTCTGGGTTATAATCTCAAAAATGACAAAATTCTATCAGTTTAAATCTAAGGCAAATTATTCAACTTCATAGTAACACGAATCTATGCCCTAACTATTGCTGCTGAAATGGTCAAAGCTGTTCAATTCTATGAAGACGTGCAATAACTTCTAAAAGTAATACCCCCCTCCAAAAAGAAAAAAAAAGATGTCATATTCATCACCTAGGATTGGAATGTGAACTAGGAAATCAAAAGATAATTGGAATAATAGACAAGTTTGACTTTGAAGTACAAAATGAAGCAGAGCAGAGATTAGTAATTTTGTTGAGATAACTTGCTAGTCACATCAAGCACTCTTTTCTAACAATCTCATTGGCAACTCTACCCATGGATATCATCAGATGGTGAATACTGAAATCTGATTATATACTTTGTAGCCAATGGTGAAAAAACTCTATACAGCCAGTTAAAACAAGACATGAAGCTGATTGTGGCTCAGATCATAGGCTTCTTATTGCAAAATTGAGATTTAAATTGAAGAACATAAGGAAAACTATCAGACCATGTAGGTATGACCTAAATAATATCCCTCATAAATATTAAGTGGAAGTGGTGAATACATTTAAGGGATTAAATCTGGTAGATAGAGTACTTGAAGAACTATGGACAGAATGCAATACTGTATAGGAGGAAGCAACAAAAATAAAAATCCCACCCAAAAAAGAAGAGCAATAAAGCAAAATGACTGTCTCAAGAGACTTTATAAGTAGCCCGAGAAAGAAGGAAAGTGAAAGGTAAAGGAGAAAGGGAAAGATCTCCTGAACTGAATGCAGAATTTTAGAGAAAAGCAGAGATAAGATTTTCTTAAATGAGCAATGCAGAGAAATAGAAGAAAATAATAAAATGGGAAAGACAAAAGATCTTTTTTTAAAAAATTAGAGTTATCAAGGGAATGTTTCATGCAAAAATGGGCATGATAGAAAACAAAAAAAAATGGTAAGGACTTAACAGAAGTGGAAGAGATTAAGAATAGGTAGCAAGAATATATAGAAAACTATACAGGAAGAATCTTAACATCATCAATAATGACAGTGGTGTGATTACTGATCTTGAGCCAGACATTCTAGAGAATGAAGTCAAGTTGGGCTTAGGAAGCATTTCTAATAATAAGTCTAGTGGAGGAGACAGAATTCCAACTGAGCCATTTAAAATCCTAAAAGTTGATGCTATTAAAATGCTGTGCTCAGTATGCCAACAAATTTGGAAAACAACAGTGGCTACTGGATTGGAAAAAATCGATTTATATTCTAATCCTAAAGAAGGGGAAGGCCAAAGAATGTTCAAATTACTGAACAATTGTGCCCATTTCACACATCAGCAACATTATGTTTAGATTCTGCAAAGTAGGCTTCAGCAGTATATGAACTGATATGTAAATATCAGAAGTACAGGCTGGTTTTCAAAGAGACAGAGGAACTAGAGACCAAATTGCCAACATTCAGTGAATTATGGAGTGAGCAAGGGACTTCCAGAACAAAACACAACAAAATATGTCTGCTTCATTGACTATATTAAAGCCTTTAATTTTGTGGATCAGAACAAAACATGGCAAGTCCTTAAAGACATGAGAGTACCAGATTATTTTACTTGTCTTCCAAGAAACCTATATTTGGGCCAAGAAACAACAGAATTTTGATTTAAGATTGGAAAAAGAGTATGACAAAGCTGTATGTTGTCACTTTACTTATTTAATTTATATGCAGAGTACATCATATGAAATGCTAGGTTGGACATATTAAAAGCTGGAGTTAAGGTTGCTGGGAGAAATATCAACAATCTCAGATATGCAGATTAAACCACTTTAACAGCAGAAAGTGGAGATTAAGGAGCTGCTTGATGAGGGTGAAATAGAAGGGTATTAAAGCTGGCCTGAAACTTAACATTAAAAAAAAAAAAAACAACACATTAAGATCATGGCAACTAGTCCTATCACTTCCTGTTAAATAAAGGGAGAAGAAATGGAAGCAGGTTGGATTTAATATTTTTGGACTCAAAAATCACTGAAGTTGGTGACTACAGCTGTAAAACTCAAAGATGCTTCCTCCTTGGAAAGAAACCTATAGCAAATTTGGATAGCATACTAAAAAACAGAAACATCACCTTGCCAGAAAAGATCTGGGTAGTCAAAGCTATGATTTTTCCATTGGTAATGTATGCTTGTAAGAGTTGGACTATAAGGAAAGCTGAGTGCCAAAGAATCAACACTTTTGAATTGTGGTTCTGGAAAAGACTTTTAAGAGTCCCTTTGATGGAAAGGAGATCAAGTCAATCAATACTTAAAAGAAACTAATTCAGGCTCTTCACTGGAAGGACAAATATTGTAGCTGAAGTTTAAATACTTTGGCCACATAATGAGAAGGCAAAATTCACTGAAAAAGAATCTGATATTGAGAAAGATTGAAGGCAATTGGAGAAGGGGAAAGCAGAGAATGAGATGGATGGGTAGTGTCATGGAAGCAATAGACATATGCTTGGACAGACTTCAGGATAGAAGGGCCTGGTATACTATGTGCATGGGGTCATGAAGAGTCAGACATGACTAAAAAAACTGAACAATATTTAAACTGATACTTTTTAATGTTTTAGTTTTTCTACTTATGTCTTTTTTTGACTCTCTTCATTCAAAGATATATTTCTTATTCAGATTAAGTAGGCTGTTTTCTCTTTTACCACACAAGCAGAGTTCATCATACATACTCTATTCCCATCACCTCTTTAAATGCTAGCAGAAGATATCACAGTATCTCAAGGAAATTTTTGGGAGGTAGGAAATATCCTAGATTTCCAGGAACTGATATAGTTTATTTAATTCTATCCATCAAATTCATACAACATACAAACAAATTTTAAAACCTCTGACATAATTCTATCCTTAGAGCCTCACTGCAAATCCATACTACATTTGGTAAAAACTGATCACTACTTCTAATTGACAACAAAATTGGAATCTTACAAGCAGAAGAATATGCTTTACAAATTATAAGGCTAGGCTGATTTTAAAATTATGTACAAATAGGAAGAGTCAAATCTGGATCAAAAGGAGAAGAGACTGTGCCTTTGTGATAAGCCAAGAGAAAACTCCACTGATAGTCACTGTACATCAGTGTTGTCTTTCATGTTCAAAGATGATTGAAATCTTCAATAAAAATTGTTCGTAGAAAAAAAAAAAACCGAATCTGTCTTTCTGTTTGGACTCTGTGCAGGCCATCTTCCACAACACTGGAGAATACCATTAAGGGGCAAACACTGTCATCTTTTTGGAAATCTGCAGCTTAGTAGAGATGATACTGAAAAGTTACAGAATTTCCTCTGGGAAAAATTTTTCCCCAAGGGAATTATATTTTTAATCTTGAATATATTCCCTCTAGAGAGAAAAGGGTTTTATACATGTTTTCCCTTGAAAGGGGTTAAGGTAAAGTAGTTGTTTGGGGGGGAATATCAAAGATAAATCAGTGGCAAGACTTGGAGTGTGGTATAGTGAGAGTGTGATTTGGCAAAGGAGAGGTCAAATGTTACCTCAAAATTGCAGGCCTAGGGACAAAGGCAGGGTATTTGTGCTTCTGATGATTCATTGAGCAATGAACTGAGTGACAGTGCGCTTTGGATCCTTTGGGAATTGAGTCCTTTGTCTTTTCCCTTCTATTATTACCTTTTTGCCACTCTATAGATGCTACATCTATTGCAGATTGTTTCTGCCTTTCATTCAGCCAACTGAAGGAGAGAGAGAAGTCAATCAAGGGAGGGAAAGTTCCATCACTAACTGCCACTCAGACTTTGAACAATCACTTGGAGTTGGTTCCCCACTGCCCAACATCAGTATTCATAAGGTGGAGGCTTAGCTTTAGATTTTGTTGCACTTTTTTTCAGCTTAGGTCTTGGCTATCCCAAGACAAAGAACAATAGGGAACTATGAAATAAAAACAATCTTCTTGTTAGACCTCCAAAAGATTAGCCCAAGGAAGTTCCAAGAAACCTCTGACGAAACGGGAGTGTATGGCAGCATCTTATTCTTTTCTTGGGGCTGAATTTCTAAGTTTCAAATCCAAGTTCTAATGTGACTCATCACCTGATCCCACAGGCAGTTACTGATGCCCTGGTTTAGGATTCAGGATATTAATAATGACTCATATTTTCCCAGTGCTCTGAGGTTTACAAAACATTTCATGTACATTACCTCACTAAATCAGGAATTTTTAACCTTATTGTGTCATAGACCCTTTGACAGTGTGAATCCTATGGACCCCTTCTAAAAACTTTTAAATATTTTTAATTTCACAAATGGTTTTGAATTCATAAAATTAATTTTGCATGATTACAGAGGTAACTAATTCCACTGAAATGCAGTTATGATGTTTTTTTAAGTGAAGAAGTTCTTGTAACAGCTCTGTGAGGTAGGTGCTAATCCCATTTTATAGATGAAGAAACAGATGATGTAAATCCAGGTATTTTTACTCCAAATAATATTAGTAGCTTTTAAAAAAAGATATGCACAGTGCTTTACATTTAATCTTCACAAAGAAGGTCTTCCTTCAGTTTCCTCATCTACAAAAATCTAAGAGAGTTCATCTTGATGGCTTCTAAGGTTCCTAACAGCTCTACATCTGTGATCCTATGAGGTACAAGCTATTTATTAGTTCCATTTTACACAACAGGAACTTTCTATGAGATGTTAAATGACTTGCTCAGGGTAACACAGGAAGTAATTGTTTAAGACAGTATTATGAATTTGGGTTTTCTTCACCCCAAGTCCAGTGTTCAGCACATTATACCAAGATGTCTCTTGTGATAGGATATGACATTTCAGAATCATGCAGTAGTAAACACAAAACCTAACCTAATCAGTGAGCCCTCTCTCCCTTTTTGGAAGATAAGCCCACAAAGCCTTCATTCTCCTGTCCTTTACCATGATCTGGCTGCATGTGGAGAATTGCATTTAATTCTGGGCAACATATTTTTGGGAGGACCATAAGAAGCTCTCTAGAGGAGGAAAGTGGAGAGCCTTGACATTTTTACAGATGAAGATTGGTTGAAAGAACTAGGGATTCTGTAGAAAAGATGAATCTCTCTTCTCTCTCTGTCTCTCTGTCTCTCTGTCTCTCTCTCTCTCTCTCTCTCTCTGTGTGTGTGTGAAAGCTGTCTTTAAGTTTCTGAAGGAAACTGTTACATGGAAGGGGGAAGAGATTTGTTCTACTTATCCTTAGGAGGAAGATCTAACAGCAAGGGATGGATGTTGTAATGAAGTATATTTAGACTGAATGCTAGGAAAACAACTTCCTAACACTTAAGACTGTCCACAAATTGGTTATACTTCTTGGGAGGTTCTAGATTCCCCTTCTTGGTAGGTTTTTGATATTTCTTTTTTTTTATTTGTTTATTTTGTTTTCAACATTTATTTCCACAAGATTTTGTGTTATAAATTTTCTCCCCGTCTTTCCCCTAAAAAACCCCACCCCCAAATAGCAAGCCTATTGAATACCCTTTCCCCCAATCTGTTCCCTCTTATATTTCCCTCCATACCCCCTCTACCTTTCTAGTAGGGCAAGATGGATACCCCAATGCATGTATATCTTATTTCCCAATTGCATGTAAAAAACATTTTTTTAACATGTGTTTTTAAAACTTTGATTTCCAGATTCTTTCCCTTCTTCTCTCCTCACCTGCCCCCACTGGGAAGATAAGCAATTCAATATAGGTTGTACATGTGTAGTTACACAAAACATTTCCATAGTAGATATATTGTGAAAGACTAACTATATTTCCATCCATCCTATCTCACCCCCCACTTATTCTATTTTCTACTTTGACCCTGTCCCTTTTCAAAAGTGTGTTTCTAAGTACCCTTTCCCCAATCTGCCCTCTCTTCTATCATCACCCCTCTTCACCCTTTCCCCCCTTCTCCCTCCTACTTTCCTGTAGGGCAAGATACCCAATTGAGTATTTATGTTATTCCCTCCTTAAGCCAAATTAGATGAGAATATGGTTGACCCATTCCCTTTCACCTTCCTGTTCTTCCCCTTCATTGTAATAGTTTTCTCCTGACTCTTTTATATGAGATAATTTACCCTATTCTAGCTCTTCCTATCTCCTTCTCTCATTATATTGCTCTCTCACCTCTTAATTTTATTTTTTAAATATCATCCCTTCCTATTCAACTGATCCTGTGCCCTCTGTCTATGTACACATGTACACACATATATACTCACTCACATATGTATTTATACACACATACACCCTCCTATATATACATATATATGTATACATATATTTTCCTTTCAACTATCTTCATACTGAGAAAAGTCTTATGAAGTAAAATGATCATTTTTCCATGTAGGAATGTAAATAGGTCAACTTTAATAAGTTCCTTATGATTTCTTTTTCCTCTTTACCTTCTCATGCTTCTCTTGCTTCTAGTATTTGAAAGTCAAATTTTCTGTTCAGTTCTGGTTTTTTCATCAAGGATACTTGAAAATCCCCTATTTCATTGAATGAACATATTTTCTCCTGAAGCATTATACTCAGTTTTGCTGGGTAGGTGATTCTTGGCTTTAATCCTAGCTCCTTTGACCTCCAGAATATCATATTCCAATCCCTTTGATCACTTAATGTAGAAGCTGCTTGATCTTGTGTTATCCTGATTGTGTTTCCACAATACTGAAATTGTTTCTTCCTTACAGCTTGTAACATTTTCTCCTTGACCCCGGAGCTCCAAATTCTGGCTATGATAAACCTAGGAGTTTTCTTTTGGGGATCTTTTTCAAAAGGTGATCAGTGAATTCTTTCAATTTCTATTTTGCCCTCTGGTTCTAGAACATAGGGCAATTTTCCTTGAGAATTTCTTGAAGGATTATTTTTAGGTTCTTTTTTTGATCATGACTTTCAGGTAGTCCAATCATTTTTAAATTATCTCTCCTAGATCTATTTTCCAGGTCAGTGGTTTTTCCAACGAGATATTTCACATTGCCTTCTATTTTTTCATTTGTTTGGATCTGCTTTATAGAATCTTGATTTCTCATAAAATCTTTTGCTTCCAGTTGCTCCAATCTAATTCTGAAGGAGTTATTCTCTTCAGTGAGTTTTTGAAATTCCTTTTCCATCTGGGCAATTCTGCTTTTTAAGGCGTTCTTCTCCTCAGTGGCTTTTTGAGCCTCTTTTGCCATTTGAGTTAGTCTGTTTTTTTCAGGTGTTATTTACTTCAGTATTTTTTTTGGGTCTCTTTTAGCAGGATGTTGACTCACTTTTCATGATTTTCTTCATCATTCTCATTTCTCTTCCTAATTTTTCCTCCACTTCTCTTACTTGATTTTCAAAATCCTTCTTGAGCTCCTCCATGGCCTGGGACCAATTCATATTTTTCTTGGAATCTTTAGATGCAGGAGTTTTGCCTTTGTTGACCTCTTCTGGTTCCACGTTTTGATCCTTTTTGTTCCCAGACAAGGATTCTATGGTCTGTTTGTGCTTCCTCTGCTTGCTCATCTTGCCAGCCAATTACTCGATGTTTGAGCTCTTTGCCACAGTAGAACTCTGCTTCCAGAATGGGACTCTGCTTTGTCCCAAATTGCTGGGGTTTTTGCAAATGTTGTCAGAAGTCTGAGGAGGGTATCCTCTCTATAGCCACCATAAGCTCTGGCACACTGGCATTTCTCACCCCAGGATCACCACCCAAGACAATGACCAAGATCCAAGCATGTCAAAGCAAGAGAAATTACCCTCTGAATGGTTGCTTGATCTTCCTACAATCTGCAGGCCAGGAGCCCTGGAGGCAGCCATGGGGCAGCACTGCTTCTGCCAGGCCTCCACCACTTCTCACCCCAGGAGCAGGGACTGGACCATGCTCTTCCATCACCCAGTTCCAAGAGAGTTTCCCACTGACCTTTTACTTTCTCTTTGGTGTTTATGGTTTGAGAAGTCTGGAAACTGCCATAGCTGCTGGTGATTCACTCTTCTGAAGTCTGCTCTGGCCAGTCTGGGCCTCTGGTCAGGGCCTCCTTGGGTCTGGGACCATGCTCCTGCAGGATTGCGCTCAGCTCCCAGCTTGGTGTGATAGACTCTTCCTGTTGGCTTGCCCAGGTGCCTTCAGTAGGAAATTTGTTTCTCTCTGTCACTTTGTGGGTTCTGTAGCTCTAAAATTTGTTTAGAGTCATATTTTACAGGTATTAGAGGTGGTTGGTGCAAGAGCTCACACAATTTCCTGCTTCAACTCAGACATTTTGGCTCCCCCCCACCCCCTGCCACCCCCATAGGTTTAAAAAAAATGTTGGATGACTACTTGTCTGGCCTGGATTTTGGTGATAGACTGGATAAGCAATGGAATTCCATTCCAACTAGAAATACTATGATTCTGAGTGGAGAAGGAAGGAAATATGAAATTGAATAACTCAAAGGGTTGGACTTTTAAGCTGATACAAGGGAACCTACGACTCAGAGATTCAACAATGTGTCTGAACTCCATGTGTAATTTAATGGCAGGCTGCATGGAGTAGTAGATGGGAGACCTTGAAGTCAGAAAGATGAGGCGAGCCAAGTCCTACTTCAGACACATCCTACCTTTTCGAGCATTGTTCCCAGAACATGCTAGGTGTTTAATAAATATTCATTGATATGGCTTGGCTCGATTAACCTCTCATTGCCCCTGAAAAATCTCCAAGACTATAATTTACAGATAAGTCTTTGATCTTCATCAGTGGAGGAAGTTTCCATGTATTTCCATGTAGAGATTTCCCTTATACAGATGAAGTCAAATGTCCGAATAAAACAAACAAACCAACACTTATTAATACTTGAATGTGGAGACATTTCAGGGTTACAAAGAACTTTAAAAACTGTATGCACCATGCTTGCTCTCAAAGAATTTACAAATGTTTGGAATGATACATATACATACACACATGCGCACATACCCCAACATGTATACTTATATAATATATACACATATGTGTATTTCTACATATATATGCACAGGTTTTAAAAAAACCTAAGTATTATAGATCTCTTGGTCTATATTAGACGAAGCTGTATTCACGATACTTTTTCCTTATGTTCAACCAAAAATGTAGCATTCATTTATCCATTCATTCAACAAGCATTTGTTAACCCTTTACAATATGCCAGGCACTATGCTGGGTGCTGGGGATTGATGGTAGTAAATCTCACGGAGGTTAAATATTGCAGCTAGGTCGTTCCAAAGCCTGATTTTTATGAATAATTATTACCATTATTAATACCAGTCATAATATTTTATAGTGTTTGTACATTCAACACGTCTTCACTTGAATTATCTTGTTTGATTCTTCCAAATACCCAGTGAAATTGCCAGCCAAATATCTTTATCTTCATTTTACAGATGAAGAAAAAGAGGCCCAGAAAGATGAAATGGCTTGCTTTAGGCCATGAAATTAATGACAGAAGAGGGATTACAACCAAGATCAACTGAAATCCAGTCTAGAGTTTTTCTATAGAGTACCTGAAAATTAGGGCCTCTCAGCATAACCATTTTAAAGAATCCAGAATTAACTATATTTCCAGAATTAAAAAGTCTCTCTTCTCATATTACCATATTATAAAATATTATTCTAGGTGAAACAAGTTCATGACTAATTGCAAACTTGGGGAAAACTTCTCCCAATGGAAATTCTGTACACATTTAGTATCATCCAGGCCAAACTCCAAATCTCTTTTTGTGTTAAATCCTTCCAGGAGGACCTAACGTCTTTGAAGGTAGCCACTGTGTGTTTATTTTGTCTGTGCGTTTCAAAGGAGCAGTTGGTATAGTGAATAGAGAGGAGATTTCAAAGTTTCAGGTCTTGCTCTGACATATCTTGCTCAAGTGACCCTGGAAAAGTCACTTCTATTATAATGTTTTAGGCCAGGGTCTCAAACATATGGCCCACAGTACTCTCTAAGAATGGCCTGAGCCAGATTAAGATATAATTGGGAAGTATTTAACATAATAAATAAAAATCCAATAAAACATAGATAAACTTTCATTTTAAAACCGTCAACATGTAAATGGTGGTCTCCTTTCCTATGTGGGGTTGACACCACTTCTCTAAGTGACTTTTAAAATTTAAGACTGTGTGTTGCAGAAGCTGGTAGAGGGAAGTACCTCACTTGAGAGGTCCATAAACCAATGAAATCACAAGTTCCATCTCATCCTTTCTGATTGCCTATGTTTTGCATACGGTAGGCTCTTCATAAATGGCTAGCATTCACAGTGATGCTTGAAGGTTTGCCAGTGGCTTTGCATATGCAATTGCAATAACCCGGAGAGGTAGAGATTCTGCTTCTCTGATTGGATCAAACTCAGGAACTCAGTCTGGTGTTTTACCAATAGAGTACTTAAAAAAAATAGGTCAATTCAACACAGAGCAAACATATGTTCTTTCTTCAATAAGCTTCCTCAATTAACTATACATATCCTCTCTCTCTCTCTCTCTCTCTCTCTCTCTCTCTCTCTGTCTTTCTCACATACATACAACACAGATTGTCACCACATGTGCCTCCTTTGGTCCCCAAGGTGGGGAAAACAATCTTGCACTATCTGGCAATGTTTGAACAGTGGATACAGAGTTAGACCTGGAGACAGGAAGACCTGAATTCAAATCTAGCCTGATACTACCTAACTGTGTGACCTTGGGCAAAGCACTTTGCTTCTGTCTGCCTCAGTTTCCTCAACTGCAGAAAGGAGGTAATAATAGCATGTAACTCCCAGGGATATTGTTAGGATAAAGTGAGGTAACAATTACAAAGTGCTTGACTGGCATGGAATAGAAGTTTAATAAATCCTAATTCCCTTCCTTTCCTCCTGCTGCTTTCTCTTTCCCTTCCCTCTTCCCATCTGTCTAATACCTGAACTGGCTATGGAGAAACAACTTTCAGAAACAGTTATCATGGGACACTTGGGATTAACTGAAGGGAAGGAAAGGAAAGGGAAGGGGACGGGGGGGAAGAGGAGAAGAGAGGAAAAAGATAAAGTCTGAGGAAGGATTGCTAAAGAGATTAGTAATGGGATTTGAAGGAGTTGGGCTTCAAATTGTGGGCACAAATCCAGACTTGATTATTAGTGAACTCAAGCTTTTTGCACTGGGAATTTTAAGTAGTTCTTTTGAAAGATATCATGTGGACATATTATGTTTCATGGATCAGAGTGCTTTGAATTTTAATTTTGAAGAAATCCTATAGGTTGAGCCATCTCCAGGTATGTTGGGGGAAGACACTATTCCTAACATTGCTTTTCTTTAAGTCTCAGATAAGTCTTACCTTCCACAGGAAGCTTTAATTCTAGTGAATTTGGATTGTCAATTATTTCTGATTCATCCCATACATAGCTTGTTCATACATAGTTGTTTACATGCTCTCTTTCCCATTAGACTTCGAGTTCCTTGAGGGTGGGGGGGCTGCCTTTGCCTCTTTTTGTATCCCCAGCACTTAGCACATTGCCCTGGCACATAGTAGGTGCTTAATAAATATATACTGATTGTTTGACTCTTTCCCTGCCTTAATTCTCCTGAACAAGGCCTTTTCTTAACACTATAGAAGCTGACCATGACATAACAGACTTTAGAATAGACTTTAGACTTGCTGCATCCTGCCCAAAGTGGGCTTAATTTCCAGGGTAACAGCCTTTTGTTACAAGGCAACCTCAACTGTGGTGACCCCACAGCAAGACCCTCAGGGCAGCTTCTTCTTGTAGCTTAGAGGTAAGCTTGGTCCTTGGCAATGTCAAGTTCAACAAAGACATAACTAATATCTGGTATGATCGTGCCATATAGGAAAGCCACAAAGGATTTACTGCTTCCTTATTTTAAAAAAAAGTCTAGATCTTGAAAAAGTAAATATTGGCAGAGGAGGACAAACAGATAGATCTAAGGAGAATTGTTGGTTTTAGCCTCTGGACCCCAATCACTGCCTCACCATTTCTGTTTTCACTGGAGGGATATAGAATGGAATTCCCTTCCCCATTGGTGTCTCTGGACAAAGAGAAGGAGAAAATGAGTCAAAATCTAGTGAGAGAAAGGGCTTGAGAAGTAGTTATCTCTTCCACATTGTGGAGGTTAAAGGCATAGTCCTGGAAAATCCTTTTAAAATCTGAATTATTATGGTATTACAAGATAAAATTTAAAGACAATTGCTATTATACAATACTAAATATTTTATATATAATTTAATATACAATATATTCTACATATATTTTATGCATTTCTGAGTTTCTAAACTTTTTTTTTTTTTTTGGTGTCGTGTGCTGGCTTTCACGGGTTATTTGCTGCTTCTGCAAAATTTCCCCCAAATTCCCATTTAATTTCTTATGCCGACCCCCAGTGTGTTGAACTCATGATGGGGAAAGTTGAGATGTGGAAGGGATAACTATAGTAAGTCGAATCAATTACCTGTCCCTGTTGTCCCATATCACCTCATTATGAAGTAGAGTTGAAGATGATATCAGAGGATTGATCAAGATGGAAAGTAACATACAGCCTAAATTTTACCCACTCTCAGAAAATGGGCCTCTCAGAGGAGAACTGAAGACTGAACACAGGGGTTGGTATATGGTACTCAACAAATGTTTTTGATTCTTCCATTCATTGGTATCGGTTAAATTCGGGAAGCTTTTATTATCTGTACCTCTGCTGTACCTGTTCACTGACTAACCAGAGGACTCCAGCCACCTACCACTTTCCATTAGCACTAAATTTTCTTTCTGGAAAAAGAAAAGGAACCAGTGAAAAAGAAAGAGATTCTTGTTCTGTCTGAAATTCGCAAGAAACCCTTGCCAGCTTTATGAATGATGGGAGTTCCACTTTCCATGTCGAAATTGCTGGCCCTGTTGCTGATATCCATAAATTAAGTAGCTGAGTTGTTGGCATTTTTTTCCCCTCTTTCAATTAAACACAAGGTACTCACAATGCACAATAGGTCCTTCAGAAGTGTGTCTAATCTGTCTACCCTTCATTGAAAAGAGGGGGAAAGAAATCAGGATACAGGCTCATAAACAAGGAGTCAGTTACAGTACATCTGTAAAAATCTGGAGAGTTGAGTTCCAAAAGGATTTGCTTTGGGAAGACACCCAAAGTAATAAAGGAAACCAGCACAAACGTGTCCACACTCCCAATAATGTGGCAAAACTCCCTCCCATGCCAGCAGGCTA
The DNA here is from genome assembly GCA_028646515.1 of Pseudochirops corinnae. Lineage (NCBI taxonomy): Eukaryota > Metazoa > Chordata > Mammalia > Diprotodontia > Pseudocheiridae > Pseudochirops > Pseudochirops corinnae. The sequence continues at coordinate 325,149,230 of CM053586.1, forward strand.
TTTCAAAGGATAGAAAAGCTTATGTTTAATAAAGCATCATCCAAATGGCTATGCTGATGCTCTCTGGGATCACTCTGGACTATTGCTTTAGCCTGAAGGGACTTTATAGAATAATTTTCTAATATAACATGCTAATTTCCAAACATCCTTACTCAAACTCTATCAGGAGGAGGAGTTAGGGGCCATTTTTTTTTTTTTTTTGGTCAACTTGCCTTCCCCTCCCCCAGCAAGGATGTGAAGTGAATCCTCAGTCAAGGCCACAGGAGTTCATGCTTTTCCCCTCTTCCCCCACCATCCAGATACATAGTGTGGGGAACCTTGGATCTGAATTTCAGGTTGACAAAGTGAGACATCACCCTCTATAAAAGGCACAATGGTTTCATTATTGTTGGGGTGGGGTGGCCACAGGCCACTGTAATCTGTCCTAGAAAAAAATGCTCTGAAAACACTTAGTCATCCTGAAGAGCTGTCTCCCTCGGTGCCTCACCTTCTTCTCAGTGTGGCAGAGCAGGTGGTTTACCTGGAACACTCGCTGGGGATTGAGGTTTGGCTGGGCTTGTTATCTACGGCACCTGTGTTTATCTGAGATTCAAGGTGCCAGGTGCTCCTTCATCAAAAACAACAAGGCTTCCACTGAGCATGCTAGTCCCCCTCTGAGGAGGATTTCATGGGAGTGTTTGGTTTTTCAAGGAGCCTTACATCGAGCAAAAAATTTTAAAATGATTTTGTTGGCGTCTCGTTCTCTTTTTCCGTTAAAGCCAATTCTCGATTCATACTGCTCCAACTTTCCTTGAATTCTCCCTTCTACTACCACAGCCATCCACAGCAGCAACAACTACTACTACTATCACTACCGCTACAGCCACTACCACTGCAACCACTATCACCTCTATCACCACCACCACCACACCACCACCACCACTACTACCACCACCACCACTACTACCATTACTACTACTACTACTACTACTACTACCACCCCTACCACCTCCACCACCACCACCACTACTACCATTACTACTACTACTACTACCCCCACCACCTCTACCACCACGACCACTACTACCATTACTACTACTACTACCACCACCACCACCACCACCACTACTACTACCACCACCACCACCACTACCACTACTACTACCACCACCCCCACTACTACTACCACCACTACTACCATTACTACTACTACTTACTACTACTACCACCACCATCACTACTACTACTACCACCACTATCACCATTACTACCATTACTACTACTGCTACTACCTCTACTACTACCACCACCACCATCACCACCACCACCACTACTACCATTACTACTACTACTACCACCACCACCACAATCACCACCACCACTACCATTACTACTACTACTACCACCACCATAATCACCACCACTACTACCATTACCACTACTACTACCACCACCACCACCACCACCACCACCACCACTACTACTATCACCACTACCACCATTACTATCATTACTACTACTGCTACTACCACCACCACCACTCCCACTACTACTATTACTCCTCCTCCTCCTCCATTTATTCATATTGTGTTCCTCTAACATAGGTTTCTTAAACTTGGGGTCCATGATCTTGTTTTTAAAGATTTTTTTTTAATAAATGCATTTCAGTGTGATTGGTTTCCTTTTTAATCTCATGTCTTTTATTTGATACATTTAAAAAAACCAAAACGTCAGTCCAAGAAGGGGTCCACAGACTCCTAAAGAATTGCACAAGGAACGCTGACATATACAGAAAGGCTGAGAACTCCCTTTCTAATAGAATGTAAGCTCCTTAAAGTCAGGGTCTATCTCCCCTTTCTATTGGTATCCCCAGTGTTTAGCACCATGAGTTCTACACAGTAGGTGTTTAGTTAGTGTTGATTCATTGACTGATAACTAATAAAGTTGCTCTATCTGAACATATATGCAGATTTCTGCTCCGTGGTCCCTCACCTCTCTCTTTAGAGGAAGAGGAATGCAAATTTAGTCATTTATTCTTCAGGGCCCAGACTGGTCAGTCACAATCTGAACTCAGCTGACATTTTAGTGATGTTTTCTTTCCCTTATTATCGTATATCATTCTTTTCTCCATGCTTTCCTTACTCTGTGTCATTTCCATGTATCTTTGAATCATTCATATTTGTCTTTCCTTCTGGCACAATCTTTTTCCATTATATTCATATACCCCAATATGTTCAGCTACTCCCTGATGGATGGGTACATAGGATAATCCCAGTTTTTTTCTTCTTACCACCAGCAAAAAAAAAATCTCCTGTGCATATTTTGGTATCCCTCCCTCCCTCTCTCTTGCAGTCAAACTGGTCTGTTAGTTCTTCCTTGGGCATGGCAGCTTATCTCTTTCCTCTTGGCATTGGAACAAATAAATGGTCCTTCCTCAATCTCTGCTTCTTGGAATTCTTAGCTTCCTTTAGAGTCTAATGCCTTTATCTAAATTCCTCCCCTCCCACTCCTTTCCCATTACTGAAACTTTCCCAACCTCTTGAAATTACTTCCTATTAAATAAATATTCTTTGTGTTTATTTGTGCACATTATACGTCCCTAATAGAATGTAATCTCATTGAGGCAGGGCTTGCTTGTTTTATCTTTGTGTACAGCATCTAGCATGATGTCCTGCTCAAATATGGCGCTCATGAAATTGAGTTCATGCTCTCTCCTTCTAAGTTGGAGGTAGAGAATAGAATGTGTTATTGGTATTGGGGGGAGGGGTGAAAGGAAGAAATATCTATTAAGCACCTACTGTGTGTTACACATCATGTTAAGTTCTTTACATGTATTATCTCATTTGATCCTTACAGCAACCCTGGGTGGTAAGCACTCTTATTATCCTCTGTTTCATAATTGAAGAAACTGAGGAAGACAAAGGTTAAATGACTTACCCAGGGTCACACAGCTAGTAAGTTTCTGAGGCCAGGTTTGAACACAAGTTTTTTTGATGCCAGGCCTTGTGTTCTATACAGGGTGTCACCTAGCTTTCCAGGTGAGGAAATTCCCTCTATCAGTGCAGTCCAGTTCCTTCATTGAAATTTATAGCCTTAAGAGTGTTGGCTAATAGAACTGAGAAGTTACATGACTGCCCAGGGTCACTGAGCCAGTTTTTGTTAGAGATGAGATTTGTACCCATCTTTTCCTGCCTTTAAAGGCTTTCCTTATCCATTATGCCACCTGCCTCTGCAACCTTAAATGATCATGTTTGTACTTACTCGTTTAGATGTTGTATCCTCTAGTGGAACGTTCGGCTCTATGAGAGCAGGAGTTGTTTGGAATTATGATTTTTATCAGTTTCATCTTTGTATTTCTAGTGCCCATCCTGGTAACTCACATACAGCAAGCTCTTAACAGATCATTACTGAATTGGATTTCTCTCTCTCTCTCTCTCTTTCTCTCTCCCTTTCTCTTTTTCCTCTCTGTCTCTCTGTCTCTCTTTTTCCTCTCTGTCTCTTTTTCCTCTCTGTCTCTCTCCCCCCTCTCTCTTCCTCCTTTCCATCTTTCTCTCTCCTCTCTCTCTCTGTCTCTCTCTTTTTCCTCTCTCTGTCTCTCTCCTCTCTCTGTCTCTCTCTGTCTCTCTCTTTCTCTCTCCTCTCTCTCTGTCTCTGTCTGTCTGTGTGTCTCTTTATTTTATGATTTCTGAAAAGAATAGAATGTTGTATTCGCTCTATATTCTATCACCTCTCTCCAGAGAAGGAAGGAATAATTACATCATAATAAAAGACAAATGTAAGGAATTAAAAAGTACTTCCGTTTTTCAAACTTGTATGAAATGATATAGAACGAAGAAAGAAGAATCAAGAGAATTTTATGCGTGATTATTGAAATAATATAAAGAACACAACACTAAAAATCAGCTGAATACAGATCACACACATATACACATACTCACACACATATATGTACACACATATGTATATGTATGTGTATATATGCGTGAGTGTGTATACTACACACACATATTTATGTATAGTTGGCTCTGCCTGTATAAAGGCAGCTGAGTGGCACAGTGGATAAAGCACTGGGCCTGAAGTCAGAAGACCTGAGCTTGTATTTCAAATGTAACCTCAGATCTTACCAGCTATGAGACCCTGGGCAAGTCACTTAATCCTGTTTGCCTCAGTTTCCTCATCTGTAAAGTGAGTTGAAAAAGGAAATGGCAAAACACTCTAGTGTCTTTGCCGAGAAAATCCCAAATGGGGTCCCTAAGAGCTGGCCTTGACTGAAACGACTGAGCCACAACAACACAATGCATATACATTTTCATATGCATACACAAACACACATATATACCTATAGACAGGCATACATCAATAACCTTTCTGTCTTTAACTTTTTTCGGGATATATACTTAGGCGTCTGATCTCTGAGTCAAGAGGTATGAACAGCTGAGTTCACTAATTATATACATATAATTTATATAGTTTATATATAATTTATATACAATTTTTTATATAATTTACATATATATTTATAGGTATAGTTTATATATAATTTAATTTTACTTTTTAAAAATTAACAGGAATTGATTTTTTCCCCCTTCCCACTCTCTCCCCTCTCCCCCCACAGTAGTTAAAAAAAAAAATCCCTTGTCACAAAGATGCATATTCAAGCAAAACAAATTATGAATTTCTCATTTTACATCTTGAGTCTATCACCCCTGTCAGGAGGGCAGCTCTTCATTTTTAAAGTTTCTCTCTCTTTTTAGAGTTGAAAAGAATCAGAAATGAAGGGATTAATAACTCCAAGGTTATTTAGCTAGACACAAGTGATAAGAACTGGCATCTTAATTTAGGATGAGAATGTTTTCTTCGTTTCTTTCTTCTCATTTTCATTCCCCCTTCCCCCAGCTCTAGTGAACATGCATCACTGAGGGCCAACCCTTTCTGCAAAAGAGACATATTACAAGTCTCCAAGATGGTGATTTCAGTTCAGAGTTTCCTTTGGACCTTGAGCTCATTAGTGAAATATTTGACATCTCAACTCCAATTATTTAGTAGACACAGAGCTGCAGAGGCCACACGTTACTGCCTGCAACTGGTTATAATTGGAGAGGATCAGAAGGGAGATAGCAGAGGGCTGCATTTCTCTTAATCTCTAAAGACAACAATACCCCGGGTTGTGGTCCCCTGCCAAAGTATACAGAAAGGCTGAAAAACAATGGACCCACTTGCAGAGGGGAAGCAACCCAATTCTTTCTGAAGAAAGGGAAGTATTACAAAATCATCTCAGGAAAGGCCAAATGGAGGAAACCGGTGGGTTATTTTAAACACCATTTTAAAGGCCATATCATTCTTGCCTCCCAGCCCCCCTCCATGACAGTTACTAACTCTCCTCTTCATTGTCCCCATCTCAACTGGTTTCCATATCAGCTTGCCAGAGTACAGTGGGGCCAAGGACAGACTTTGGTTTAGCAAGCACTTTATTTTTGTTTGGGAGAAGTGACTTTTTTTTTCCTTTAATGAAATGTGTCTTTAAAAACCACTCGCTCTGTTAGCAGGAAGGATGACCTTTCTGGGTACTGTCACTTTCTCAACATCTTCTTAATTTGTTCCTACAATCCCTGATGTTTTCATTGTGGGTACCCCAAACAATAGTGACTTTATACGAGCACAAAGCTGCAATCTCGTCCTTGGTGTCACATTCCTTCTGAAGATGACAGTTTTGGACAATGGAAAGCTAGTACTCGAGAACTGGAAAATCTACAGGGCCTTTCAATCACAGGGCCTTTTGGCAGGGCTGGGTAACCACAGTGATGGATTTCAAAGCTCCCGCATAGTTTCTCTTGTGAAACTTTCCAAAGGTGGTTTGTAAATCTTTAGTTTGGGAATATTTGGAGGGGGCCAGTTGGGTAGAACATTTGGGAGATGTGTTTATGGGAAACTTTATTGAAAAAGCCATACCAAATCTCTTGGAATGGCTATCATTTCTGCATTGTACAGCTTTGCATTTTTTCCCTCAGTACTGTATGAGCCCCCTGTATGGCCACCCACTGCTTTATTTCCCCTCCATTAAAAGTTAGGATGGGAAAGATGGGGAGCGAAAGAAAGACAGGATGTCCTTGAGGGGCTGGAGAGATGCTGGTGGGTTGGATAGCTGGCCAAGTCCAGGCTGAGCCCAAGGAGCTGAGTGGGTGGTAGCTATTGAAAGTGGTCTTTCTTCTGGGAATGCCTTTAACATTCAAATGTGTGTTGATTTGTTCGTTCTTAAGCAAGTACTAAGGCCCTACTATGTGCCATGCTCTGGGAATAGGAAGGAAAGCACAAATGATTGCTGCTCTCAGGGAGCACGCCTAACAGAGGAGATGGTATATAAAGAAATAGCCACAGAAAATGTTTTGGGACAGAAAGGATTTTGGGTGTCATTGATATTCTCCTGATGTTAATGGGCTCCTTGGTTTACCTGGACATGGGACTGGTCCTGTGTATATGTGTGCATGCAAAAGGAAGGGGAAAAGGTAAGGAAAAGAGCATTTATTAAGCACCTTTTATTAAATGCAGACACTGTGCTGAGCGCTTTGCAAATATGATCTCATCTGATATGGACACACACATACATAGCTTGCAGCATTGTCAGGGGTCCAAGGCTTTAAACCACTTACTTGCAAGGAAGGGAACTAGTGAATTCAACCCACATTGTGCTCCCCCACCCTCCCCATTACATGGGAGTATTCTTTTTAAGTTGATAATTAGCACTGAAATGGAAGAATTTCTTTCATCCCTTTTCCCTACTTCAAATCTAGGCCTAGGCTACCATAATTAAAGGGAAACAGAGGTGTTGCGGACATTATCTGGGGAGAAAAGTATGTCTGCCTGGATTTCTCAAGTCTGAGAGTTAAAAACACTTCTTCTTGATTTTGAATGTTGTCTAAGCCTTCTGATTTAGAGTGGAATGCTGGCCTGATTATAGTGTAGAAGGCTGGCCAATGTGCTAGCCCAGAGATGGAAAACTAATAAAAAAGAGAGCCAGCTAAGAATCTAAGATTCTAGGGACACACGCCATCAGATTACTTATTAGAAAATATATTTTCATAGTTGTCTTTCTTTCTCTCTTTCTTTCTTTTTTTCCCTCTCTCCCCATCTTTCTTTCTTTCCTTCCTTCTTTCCCTCCTACTTTCCTTTCTCTTCTTCCTTCCTTTTTTCTTTCCCTTTCTTCCCTCCTTGCTTCTTTCCTTCCTTCTTTCTTTCTTCTTTTCCTCACTTCTTCCTTCCTTCCACCCTGCCCTCCTTCCTTCCTGCCTTCCTTTCTTCCTTCTGTTTTCTCTTCCTCTCTCCCTTCTTCCTTCCTTTTCTAAATAAGTATTCCTTAAGTGGCTATTGTATACTAGATACCATGATAGTATAAATACAAATGTATATGGAATAATAAACTACTTTTCATTTAAACATATTTTATCATTCCCAATTTCATGTAAATAATTTTAAACTTTTTTTTTTAATTTTGAGTTCCAAATTCTCTACCTTCCTCCCTCCTCCCCTCATTGAGACGGCAATTTGATGTCGGTTGTACATGTGCAGTCATGCAAAACATATTTCCATATTAGTCATGTGAAAGAAAACAAAACAAATAAATAAAAGAGAACAAAACAAACAAAGCTCCCAAAAAGAGTAAAAAAAAAAAAAAAGGATGTTTTGATTGGCATTTGGATTCTTATCAGTTCTTTCTCTGGAGGTGTCTCATTTTTCATCCTAAGTCCTTTAGAATTGTCTTGGATCATTGTATTGCTGAGAGTAGCCAAGGCATTCACAGTTGATCTTCCTACAATATTGCTGTTATTACCATGTACAAAGATAGCCTGGTTCAACTTATTTCACTTTGTATCAGTTCACGTAAGACCTTCCAGGTTTTTCTGAAAGCATCCCGATGGTCATTTCTTATAGAATAATAATGGTCCATTATAATCATATACCACAACTTATTTAATCATTCCCCAGTGGATGGGCATCCCCTCAAATTCCAATTCTTTGCCATCACAGAAAAAGATGGTATTCATGCTTTTGTACATATAGCTCCTTTTCCTTTTTGTAATCTCTTTGAGATACAGGCATAAGAGTGGTGTTCTGGGTCAAAGGGTATGCATGGTTTTATAGCATTTGAGCATCATTTTAAGTTGATATCCAGAATAGTTGAATCAGTCCATAGCTCTACCAACAGTGCTGTTAGTGTCACAATTGTCCCCCAGTCCCTCCAACATTTGTCATTTTCCTTTTCTGTAATATTCTTCAATCTGATAAGTCTGAGGTGGTACCTCAGAGTTGTTTTAATTTGCATTTCTCTAATCAGTTGTGATTTGAAGCATTTTTTTCCCTTAGGACCATATATAGCTAACTTTGATTTATTCATCCGAAAACTGCCTGTTCATATCTTTTGACCAATATAAATTGGGAAGTGACTTGTATTTTTATAAATATTTGAGAAATGAGTCCTTTAGTAGAGAAACTTGCTGTAAACTCTTTTTACAAAGTTATGATTATTGTGTATTTTCCTCTACTTTATTTTCCCCTGATTATTATTCTCCCTCTTTCCTTTTATCCCATCTCTCCTTAAAAGTGTTTTGCTTCTGATCACTGGCTTCTCTAATCTCTCCTCCCTTTTATCAGCCCCTCTCACCCCCTTCTCTTATCCCTTTCCTCTCCTGCTTCCTTCTAGAGTAAGACAGATTTCCCTACCTGAGTGTGTACATTATTTCTTCTTTGAGCCAATTCCAATGAGAGTAAGGTTCTGTACCGCCTTCCCAGCCTCATCTTCCCCTACAGTGTGAAAACTTTTTCACACCTCTTTTATGTGACATAATCCCATTCTATTTCTCCCTTCCCCCTTCTCCCAGGGCATTCCTCTTTCTCACACCTTCTTCTAACTGATCTAATAATGGTAAAGTTCTTAGCAGTTACAAGTATCACCTTCCCATGTATGAATGTGAAGTTTTACCTTATTGAATCCCTTCTTATTTTTCTTTCCTGTTTCTCCTTTTATGTTTCTCTTGAATCTTGTATTTGAAAGCCAAATATTCTATTCCACTCTGGTCTTTTCATCAGGAATGCTTGAAAGTCCTCTATTTCACTAAATGTCTATTTTCCCCCCTGAAGGATTATACTCAGTTTTTGCTGGGTAGATGATTCCTGGTAGTAAGTCTATCTCCTTTGCCTACAGAATATTATATTCTGAGCCATCCAAACTTTAATGTAGAAGCTTATAAATCTTGTGTTATCTTGATGTTGGCTCCATGATATTGGATTGTTTCTTTCTGGCTACTTGGCAATATTTTCTCTTTGACTTTGGAACTCTGCAGTTTGACTATAATATTCCTGGGATTTTTCATTTTGGGATCTCTTTAAATTCGGTGGATTCTTTTAATTTTTATTTACCCTCTGGTTCTAGGATATTGGGACAGTTTTCCTTACAAAATTCTTGAAATACATTGAGGCTTTTTTTTTTTTTTGATCATGGCTTTCAGGTAGCGCAGTAATTTTAAAATTACCTCTCCTTAACTTATTTTCTGTGTCAGTTATATTTCCAATGGGATATCTTACATTTTCTTTTCTTTTTTTCATTCTTTTGATTTTGTTTGATTGTCTACTGGTTTCATGGAGTCCTTAGCTTTCACTTGCCCAATTCTAATTTTTAAAGAAGTCTTTTCTTCACTGAACTTTTATGCCTCCTTTGCTATTTATTCAATTCTTTTAAAGAAGTTCTTCTCTTCTGTGGATTTTTGTGCCTCTTTAATCATTTGGCCTATTTTATTTCTTAAGGTGTTATTTTCTTCAGTATTTTTTGTGTCTACCACGTTATTAACTCTTTCCTCATGATTTCCTTGCATCACTGTCATTTCTTTCCCCAATTTTTCCTCTAACTCACTTATTTGATTTTGAAATCCTTTTTGAGCTCTTTCACGAGTTTTGTTTGGGGCCTGACATCAAATTACATTTTTCTTTGAGACTTTGCCTGTTACTGTTTTGACTTTGTTGTCTTTTGTCTGACTTTGTGTTTTGATCTTCCCTGTCACCATAGTAACTTTCTGGGAAAATGGACTAGCACTTTTGGTGTGAGGGCTTGCTTATCTACCTTTGGTGTCCACCTGGTACCTGTCTCTTATGTGTAGCTCCAAAAAGCTATAGCACACACAGTGGCCACATCCCTGTAAAACTGTCTTATTAGACAGGCTAAATCAGATTGAGGATTACCAACAGGACTCAAACCTGTTGGTGAGTTAGAGGAGTATCTACCCCAAGCATATTAAGACTTCACCCTCCAGAATGAGTGGAAGAGAATAATTCATTCCAGTAGCTATGTAGGTGGCTAAAGCTTGGGCTTATGGAGTGCTTAGAGCTTGACCAGGCATTAAAGATGCCAAGGTCATCCAATACATTCTGGGCCACTGCCAGTAATCTTGATTTTTGTGTTGCCACTTGATTTTGACGACTGTAGAAGAGAGAGAGGCTGATGACCATGTAAAACTCTGCCTCAGTTAAGTTCATATGTAAGTCAGGCCATCACGCTCATAATTACACACACACACACACACACACACACACAGATATGCACACATCACTCATTGTTCTTCTTTGAAAACAAAGGCCAAACACCATTAGTAACTTTCTATGGTCAGGTTCTTCACCTTTGTCTTCTTCTTCTTTTTGTTTGCTTATTTTTGCAGCCTGTTTCTTGACTTTTAATTTTATATTAAAGCTGGATTCTGTTTCCAGGGTGGAAGGTAGGTCTACTGTCCCAGGCTTCAGGTTTTTTTGTGCTGATGTTTTCAGACCGAGTTCTTTGAGTCTGTAAGTTTTCAGTTCTTCCCAAGGTGGTATGATCTAAGGAGGGATGTGTTCACTGCTCTTCTAGTTTTTGTGCTTGTCTGTGAAGGATCATATGCACTCTTTGCTGCCCTGGAACAGTGACTAGGGTCCCTGCTCCCTGCAACCACATGTTCTAGTGTGCTACTGCTTTTCCTCATCCTGAGACTGTGACCCAGAACCACATAGGGGCCATACAGCAGAGTCCTATACCCAGTGCCACTAAAGGGTACCTCTATCCTCCTTTTGACCAGTTCTCTAATCCCCTTACTGTCTGGGGTGAGTATTCCAGAAACCCCCCACTGATGACTCAGTCACCCCCAAGGTTTGCTGCTGGCTTTCCTTGGTGCATCTTGTGCTCAACTATCATCTCAAATGAGATAGACCTTTTCTGCTCACCTTCTAAGTTGTCTTGGGCTGAAAATTTTGTTGGTTTTGCTGCTCCAGAATTCATTTAGAAACATTGTTTTGAAGACTTTTGGAAGGGAATTTGAGAAAGCTCAGGCAAGTCCCTGCCTTTGTTCCACCATCTTGGTGTTGCCTCTCAGTGTCCTACTTTTCAAGAAGGTTATAATCTAATAGGGGAAGTTATACACACAAATAACTACCATACAAGGATAAGCAAGGTCCAGGCAAAGGGAAGATCCAGGCAAAATATTCTGAGTAATGTGAGAAAGGATAGATCAATTTCACATTTGGAGAAGTGGTGATAGTTTCAGTCTTGAAGCTTGGAAAGAGCTTCTGCAGCTAGATATAGAGGCAGCATGTTAAATTCATGGTAGATAACAGGGATAAAGCATGAACGTGAGAGAACACAGACCTGGAATAGCAGAAGAAAATAATCCAGACCGCTTTGAATGTTGAATACTGTATGAGAAGAGTGATTGTAGGCCATAAGGCTTGAAAGGCAGGCCAGAACCAGATGGTGAAGGGCAATGAATACCAGGGTTGAGAGTTAACATTTCATTTGAGAGGCAGTGTGGAGTCACTGAAAGTTGCCAGGTAGAAGGGTAATGAGATAAGAGGGGCATGTTATAAACATGACTTGATATGTAGAATAGCTTGCCTAGGTGATAGCCTTCAGGTAGGAAGATCAATCAGGACTCTGTGACAATATTCTAGGTGAAAAGAGATAAAATAATTTCAGTGGGAGTAGAGACTAGAAAAGAGATGCTGGAGATACTGTAGGAGAGAAAACAATGGAATTTGGCACCTATTGGATACATGGAATGGGGAAGAGGGAAGAGCCTGAAGACACTAAGATAGATAGGTAGATAGATAGATAGATGGCTACCCAGACAACACACCAACTAATTTAGGTTTTAAAAAGGCACAAGTGAAGATGGGAACAAGGCTTAGTAATATACAATGGTTACAAAAGAAATATAAAAATGGTCCTGTAATAATAGTATTAGAGGTGGTAAAGCTCACTGAGCTGAAAAGAGCAGAGAATGGGAGGTAGGGAGGGGAAAGAACTGAGAAAAGTCAGGAATAGGCTGCTGTGGTTATGCTGTGGAAAACAGGAAAACCAGAGATAGGATAGCAGGGCTGCCAGAGTGCATGGTTATAACCGATGGAAGAGATATGGCAGAGCTTCCCCCCTCTCACTTTGCTTGCTTTTTCTGCCTAGGTGAATGATTATTGGGCTGGAAAGAACAGAACAAATATGACTAATAGAAAGTGAATTCCCAAGATAAGTAAGAAGCTAGTAAGCGAGAACCTAGCTGGCCTTGGAGAGTTAATGTCACCTTGTTCAGATAAGCTGTGTCTTTAGGAACAGAAAGAAGTGGCAGATGGGATTGCCAAGCCACTATCTGAGATCTTTGAAAAAATCAGGAAGAATAGTATGGGTTTGGTGGGATTAGAGAAGAGCAAATATTCCACTTTAATGAAAAAGGAATGGAATAGAGCCTAAAAACCAAAGGCATGAATTTTCAGTCCTTTTCATGGGATATTTAGGAAATATTTAGAAGGGAAAATGGACACTACAAAGGAACATTTTTCATTAACAATAGGTTATACCAGACTAAGATCATTTCCTCTTTTGACTGTGTTACTTAATTGATAGATTGTAAGGAAAGATCTATCTCTATCTCTATATCAATGCTATATTTGCATATCTGTGTCTGTCTAGCTATCTATCATAAAAGTAGATTTTAGCAAGACAATATTGCTTTCAGATGACTAATGTGGAATATATCACCATGCTCTTATTATAAAGGTGACAATTACATACTCTGACAATAGTGACAATAGTAGTGATTGGGTTAAATTTTGTTAAACTGTTTTGTTTTCCTGTTATAAGGAAAAAGCATCATGGGAGATTAACAAGGAGTAAAATATAAACATTGAAATGGGTTAATAAAACATTTAAAAATGTAATATTGCATTATCTCAATTTACAGATAATAAAGATTTTATTTTCACAACTTCATAGAAGGGGATACTTAGGAGGTTTAAGACCTGAATCATCTGCAACTATCATATTAACCAGACAATTGCTGAGCTGACATTTCACATGGCCCTCCATAGCTATGGCCTTTTTTTCTTAGGCTGGCAGATTGATTGACATTTACAGTCTCAGCGAAAGAGTTCTAACTTCTTTAGTAGATATTTTAAATCTAAAACCTTAGTAGCCAGAACTCATCATGCATCACAATAAATCACAGGAAGTTATTCTATCATAGTTATTGTTCAATGTGTATCAAAGAGTTCTCGGTCCTAGTTGGATAGAGTTAAGATTTTGACCATCTGATTGAAATGATTTCATCTCTTGGGTACATTTGAGCCTAATTAGATGATGGTCTAAATGCAGTCTAGTTAGTGATTGCTTCTTTGTGAAGGAATCTTAATAAATACCTAGGGGTCAATTATTTCCCTATAGGGTATGGTGGAACTCTAGTTGTCCTAGATATTATTTGCCTAAGGTGGATTGTTGGAGTGATAGGACTTCCTAGAGATGGTCCCATGAGTATAAGAAGGTAGTCATGGTCTAGAAATGTGTGTGTGTGTGTGTGTATGTGTGTGTGTGTGTGTGTGTACTAGAAATAGATTATTAGTACTTACACAGATACAATGAAAGTATATACAGAGAAAGTAGTATACACACATACATAATTAAACATATGTACACAGGCAGACATAGACATCCATATGCATACAAACTAAATAGATAAGTATACACACACATATACATGAATATATACATACGCACATATAAAACTCCTACTCATATTTCTCCAAATTCAAAACGTGACATTATTATAACCTCTTTCTCCATCTCCATAATCCTATGCTTTTCCTCAACTGGGCTGAGCTTCTGTAAAGATTGCTATATAGAGATACAATGGAAAACCATTCACAGATTTTTAGCTCCAACAGGGTACAAAGAAAGTGGCAAAGTGACCTCTATCCTTCAATCTTGATGATCCACATTTTCAGGTTTGTTTGGAGCTGGAACATGGCTCCATTTAAATGCCCTTCCATCTTTCTCCTACAGCGGCAGTCAAGGTCAGCAGGACAGAGCTGTTGACCATCAAAAAGTAGAAACTGTTGGATCTTTAAAGCTTGTAACTATGAAATTCAGGCCCTTCTTATATGTGCCACCTAAAAGGCCAGTCTCAAAGCTTTTTTGCTTCCTTTTAGATTTTTTTTTTATTGGTCCCACACAGTTAGCTGGTGTTGCCTTGAACTCTTTGAGTTTTTCTGTTTACCTTCCCCCTTCTTTGGAGTTTATTTAGGCCATGCTGCTCCTAGTGTTCTTTTTCGAAGCCTCTCAGAGGCCTTCAGGCATTGAGAACAATGAATAAAAAGTGAATGTGTTATTATTTTGACGGGGTTATTCCTTCCAAGTCTGGTTTGCTTCACACAGGCGTGCCAAAGCTTTTACATCTCTCACCACTCCAGACCTGGCCCTCTTCTTCAAATGCTTCCCAGCTTTTTCAAAGTCCATAAATGGACCAGCAAAACTATTTCTCTGACATTTCAATCTCTGGAATACAAATCTTTTAATTGTTAAAAAATTTGATGTAAGAATTGTGAGAGGAATAAATAACACCCAACTTCCCACAATGCAGTCAAATTGCTCAAAGAATGATTGCTGTACTTCTATTAAAATTTTTGAGCAAATACTTGTTTTTTCTTAACAAGCCTTAATATCTTTTCCATTCCTCTATCACTACCATTGTTCTATTTTCCATTAACATAAAAATGTAACTTTAAAACTGAAAAGCAATTAATTTTGGAAATTGTTTTTATTGTTTAAATTTCTATGTGAAACTTATAATTGGTGTCTATGTCCTTTCCTCTATCTGTTTTCTTTGTTTGCTTTTTTGTTTTTGTATATATCAATGACTCACATACATGAGTCAAATCGGAGTTTTAGTTATACACCATATAGGAGAGCAGAAGAAGAAGACATTGATCTTGTCTGGGCTATTACTGTGAGTTATTAAGGCAGGACGTTTATGACTGGGAGGGGAATTACCTCTATTGTTTTTATTCTTTCATCTAGTTTTGCATTAATTTTTTTTCTCTGTTCTAACTAGTCATTGTTATGACTATATACAGATAGGTAGCTGATTGTGGAGTGACTCATCAGAAACATTTCCTATCTGTTAAAATATAATCAGTTTCACCTTTTGTGATGTTAATTAATGCTCATCTTTGCCTGCTACTTCTAGCCTTCTTCATTCTTTTCTCCTGAACCATATTTTCCAACTTTTTTTCATATGTTTCTCTATTCCCACATTCACTTTGAAGTCAAAAGATATCAAACGATAATTTTTTTGCAAATGCACCACAGACCAGATTCAGTGTTAGAATGGACCTCCAGATTAATTTTCTTTGGTCCATATTGTTCCAGCAAAGGGTTCTTCCTAGGAAATCTCAGAATATACTTGAAATATAGCTTACATATACGTGAATAGAAATGCCCCCAGATACTATATAGGAATTCAAGGTACTATCCAGTACAGGTCAGCGTTTATTATATACACCACAGAAAATACAGATGATACCTAAAGTTCTCACAGTAGTTCACAAACCATTATAGATACACTTCTCTTCTATCTCCATTGATTTCTGCTGGACCCGATGTCAGAAAGACCTGAAATCTCATATAGCCTTAGATACTTACTAGCTGTGTCAACTTAGACAAGTCACTTAACCTCTGTTAGCCTCAGTTTACTTATCTGTAAAATTGGGGATAATAATAACTACTTCCCAGGATTGCTGAGAATCAAATGAGATAATAATTGTAAAGAGCCTAACAGTGCCTAGCACGTGGTAAAGACTATATAAATATTAGGTATCATCATCATCATCATCATCACCACCATCATCGCATTACTATTATTGCACTTCAGTTGGGTCCCTGAAGTTATTGTACTGCCTTGAAATTCTGATTCCTCTTAGAAGGAAAACTTATCAACATTTTAGTGAGTCTGTTTTTCTCACAAAAGACCCAGAAACTTATTGAAAGGTATGAGTCTACCATGTAGTTTAGACACAGCTGGAGGGAAACACTTTTGGGATTGCTAGACAGGAGACCCATTGACATTCTCGTTAATCACATTTTCACTCCCAGGAACCCATATAGGAATCCAGCCTTATAGTATTGCTCTGAGATTTGAACTCCTTTAAGGAAAGAAATTTGGGGTAGATAGAGAGCCAATCTCTTTTGCAATTAGACTGGCACTGTCTAAAAAGATGACATAACAGAGAAAGTGCATAGCTTTCCCATATTATGGTTTAACTGGTCTATCCCTCCCTCCTTACCTCCGATACCCCTCATCTTCTTGTAGCTTCTGGGGCTATGCATGCATATTGTCCTCTCTATTTAGAGACCTTTTCATATGAAGCAGTTTAGTACTAAAAGAGGCAGGAAAATTCCTTTTGTGCAAAAGAAAGAATTTAAATAATCTGTTAATGATATAAGATATTGCAGCTACTACAGATGAACATTTTGATGCCTGAAAGGAGTAGACAAACTTTGTTTTCATAAAAACCACTAAAATATGTATATGAAGAAACCCTTCCGTAACAGAATTTGACCTGTTTTGGGCAGAAAATTAACTGTAGGGTAAATATGAAAGTCTGTATCATCTTGTGAATCCTGTAAAATAATGCTTCATGTGTATATAAACAGTTTGATGATTTAAAGGGACAGAGAAAGAAATTCTAATTAGTGAAACCTGAAAAATATGAGTACAAAGAAACACAGTTCAAAGACACAAAATAAAAATTTCTACTCTGTTGAGGACTTATAAGCTTCAGGGCATTATGGTCCCTTGACTCATTTGCACATCTATTTTATGATTAAAAAGATAAAACTCTAAAAAGAGAGAAACAATATAAACATTTGGAGACTGAGGTATGATTTTAAAAGGACTATCAGTTTCATAGGGAGAATTTGGGCTTTGACTTAAGCCACTGAAAGGCATAGGAGGAATAAGAGATGGGTAAGGAGGTTGAGACTGAAGACTGAGGAACCTGGGAAAAGAGGAAAGAAATATTAGGGGATCAAAGGCATTTTTTTTTGTGGGGGGGAACTACTTGGAAAGATTAACAGCAAAATGAGTCAACTGACCAGAAGGCTTTGGCTACTAGTTCACTATCAGGTGAAGGAAAACTGTGTTTTTATCTATTGCCTTTTCAGTGCCAGTTAAAATTGGGAAGCAGAACTTCTCAGAAGTCCATGTTTCCATTTTCAGTTCACTGAGGTGAGAGAGGCAATAGGCAGAAGGAGAAATAGACAGGTGCTACTGCTGCTTTGCTGTATGACAAGAGCTGGTTGGTCTGATCTGTACAGGCCAGAGATACTCTGCCTGATAAGCTTTGTGGTTTTGCTCTTTACGTTACTAACTAAATACCCTTCTACTTCTGATCATGAATCAGAAGAGCTTATAAAGAGTATTTTGGAGTATAGAAGAAAAGATGATTTGTCTGCTTGAAAGCAATGAGGACCAAAAGGCTAGCAATTATCTGAGATGGAGTTTTATGTTCCTCAAATGGATAAATAATGTCCACACCTGCAGTTAAGAGTTCTGAATTATCTGATAACAAGGGTTTTTCTACCTCTTAATTTCCTGACATATTCCTGTAAGTGGGTGCCATTCTGCCCCACGAATATCAAGGGCATTGTCAGGAGGATGTGGCCCAGATTTGTTTATGGGTTGTGATACATCATATTATTCATTGACTTGCTTTAATATATGATTATAGGTAATGATATTACTATTTCTTTTGCCTTATTGTCAAGCAAATGATTATGTTTAAGATCTAAAATAATCTTAAAATTGTGAATGTTTGGTTGTATAAATTGAAATAAGAATAATGATAACTCACTTTGATGTAGCGCTTAAAGTTTACGGAGTGCTTTATAAACGTAATCTCATTTTATCCTCAGAAGAATCCTAGAAGATAGGTGCTATTTTGGTTTCCTTTTTGCAAATGACGAAACCAAAGCAGACGGATATTAAATGACTTACTGAGGGTTACAAAGCTAGGCAGAATTTGAATCCAAGTGTTTTCAGATTCTGTGTTGTATCCTCTGTGCCCCCTAAGTGCTTCTTGCATTTCTAGGGGGATGTCAGAGGAAACTAAAATAGAGTGTAAATAAAAAAGTGTATTTTTCCTATACCTGGTTATCCCTAGCACCCCGAGATAACTTAAGTGTAACTACGTGGTAGTAGTCTATCTCTAGGCATCTGGTTCTACCAGAATGAGGGGACATTAGAGTGAACAAGTCACCCAGAGAGTGACTAGGAGTGTACATGATAAAATACATGGTATGAAGTACTGTGTGTGGCTATACTCCACTTGGGCTACACATGTGGCATCTTTTTTCTATCCAAGAGGCTAATGCTGCTCATTCTATATACCAAAATTTGTATGCTTGAGTTCTTGAACTTGGGATTGCTAGAAATACAATTTTGTGTTAGTGCTCTCCATAGAATCCCTAGATTCTGGGATCATGCAACTCAGGAAATTCTCTCTTTTAGCCATCAGTCTGGGATTCAAGTGCTTTTTCCTTTTGGACTGCATGGTTCCCCTCAGGCTGAAGGGGTTGTGTCACTGAAGCTCTGAGGGTGGAACTGGGAAGTTGAGACCAGGAATTGTCCTCTTAGGTTGCAAGAATGTGTGCTTCATTCATGTTTTCCTTTCCTAAGTCAGTAACTGATGGCTACTCGCTTCTCCCCACCCCAACCAGTGACCAGTTTTGCTTTCCTATGTACTGATAATGTCCACTGAAAAGGTGAAAAGAGGGGGAAAAGCCCCCAAAGGGAAGAAGTCTCCATTCTGCAATGAAGACTCTTTCAGAGGACAGCAGAAAAAGGTGCCTCCCATCTGCAATAATCAAGCCAGTCAACATACATAATTATTGAGATTCAACCTTCAATAGGGGCCATATCCGTAATCTCCCCAGGTAAATATCATCAAATGGAACACATACAGGCTCACCAAGTTTAATTGTCAACTACACAGAAACTCATCAAGTTGTCCAAAGAATTTTCCTGATTAACTCCCATTCCTTTACCTCCAACCAAAATTTGTCTTCATTCTTCTCAACAAGGTATCAATGTACAGGCCAAACCTTCTACAGTGAAATGCTTTCAAAATCCCCAATATACCACTCTAGTACATCAAATTGATCAGGGAACTTTCTGGATATTCTCCTTACACTGTGAGTGGATATTTATGAAACATCAAAGAAAGCAGGGAAGTCTCCTCTTCACCCTCATATTTGGTTAACATATTCTCCCAGGAGAGGAATTTATGGAAATATATAGAAGAGATTTATCCATTATGAGCAGGAATGTGTAGATTTTGAATAGTATCAATGGAAGGAATACTATTCCATTTATTTATCACCAGGACACCAAGACTTAGCAAGAATATTTTGCCATCAGACATTTTGCCATTGGAACTATTGCCAAATGATACCTCTGCCCATCACTTTCCCTCTGTGCTCCCCTATCTTTTACCCTTCTTCCTTATGAAATCAACAAATAAATATGCTCTGTGTCATTCTACTTGAATATAAGCTTCTTGAGGACAAGGGCTACCTTATTCTTTGCTATATCTCTAAGACCTAGTTTAGAGACTGAGGTATGGTGGGTGTTTAATAAATACTTATTGATTGCTTAAGTGTTACAAAGAATAATTATCAACAAGATCCTCTATCTACTGCAGTTGGAGGTTAAACATTTCAATCACCCTTAGAAATAATGACATGTTAATATGTCATTATGTGGGTTATGTCATTATGTGGATCACTGCATAGTCCAAACCTAATGCCTTCATTTTTCCATTCCCCCCACCCCACTCAATTCCTCTTACTTGAGAAAACTAACAGAAGTCTTCATCACTTTATATCAAAGAATACATTTTCTAGGATGAAAAGTTCTTACTATCTAATGGATGTTTGGTGCTCAATGATAAATCCTCCACTGAATTCCATTCTTAAAATCTGCATCAAAAATCTCATTGATAAACTTGACCCAGATGTTTGGGTAAATGGACAATGAGACTAAGCTACTCATTTACCTTAACATTTCTTATGGATTGGGAGCTAAGCACTTGGTATGGAATGAAAGGAATACATATTGTGTGAATTAACAAAAGATTTTAGTTTCTTTTTCAGGCCTGTCAATCTGGAACTTTGATCATGAGCACTAAAAATAGTTTAAAAGGGCACATTTCTGAAATCAGCAGGAACTCTTAGTTGAAGTATAGCTCTGGATTCAATACTCTGCATTTGACTAAAGGAAGGGAATCCAGCAATATTGAGGATTTCATGAACAAAGACAGCTTAGATCATGAATAAATCAATTTCATGTCACAACATCTTTACATCATGGCCAGTCCCTACCACCCCAAGCAGTGTAACTTGTTTGCATTATGGGCCTTTGTGAGTTTGTAATTCTAATGCAAGATGGTTCAGGTATCGGAGATAATTAATTTTATGCACCAGAAAGTGGCTGGTGTTTCATAAGTGCAAACGAGGAGAGGGAAAAAAAGTAGGAATGGAATTTGCTGTAATCAGAGGATAAGTTGCTAGCTGCAGTAGAATTATAATAGGAATGTCCTAATAATAACAGAAACAACATTTGTAAGATGAACCAGGTATGAGAATAACTAATGCTCCTCTCCAGTCCTCTGTCAGATAGCGCTCTCTTCCCCATACTTAAATCTGGACCAAAAGATTCTTCTCATTCTTTTTATCCTTCATGCCAATATGAACCTTTTGTTCCTAACTAGTTCCCCAAGGCCCACGAATCAGAGCAGCCACATAAAAGCACCATTATTCTAGGCTACAGTTCATTCCCTTCACTGGTTACCTAAAGCAACTTCTCTTTCCCGTTTCCCTCTAACCTGCTGTCTAGACCATCTTGCATTAGAAAACCCAAAGTGACATTGTTGTTTCAATTCTGCTGCAATCAGTCTCTTAGGCAATGGTACTGTCCTCAAGAACTAGATTCTTTAAGAAGAAATGCAAAGATAAAGCTTCATTTTAACATTTCGTCTTTGAGAACAAAGTAAGAGCAGCATTTCATACTTGAAAACAGATCACGAGAAGAGACTCGTATAAAATCTGTGCGTTGAACACATAGCTTAGAAAATCAACGTATGCTCCCAAAGGGGCACTTTCCAAAGATATTAGTCGGTTTATTACTTCCTCGTATAAAAATAGCTACCACTTGTATAGTATTTTAAGGTTTTTAAAATAGCTTTACAAATATTATCTCATTTAATTCTCACAATGCTGGGAGGTGGAGATTGTTATTCTCTATTATCTCCTTTTGTAGAGGAGGAAATGGAGGCAAACAGAGGTTAAGTGACTTGTCCAGGGTCACACATCTACTAAGTTTCTGTGGCTGGATTTAAACTCTGATTTTCCTGCTTCTATGTAGAATGTGCTATCCGCTGTGTAATACACACACATGTACACAAGCACAGATATATATGTATGTGTGTGCATGTGGTCTGTATACATGAATTTGTGAATGAAATAAAACAGTTACATTCAAGCATCTTTGATGTTGATGATATTCAGATTTGATGAGGATATCGAGACCCTTTGGGCTCTGGATTTCCTCAACCTTCAGCTTAGCTCCCTAGTCCATGTTGGACAAAGCCTTGCCCATGAACACTCATGATGTTTACCTTGGTTGTAAGTAAAGGCCTTTTAAAAATAGAAGTATAGACTACTTTCTAGAACCTTTAGAAAACTGTGCAGACAAAAACAACAAAATTGGGAAGGCTTTTGGTAGAATTGTTTACTAACATGAAATAGATGGCTGCAACTACATTTCATCCTGTTCTTTAACATATGTTTATCTATCTAGCTATCTATTTATCTATCTAATGTGTGTGTTTACACATAATACATAAATGTTATGCAAAAAGTATATTGTAGCAGATGCCTTGCACAGATTAAATGCTATTTTTTATATGTCTCTAAAGTCTGTGTCTCATATTAATACAATGGATTGTCAGTTTTTTCCATTGTTCCACTTCAAAGCATGCAATTATATTGCCTTAATTGGAAGCACTGATGTGTTTTCACCAAGGATGTTTATTTGTATTCTGACTACTGAGATATAAATATGGGACTATTTGTTAATTTTAGTTTTCAACTTACATGGATCTTTGATGTGTGTGTGTGTGTGTGTGTGTGTGTGTTTCCATTTCCGTTTTCTAAATACTCATACAGGGGTTTATTGCCACAGGAAACCTAAGAATTTATGGTTACATCATCTATGATCTTATTTTTGTTATAAGTTATAAGACAATGACCCTTTTTGTATTTTTAAGGGTCACAGGTATATTCTGGGCCATGTAGCTCAGACCAATACTGGGACTCAGGGATATGTGCATTATCACAGAACCAGTCATCCAGGGTTTTCTCTAAAGAAAGTGATGCCAATCACATATCCAGCAAATATTTATCTGGCTAGCAGGGATCTGTTTGGTCAGCAGTGACATGTTATTAGTGAAAATAGAGTCTCATCCACAACTTTTTGAGAACTGAATCACCTTAAGGATTTTGACCTGAATGACATTTTCATCCCATCTGACCCTATTGATATCAACGGACATTAATTCTTACCTAAACTGGAAATAAGTACATTGCCATAAACTTTGTCAGAGGAACTTTGACCTTTGTATGTTATGTTGGATTTTCGTTAAAAAGACAGAAGATGTTATGGGCAGCCTCAGATTATATACTCTTCCTCCAACTTTTCATGTCAAGACTGAATGATTGCTCCTCTGTTCTGTTACAGACAGACTTAAGTATAGGAACCAGGCCTCTGATGTGATTGGTATAGGGAAGTCCCAGAGGAGGAAATTCCCTTTACCAATGCAGATAAGTACCTTTTATGCAACTGACATGGTTTTAGAGAGTTGTCAAGAACACTGCTTTAGTCATGGTCACTTAGCTCATCTGTTAGAGTTGATACTTAAGCCTAAGTTTTTCCTTGGTTCTGAGGTCAGTTCTCCATCCTCTAGAGCAAAGGAATCAAACATGAGGGCCATGGTGTTTTTGCCAAACTAGATTAAATGTAATTAAGGAATATTTAAGAAAATGAATAAAAATACAATAGAACACAGATAATGTTAACATGTGGTTTTCTAAGTCAATATGTGACCTGCAGGGATCCTTCTGTATGGGTTAGTGTCCCTGGTCTCCCTTTGAGTTGGACACCTATGCTATCCACCATGCTGCTCCTTCTTTGGCTGTAGAAGGGCCTCTTATTCAGTTATTGCTTGCACTAATTGGCTACTGAGGTCTAAATCACCAGCTAAAAATTGGGTGATTTTGAGCTTCAAGAAGCATCAGGACTTACGCTTTTTGAGTTAATGGGAAAAAAAGAAGGAAAGAATACTTACTAAATGAGTTAAAGAAAGCCAGCAAATATATTAGTATCATATTTGTACTTCTATTGTCAAATTAAAAATCTAAGGGAAGGTTAGAGAGGGTGTTTACAGAGTTACTCTTCAATTGTTCTTAATGTCTTGCAGGATTTGGAAAGTTAGAAGCAATTTTGGGTCAGTTAATATTTTCCTATACTAACATGTGTAGTTAAGGATCAAACTCTTTCTTAAGTTATAGAATCACAAAAATCTCAAAGTGGAATGTATATCAGCGGCCAATTAGTTCAATTAATACCTAAGAATTATCTTTATCAGTTGGGGATTGAGTCGATAGAGTGCCGGATATGGAGTAAGAAAGAATTGAGGTCCAATCCTGTCTCAAACACCTATTTGCTCTATGACCTTGGACAGGTCTCTTTAGTTTCCAATGGAGATGATAATTGTAGCTGTCCCACAAGATTGTTGGAAAGATCACATGAAATTACAGAGAAAGTAGCTTGCAAACCTAAAAAACACCTTATAAATGTTGGTTATTATTATAAACGACCAGTAGTCATTCAGTCTTTGCTTAAAGATCTTCAGCAAAGGTGGCCACTACTTGCTAAGGCAACTCATTCCACATTTGGATTGCTCTAATTATTATGAAGTATTGTCTTACATCAGACCTACAGTTTTGTCTCAGTAACTCCTTGCCATTAGTCCTGCTTCTGACCTCTCTGACCCATCAGGACCCATCTAACCCCTCTTTTATGTGACAATCCTTCAGATATTTAAAGATAGCTATTGTGATCCCTCTCCCTGTCCCAAACCAACTAATTAGCTTTCTCTTCTCCAAGCTATACATTCCAAGAACCTTCAGTAATTCTCAAAGGGCATGCCCTCAGGGACCTTTAACCTGATGGTTGCTTTCCTCAGGCTGTGCTATGGTGTCCAGATTTGTTTCCAATCCTCTTGACTTGTCTTGGCCATCATATTCTTGTTCCTTAATGCTCTGCTTTGCTTAATGCGCCTAAATCACATTAACATTAGAGGAGAAAATAGAGCTCTGACCCAAGGATTTACTTTGTTTTTTTCTTTTTTTCTCTTCTTCATTGGCAAAACATTTATCACTGTGTGCATTTTAGGTGCAGTGTTTAGTTAGACAGTTTGTTCTGTCTTTTCCCACCACACATGCAACTGTGACAATGAATATTCAATAGAGACAGCACAATACAATGAATGAGAAGTTGATGTTGGAGTTAGGAAAATCTGGGTTGGAGTTCAACCATCATAAAAAACTGGCTGTACAAGTTCCAGCAAAACTCTTACTATCTCATTGAGCCTGAACAATTCTCTATAATTTATAGAATGTCTGCTGATTTGGGTTGGTAAAGAGAGTTTTTTTATTGGGAGTTCCCTGCACCAAGGAAATCCCAAATCTAATCTGTTCTCCCCAAATAATCCCTTCTCTTGCCTACCCCTACTAAGGGGAAAAACCAAAACAAAACTGAAAAGGGAATATGAAGTCATTATAACAGATTATAAACTTTCTCTTTCATTATTCAGCTTGGCTCCTGGCTATTGTAAATGCCATCAGTAGAATGTAAAATGGGAAGCAAAATTCAAATCAGCTCATTTTGCTCTTTATTTGGAAACTCTAGCAATAAGAATGATGAAGACAATAAAAAAAATAATTCACATTTCTGTAATGCATTAAATTTTGCAAAGTACTTTCTTTGTAAAAGCTTCGTGTGGTAGGTAGTGCAAACATTATTATGTTTATTAAACAGATGGGGAAACTGAGGCATGGATGAGTCACGTGATTTGCCCAAAGTCCATTATCTAAGTATTTAGATGATTTATTTGCTTCGAGTAACATACGAGTTTGATAGAAATGAGTAGATAATGTAGTTCAATCTCAGTTGCCACCCCGAAATCGGAAACTTAGTCACCATTAGATCTATCTTACAATGGAGTAGGCCTCTTTAAGAGGTAGGGAGTGGGTTAAAAGATACAGCAGCAGAATAAAACTCATAGAGGTAAGTGACCATTTGCATAGAGCCTCCACTCCAGGAAGCTGATTTGGTTCTGGCTGTCTCCTGCTGTTTGGTGCAGACCTTGCGCAGTTTCTCTGAAAGTTTCCCCAGGTAAGGTCAGAAGAAATTCTTAACATTTGCAGGATTCCTTAAGGGTCAAGGCATCACATTATCTCAAATGTATAACACATTAGAGAAAAAACTAACACGTTATGAGGGGGAGGGGGTGAGCTGATCTAATTACATTCTCACTTAATATAATAGTGAAAAACCTTCTTAAAACAATAACAGGTAAATTTTGACTCCAAAGTGGGTAAAAGGAAGATGAGAATATAAAGCCAGTCTAACCTCAGGGAGGGGCTCTGAGCAGCCAGGAGGCAGATTTAGGATGTTGAGGCTGAATGAAATTTGAATCCCAGAATCATGGGCCCTTAGTGTTGGAAGGGACCTCTGATCCAAACCATGGTTAAAAGAATCCTCTCTACAACATACTTCATGAGCCTTTACTTTTTGTCCATCAGTAAAGGGGAGCTCACCACCTATCTACCTGTAGGTAACTAATTGTTTTCATGTTTTCTCCTTGCCTCAAGGCTGAAACTGCTTTTTTACAATGTCCACACTTTGCTTTAAATTTTACCTTCTTGTGCCCAAACAGACCAATATCATTCCTTCTTGGTCAAAGTAGCCTTTCAAGTACTTGAAGATAGAGATTAGATAACCTGTGTTTAAATCTTAGCTCTGACACATACTACTTACACAATTTTATAATTCATCTTAAATCTCCAGGTCTCAGTATTTTTATCTGTAAAATGGGGGAATTGGATGAGATGATCACTTAGACCCTCCCATCCTTATGGTTTATAACTAGGGAAGCTTTCAATCACAGACCATTCAAATAATGACAAAAACTGTTCTGAACAGACTGTAAGAAAGTCTTGGATGTGAAGTCAGAAAACGTGGGTTTGACTAGACCTCTGACCCTTATTAACTATAAAATTTTGGACAAATATCTTTAACTCTTTGGACCTTGGTGAAGAACAAGTACCATATGAAGACTGGACTCTCGTTGAGGTTATTTCTAGTTCTAAAGACTGTGCCCTAGAGGAGCTGAAGGAGAACACCATGTTCTGCTCTCCTGGACATTGCGAGCAACTAGGTGGCACAGTGGATAGAGCACCAGGTCTTGAGTCAGGAACACCTGAGTTCAAATGTGGCTCTAGACACGTGTAAGCTGTGTGACCCTGGGCAAGTCATTTCACCCTGTTTGCCTTAGTTTCCTCATCTGTAAATGAGCGGGAAAAGGAAATGGCAAACCACTCTGGTATCTTTGCCAAGAAAACCCCAAATGGTATCATGAAGAGTCGTATATGACTGAAAATGATTGAACAACAACACGTTGAGAGCAGGGACTCTATTTTACCTTTGGATCTCTAGCACAGTCTCTTTGATATAGCAGATCTTGATAAATGTTTATTGTCTGACTGACTGAAGGCTATTTGACTAGGATTCAGAAGTCCTGTATTCTAATTCTAACTCTGCCACATATTAACTGAATGACCTTAGGAGAGTCACCTGATTTATCTGATCTTCAGTTTCAAAATCAGTGTGAGTTAGTTTCTTCATCTTCAAAATCAGTAAGAATGAATAAGCATATAGAAAGTGATTTTTATGTGCCAAATGCCCATCAATAGAAATTCAAAAGGAGAGATGGTCCCTACCCTTAAGTTGTTTTTAATTAAGGAGGCAGCCCATATAAAAGGAGTGGTCAGAGACAGGTAGCTTGAATTGGAGTGTGACAAGGATAGTGGGTGGAGCCATAGGCAAGTAGATTGACACAACCTTCCTGTTAGCAATGGAAGTAAGGATTTGATTATGGTTCCTTGACTATAAAATGCAGGTGAGAAGGCTGAGAAGCATCAGCAGCAGAGTATCACGCAAGCACAAGATGAGGGCTAAAGTGAAACATGGCAAGGGTCACCTAAATATAGGAGGTGATATGATCCACTTGCCAGTCAAGATGGTACTGGGGTCCATGTTGGGAATTCTGGAGCTGAAAGGCTTAAGTTCCTCAGGCTATTGGTCTCTGGTCTGGGTGATAGGACAAATCATGATAGATGGTAGGAATAACAACAATCAAGGCAAATGGTGGGGAACCTGCAGCCTTGAGGGCACATGTGGCCCAGAGAGGCTATTCCAGGGTTGTCATGAGGATCATATTATGAAGGGTCTTGAGAAATGATAACATTTTATAGAAGTGTAGAGTCTCATTATTATATCAAACTGAAATCACAATTGACTGTCTACTCCCTACTAACCCTCACCTACCACCCCTGTCCCCTTCCAGGTTTGACCTTTTCAGGTAATGTTACCACCATTCTTTCAGTCATTCAGACTTGAAATCCCAGTGGCTCGTCCTCAACCATATCCAAGAACAATTTGCATCTATGTAATGCTTTAAAGATTGTGAATCACTTTGTATACTTTATCTCATTTGAGCCTAACAACAATTCTCTTAGGTACTAATATTATCAACCCTGAGATAAATGATTATTTCTTTCATCTATTGATGACTAATTATTGAATTAGGGCCAAAAATTTTCCCCTTTTCTACATCCTCATCCAGAAATCAACCAGTGTGGGAAATCTTGGACAAAGACTTAACCAAGTTAAGATCTAATCAAAGACAGCAAAGAAATGATTCTGGTCATTGTGTTTACTCAGACAGGTCTGGGAAAATATGGATTCTCCATTTTGTCAGATGGGTGATAGTGAAATTGATAAATCTCTTTGACTAAGATTTGGGTGCTCAATGTCACGTATCCGAAGACTCCCATTGGAATAAGCCCACCTCTCATTATAATATTCATTCTCTCTCATTACTTGTTAACTAATCAGAGTCAATTGCCCCCCTCAAGAGCACCCACCCTTCCAAGGGCATATAAGTGTTGCGTGGGTTCCGTGAGGGGTATTTGACATCCAAGAGTGTCACTGACCATTTTATTAATAAAAAGTGAGCATTATTTTTAAAAAAATTATTAATTACCCAGAAACTATGCCTTCTGAACTTCTTTAATGTCATGACCCTTTACAAATGAGGAAATTGAGGCCCAGAGATTTGAAGTGAGTTGCCTGGGATCACAAAACTAGAGACAAGTTGAGGTAGAATTCAAAGCTAGGATTTCTTGACTCTGAATTCAGAACTATTTTCACTGTCAAGATTACTTTTCAGCAGTTGTCAATTTGTACCAACTCTATTTCCTCAACGTTTCTTGCATTCATTCATTCCTTTCCTTTGCCATTGCTACCATATGCCCTCACCATGTCATTCTCAAGTTAAAGAATCAACTCTTTCCCACATTTTGAAAATTAGAATTTATTTTCCCTGGACTACTAGCCTCTTTCTTGTCCTCCATCATTCCTCAAAAATTAACAGTGCTGGTGATCTCATTTATAAGCTGTGTTAGGATCTTGGGATAGGATTCATTTGGGCCTGGAGTCATAGCCTCTTTTAATACAGATAGTTCCTCCCTTCACATCTCCTCATCCAATGTGTGTATCAATTTCCCATTAGCTTTGTTTGTTTTGTCATTTGCAGATTGAAGGTTATAATCCATGATAGACTAGATGGAAGCCAGACAGTGTATGAGTAGCTCTGTTCTCTCTCCTTTAAGTCTTATCAACAGATAATGAGTTATCTAATATTGGCAATTGATAGGCAGATACTGAGTGACCATGAGGACCTCCTGGAGGCCTCAGAGAACTGTAGAGTTGGAAAGTGACTTAGAAGCCATCTAATCTAGTCCTTTTGCTTTATGGATCAGAAAATTAGGGCCTAGAGAATGGATTGAGTTGTCTAGGTTCATAGAGGTAGACAGTAATATATTGGTTGAAACCAGGCCTTTTGATGCCAAAGCCAGTATACTTTCAAATCCACCACATAGCCTCAAGCAGACTGGGATTCCTAGTAAAGTACAAGTCGGATTCAAAGACTTCTGAGGTGTCATGGGACCATGGGAGTCTATGATTCAAAGATTGTACATTTGTCTCAAGCAGTGGGTCTATCCATTCATCATCACTATCACCACTGCCACCACTGCTACCATCTTCATCATCATCCTCATCCTCATCCTGATCATCACCATCATTCATTATCAGGGGTAGGAGTTCTAATATGGCCTCAATTAATATAATTACTGAAAGTTCAGACTCCTCAATGGAGCAAGTCATAGAAATAATCAATCAATTGAAGCATAGTATTTTCTCTTTTTTTTCTTGTGTTTTTTTTTTTCATTTTGTTTGGATTCTTTCTTCATAACATGACTGATATACAAATATGTCTAATAGGATTGTACATGTATAACCTATATTAGATGTATTAGACTACATTCAGTCTTGGGGAGGCAGGAGGGGAAGGAAGGAGAAAAAAGTTGGAGCTCAAAATCTTATAAAATTGAATGTTGGAAACTATCTTTACCTGGAATTGGAAAAAAATACTATTAAATGGAAAAACCAAACAAACAAAGAACAAAAACAATCAATGGATGGTCAAAATGAGAATAGAGGATACAGGTTTGGAGAAAAGCCTCAGAGACAGAATTGCAGTTTGGGAGAAGAGATTGATCATGTCATCAGAGAGACTGGACCAATGGTTGACAAACCAGTAGCCTAAGCAAGGAGATATCTTGTAGGATCATGAAATCTTGTACCAGAGAAGAATGTAAAGTTTGAATTCAAGAAAAGACCTCTAGGCTGGGAATTGTGATTTACCCTTTTGACACACATCTTTTCTCCCTTTATTTCTCACTACCATTGTTCTATAAGTTTGACCTTGTGTGCATTTTTGGGGGAGTGAGCCACATGATTTTGGGGATGTTTGTACTGACTATTTCTACTATGCCAACTCAGTAAATACTTTTCCCAAAACCTAAGTGCTGTTCCTGGCTATTTATTTATGGGGAACATAAGTGGGAGCTTGTAAATGACAGGGTCAGAAGCGTAACTCCTCAAGGTTACCCCTTGAATTCAGAGAAAGAGTCAGATCCTCTCTGGGGAGCCAACCCTTGAGTATGAGTAGGATATGGGGAGCAAATAAGAGAGTAAACTACTTGATTGTGGACCAGAATAAAATTTCATTGGCATAGGGAACTGTCAGAGAGGAAACTCCCTTTATCAATGCATCTTAGCACATATCCTTCAACCGACTGTTGTAATGTTAATAGGATATAAGATCTTCCCTAATTACTAATAGGCTCAGGTGGAGCCCATTAAGGGAAGCTTTCTTAGGGGAAAGCTTGCTTGAAGGAAGGCATTAACACCTTTTGTTAATTTCTAATTAGGTACTGAGTCAGAAGGGTTGTGATGCTCTCTGGCTCTAAAAAGGGTATATATACCCTGAGGTTAGCATTTTGCTTTGGGGCTCACTCATTGGAAAAGTGTTATTGTGATTTAACCAGATAAGACTTTGGGTAGCTGTTAAGAAGCAGCCCCTCCCCCTCCGCTCCGCTGTTCCCCCTCCCCAACTTGGAAAAACCCAGATATTGGTGCTTCTTTCTTTGGTAACTATGTCTGTATTGCCTTGGTCAAACAGTTGAATTTGTCTGTTGATCTGTTGTAATGGTAATTAATTTAAATTTGGACACCCCTTTTTGTTATGTCAAGTAAGCAGGTACTTAGCTCTTAGTAACTAATGGAACCTTTGTGGCTAAGAGGCAGAGGGTGTGAACTCTGTCTCCTGTTGCTGACATAACAGGAAGGGTTTGGCTCAAACAGGAAGCCAATGCTTTGTGTATATAAGAAAAGCCCCAGAGAGAGACAGTCAGAATTAGAATTTTTTTCTCTTGGCAGGCTCCTGGTAGAGGAGAGAGAGTTTCTCTCAGTGAGCATCTGGAAGCTGACTGATAACTGAGAGAGGATATCCTTGAGACCAGAATCTGGTGAAGGCTGAAGTTGCTGCCAAGAAGGCTTCCTGGAAGGCTGAGGTTTCTTCCGGAACCTAGGGCTGGCAGAACTGCTGGAGGACTGAAGAAGCACTACTGGGATAATATTTTGTTTGTTTGTGGCTTGGTTGATCCTTGAGTTCCTGGAAACAGAAGTTGTGGAGGTTTTGAGATGTGCTGGACCCTGTGAACTTTGATGTGTAGCAGGAACTGCCTGTGAACTTCAGTGTGTAGCAGGAACTACCTGGAAGACTGGATGAGGACCTGGGAGCTGTCTGCCTCTGAATCCAGGTGACTGTTGGGTGGATTCAGGTAGGAGCTGGGACCATGGAAGGGGATCCAGAGAATCTGAGAGACCACCCTGAGTCAAGATGAAGAAAAGACCTCTCCTTGGATATTGAATGCAGTGATAAAATTGAAGTTTACTAGAGACCAAGGGGTGGAGGTTTGTATAATTTTCTAATGATTGTATTTAGTGATTAATGATACTTAGTGACTGATTGCTAGATAAGTGACTGATTAAGTTAATCTGTAATTGCCCCATGAGTGGAAGACATACTACTGTATTTTGAGATCACTGAATGACTGAGTAAGGAGTCAAACCTCCTTAGGGATACCAGATGATTATTCTTTATTCTTTGTTCTAAATACCATGACCACTTTGGTGAAAACTATGTGGCCATTTTAATGTTAAGCTGCTGTGAACACTATATTGTGATTTTCTGTGATAAGATATAATGTTGTGAATATTATATTGTGATTTGTTGTGAATGTTTGCCTTGATTTGTTATGGAACAAATGGGGTGTTGTCTATACAATGTAATCAGAACCTTAAAAGCTGTTCACAGTAGCATTCTTTTGGGAAGCTGCTTGTGCATGGCATTACATCTGTGCTAATTTCTCAGACAGAAGCCCTGTCTGGTGGTCTTTATTTCAGCTTTTATTTTCTTTGTTTGCATTTTCTCTGAAGTTTGGGGTGCTGACTTTTCTCCTGAGCTAGTAAATGTAATTTAAAAAAAGATTGTTTACCTCTTAAACAGCTATCTTTTCTAGTAAAGTAGATCTAAGAACCTGTGCTAACAGCCATCCTGGGTATGCCAGCATGGTTGCTGCTACAACTGTCTAAGAGAATCTTCTGAGGGCATTGAAAGTTTAAGTGACTTCTCCAGGATCCCATGACCAGGGAGCATCAGAGACAAAACTTGAATCCAGAGCCTTATGACTATGAGGTCAGTTTTCTATCCACTATTCAACAGTTTTCCTTCTTTGTTATTGCCTTAAAAATTCATATTTCAAAAAGCCTTCTTCGTTGTCCTGACTGTTTTTCAGAAACCTTATTTAACTTATTCTGAGATGGAGCTTTTCTTATCTTTCTTTTGCAATGGATCTGGTCATTACTGTGTGTTCCTTCTTGAATATAAACATAAGACTCATTTTACAGCCTACAAAGTATTTTCCTTAAGCACACACTCTCTCTCTCTCACACACACACATACACACACACATAACCCCATGAAGATGCTAATAGAAATAATAATAACTCACCGTGTACCTCCACATTGCCCTTTAGGTGACCTGAAATTTCCAATCTTTGGAGACTGTGATATTTCACGACTTGCAGCCAAGAGGCATCACTGAAAGAATTTTGTTGGTAAAAATATTTCCTTTTTTGGGAGCAGCTTGGGAGTCATTAAAAACACTGAGAAATCTCCCAAAGGTCATTCGCCTCATTCTCTTGTTTAATCTTGGGCCTGGTTGGGTATATAGTGCTATCTGATGCACACACACATACATATACATATGTCCATACATATAACACACACATAGCTAGGCGAACACAATTTACGTGTCACATGTGTACATTATGCATGTGTGTGATGTAAACACAAAGGGCATGTGCATATGCATACACATAACCGTGTGTATGCATAATGCACATATATGCATACATATATGTATATATATGTGTCTGTGTGGTATGAATGCATGCATGTATGTGTATCTATCTATCCCTATCTCTCTCCTCTCCCCTCCTCTTCCCTTCCCCTCCTTTCCCCTCCCCTCCCCTCCCCTCCTCTCCTCTCCTCTCCTCTCCTTTCCCCCCTCCCTCTCTCTCTTCCTCTCTCTCTCTTCCTCTCCCTCTCTCTTTCTCCCTCTCTCTCCCTCTCTCTCTCTCCCTCTCTCTCTCTCCCTCTCTCTCCCTCTCTCTCTCTCTCTCTCTCTCTCTCTCTCTCTCTCTCTCTCTCTCCTCTGTTTCTGTCTCTGTCTCTGTCTTTTTGATGAGCCAGCCCTAAACACAACAAAGAAGCTCCTGGTAAGGGTGAATAGGCTGTACTACATTATCAATGAAGGGCTGTGATAGAAAGGAAGCATACAAGATGAAACATTATAAAAATGCCATCATATTATATATAGATTTAGAAGCTACCTTAGGTGTTATGTAGTTTCCTCCTTTCCCCCATTTTACAAATTAAGAAATCATTCAATTGATTATCATGTATTTATTAAGTTACTACTAATTGCCAAAACATGTTTTGGGCATTGGGGATATACAAGCAAAAGTAAAAGCAGGGCTTGTCTTCGAGGAGGTGATAGTCTATACAGGGGAGACGACATATATGGATACTGAGGTAGTTAGGTAGTGCAGTGTGTAAAGTGTTAGCTTTGGAATCATAAAAAACTAATTCAAATCCTAGCTTAGATACTCACTATGTATGTATATGTATATGTATGTATATATACTATGTATGACCCTAGCCAAGTCACTTCCTCTGCCTTAGTTCACCCATCAACAAAAAGGGATAATCATCGCACCTACTACATAGGGTTGTTGTGTGGGTCAGGTGAGAGTACACTTTTCAAATCTTGAAATGCCGAATGAATGCTGGGTGTTAGAAGCATAAACCTATTAATTGTGGGATTCAAGAAGGCTTCATAGATAGAAGTTGTATATGAACTCAGCCTTGTAGGAAGTGGGGAATTTTATAAGATGAAGGTGAGAAGTTAGTGAATTTGAATTATGGGTAATGACTGGGACAAAGGCACAGAAGTGATAAGTGGGAGAGTGTTGTGGATGACGAGTTTCCCAGACCTGAAATTCGCTTCCTCCTCACCTCAGAATCTGCAGTTTTCTACAAGGCCCAGCTCATTTGCCAACTTCTATACATGAGGTCTTTCCTGAACCAGTCCAGATTTGGTTTACTGGGGCCTATCAGGTCTCTCCGATTTGTGTCTTTTGAACATGGTGAGTATTTCCATGGCCATCTTCTATAATGAGCTCCATCCTACCAGGGCTCGTCATGATTCCTTTTGACAAAATTTCAAATTCACTTTTTAACCTTCATTTCATTTATATTATTTTAACCTACATCCTGGTGGGTAAGCACCCAATAATAGCTTCCGTCTGTTTGCACATTTGGTGGGTATTTCACCTCTTAACTATTTTTCTAAACCCTCCCATACTTGCTACCTTCTAACTCAAAAGCTTTATCCCACTCTTATCTTTCTCTTTGTGTTGTTTTTCTTTGAAAACAGAAGTATAAATTCTTTAATTTTTGAACTAAACTGCACATGGATCTTCTACGTCAATTTTAACCCAAAGAGAAATATTTAAGTCATCATTTAACAATGGTAAATTAGCTTAAACTGATAACTATTTTCTATGAGGATTTTTTAAAATAACTTCTGAGTATAACTTACATAGTGTAGTCAGAGGGAGGAGACGTATATACGTGACCAGAGAGAAGACAAACAAGGTGAAGGAGGGGAAGAGAATAAGCATCTATGAAACACCTACTGTATGCCAGGCCCTGTGCTCAGTGCATTACAAATATTGTCTCATTTGATCTTCACAACAACCCTGGGAAGTGTTATTATTATTCCAATTTATAGTTGAGGAAACTGAGGCTGAGGAAGCTTGAATGATATAGCTATTAAGTATCTGAGACTGGATTGGAATTCAAGTCCTTCCCACTCTAGCCCTAGAACTCCATTCACTGCACCACCTAGCAGCCCATGTAGCTAGGGCAAAATTTTGTGAAGGGAGGAGATGGAAAAGCAAGCACAGAAGGGGGGTGGGGGAGGTGTCAACTTGCACATGAAATTCTGTTAGGCATAGAGTAAGTCAGCAGTTAAATACTTACTGTATGCCAATCACTGTACTAAATGCTGGGGATACATTAAAGGCAGAAATATAGTCCCTGCCCTCAGAGCATACATTCAAATGATGATATGACACCCAAATGGCTGGATACACAGATGATGTGTATCCATAGGATGAAAGGTAATTTGAAAATGGAAGCCATTAGCAGTTTGAGCCTGAGAAAGCGCTCTGCATGAGTTCAGATTTCAGCTGATCTTTGAAGGAAGACAAAGACACTAAGAGGGGCAGGTGAGGAAGGGAGCATCACAGGAGTGGGGGGCCTGGCAAGGTTGAGGGACAGGGATTTCCTGAGTCACTTTTCCTGCTCTTGCTGGTATGGTTTGAAATTTCTGGGTAGGCAGAAAAATGGGAGGAGAGAGAGAGAGACAGACAGACAGACAGATAGACATAGAGATACAGAGACGCAGAGAGACAGAGACAGGAAGACAGAGACAGAGAGCCATAAAGACACAGAGACAGAAAGACAGAAAAAGAGACAGAGACAAAGAGAGATAGAGAAAGATGCAGAGATACAGACAAAGATGGAGACAGAGAGAGGAGACAGAGACAGAAACAGAGAAAGGAGGAAGTATATAGCAAGAAATAGTAGCAGAGAAGTGCAAAGAAAGGGAGATGGAAATATTTCCCCTCCATTTTCCATTTGAAGTCCTATTTATTAGATTGGTAAATTTCTGGTAAAACATGTTCTTCCCCATCTCTGTGAAATACACTTTCTTAATAGGCAAGAGCCCATCATTGCAATATCCAAAATGAGGGTTCAAAAAATCTTGTCATTTGATTCATCATCTAGACGTTTCTTTTTAATTCTCATACTGGATGAAGAAATGATATCTATCCTTCTTTATCCATGTCCCTAATTCTCTGGCTAGGATTTCAAAATCCCTTAAGGGACTTTACAAATTTTTTTTTCCTCTGGTGCTATCATTGATCGCCCTGTGAATTGGGGTTGTTGTTCAGTCATTTTTAAGTTGTGTCCAATTGTTGATGACATCCTTTGGGGTTTTCTTGGCAAAGGCACTGCAGTGGTTTGCCATTTCCTTTTCCACCCATTTGACAGATAAGGACACTAAGGCAATCAGGGTTCAGTGACTTGTCCAGGGTCACATAGTTAGTGAGTATCTGAGGCCACGTTTGAACTCCTGACTCCAGAACCTGTGCTCTATCTATCTACTGCGCCACCTTGATGTAGCAGCAGGTACAATTTGATGGATTTGATCAATTATGGCAGTTTCTCTATCAGATTAGACACATGCTCCAAAAAGCCAACACGGCTCCCTTTTGGTCTTGTCAGGATATAGCCAGTTGTATATATAGGATGCAAGCCTCCTCTGAAGTCCTCTTACTGTTCGTATTTCTCATTTCATGCTTCTCATTTACTGTCTTATACTCTCATTTTTTTCTTCATTGTATTTATCTTCTGATATTTTACATTCTGGCTGCACACAGGCCACCTTTCTAGTTCTATCTATAATGAAGCAACTTTCAGAAATTTCTTGAAGCAAAGATTTTGGGGAAACTGCTAATGGCAGAAGAAATCATTTATTTTTTGGATATCCTGAATATGCCTTGTACTCTCCTGTGACTCAGACCATTCCACATAGCTGGCACATTGTCCTTTCTCTCCTCCGTTACCATCGGTATTCTACTCACACTTCAAAATTCAGCTCTGATCTCACCTCCTCTCTAAAACCTGAGCAGTTGGTCTAAATGATCTCACCCATTTGCTGACTTTTATGGTAATTTTTCATCTGTAGAATAATTAATCAAATATTTTATTGTATGTATCGTAAATGCATAGTACATATTGTAAATAACCATGCATTATAATGCTGCTTCTGTTATATTTTGAACTATTATTTAAATTCTTTATGGTTGTTTAACTTTTCATGTTTCTAATGTCTCTCTGAGTATCTTCCTTATAACCAAAGACTTCTTTGTGTCACCTTTAACACCTAGAACTATGCCCTGAATGATATGCTTATTGATTAAATGATTACATTATGGTAGATAAAGAAAAGAAATTAAATCCGTATTTTTTATTTTAAAGACTTATTTGACCTTATGCTTCCTACCTTAGATGTTGCCAGCTATATTCAAAAATCTATGACTGCTTTTCTGATTCCAACATAAACTGGTTAATTTTCAACTAGTTTATTATCAAAACAGAATTATACCAAATGATAATTAAAGCACAATATCATTCTGAAAGATTTCTCTAGTTTAAATAGCAGGATTATTCCAATAGATGTGACAAAGCCCTACAATACCACTGAGATGTGCACCACACTTTTCATAGAGATAGCCTTTCACAATGTTCCATAGTTAAATAATGGAAAAAAAAATTACAGAAATCAGTGATTACAAGATAGTGTTTGGAGAATAAAGGAGAATCTTTGGTCACACAGTCAATGGCAGAGAGACAGTAAATGTTTCAAATGGGAATTATATTAATACATTCTTAACAGTATTCAACACTGTACATATGTGGCATTATGAAACTGATCAGATTGAGTTCATATAATACATTTTACATACTTTTATTAAATTACATTCAAATTCAGTGCTTTGTAAGCATCTGGAATGGAACTGTCATTTTTAATTTTACAATCTGTTCAATAGTTAAATAATTTAATGCAAAAATTAATGCAGTATTTTTGAAAATGTATCAGGATTTATATAAAATTAAATTCCTTTGTCTTTTATCCCTGAATTGCAAAGATAATATGGTCTACTATGGCACTCAAATTTTATTTTCTCCTGGAAAGATTTGTCTTCGTTGGGCTTGGGATATAGTAGTGTTAGAGATTTAATCAAATTGATGTAATAATAATCATAGATACAGAACTGAAAGTGACCTTGGGGGCCATCAGGTCCAACCTTCTCCTTTTACAGGTGAGGAAACTGAGGAACTGAGAAGATAAGTGGGATACTCAAGTTCACATAGCTATTAATAATCTGAAGCATGACAAACTCATACCTTTGTGATGCCAAATCTAACATCCTGTCCTTAGGTATCTAAGTGTCTAAGAGTGGAACCAGCAAGATCTGAGTTCAAATTCAGTCTCAGAAACTTGCTAGCTGTGTGACAGCGGGCATATTACTTACCCTCTGTTTGCTTCAGTTTCTTCATTTGTAAAATGGAGACAATAATAATACTTATCTCTCTCAGGGTTACTGTGAAGATCAAATGAAATAATATTTGTAAAACACAGCAAATCGCCTGGCATATAGTAGGTGATATACAGATGATGATGATGATGATGGTGATGATGATGATGGTGATGAT
>CM053586.1:325188828-325228232 GCA_028646515.1 Pseudochirops corinnae
GCATATGGAAAAGGAGCTTCAAAAACTGAGGAGAATAATTCACTAAAAACTAGAATCAAACAAATTGAAGCCAATGACTCTACGAGGAACCAAGAATCAGTCAAACAAAACATCAAGACTGAAAAATTAGAAAAAGAGGTAAAATATCTCAATGGAAAAATAACTAACCTGGAAAACAGATCTGGGAGAGACAATCTGAGAATCATTGGTCTACCATAACTCATCCTTTTCAGCCTCTCTCCATCTTCACTGCTCTTTAGTCTGAAGGGTAGTCTGTATGGTCATGATCCTTCAGGCTAGTTTGTTTTCAAGTCAAACTTTTATTTCTACTTTGGCCCCTGGTGCAAACTTGAGATGGTGCCATGGCACACCTAAAATTTTAGAAATCCTCTTGTCCACTGCCCTCACAAAACAGTTAAGGCTCAGATGGTGAAAACAGCTTTCCTGATATCATTCAGCAATGGGACTAGAAACCATGTCTTCTGTGTTCTTCCCATTAGTCTATGTTTCTTTAGGTTCTTTCTGGCTTAGGTCTTTAGTTTCACCTCTATGTAGCTTCCTTCCCATTGAAGTCATGCTGAATCTTTCAGTTTCTTTGTTTCTTCTAAAAACCCTTTCTTTCTTTATGTCTTCACTCCAACTCTTCTGGGATAATACTGGAGTAACAATGGAAAAGAAAAGTACTGCAGCAAGTAAAATCATAACCTCGCTAACTAGTTTGATGTGGTTTATAATGTTGTTCTTATACAATAAGACAATACTCATTACTTTTCTTATAACTTATAATTTACCATGAAATGCCTTTTAAAACTTGTCCTTTTAAAAAAAAATGTTTCCTCCTATACTTCTTTTTTTCTTTCTTCATTAATATTGATTTTTGGTATAGTTCTAGAGTATATGACTAACTCATTTTGATTTCAAAACTTAACTAGTCTGCATCTTGGTCCACTCAATTGAATTAATCAAACCTTTGTTATGCTCCTAATGCATTGAGTAGCAGAGGGAATATATTTAGATAAGATATGGTTCCAGACCTCTAAGAACTTAACAGTCTAGTAGGAGAATAAGATGACAAAATAGACAACTATGATACATAAAAAGAATATTTAAAAAGAAATGAATTACATGGTGAGATTGAATGTGTGCCGAGAAGGCTATGTGGTTAAAGTAGAGAACAAGGTTCTTTGAGTTAAGAAGGTTGAGGAATCATGTATTTAAGATTTTAAAGAAACATCAGCATGAATATTAGTGTCATCAACAGTGACAAAATATAAGGTTGTAATCTTATTGGAATAGGAAGATCTTCCCTGTCCATTAGTAGGCCTATGTGAGCACATATATTCCTTATTCCCTTGGAACAGGAGCCATGTTCCCAGTGTGAGGGTCAGTGATTACCAATTTAAATAAAATAGGGAGACTTTTCAAGGTAAAAAAAAAAAAGGAGTTTTATTATGAACTTGCAGGAAAGGGCATCTCTGCTGTAATAAGGCGTCAGGTAAGAGATACAAGAGGTAGGAAGCAAGCATGGGGTTATATACCCTTACCGTGGAAACCCCCAACCTGCCCAACTGGCTTTTACTCCCATTGGTGGGAAGGCAGGCTCACAATCTAAGCATGGGAATCTCCCTTGGAGACAAAGAATATGGAAACATATAGGTGTCCGATGTAAAGCCAGGAAAGCAATTTTGTCCTTATTTGGCATATCTTGTGTTGAGGTGGCACTGAGGAGGGGGATGACTCCTTACTGCTCTGAGTTTTGAGTCCTTGTAAATCATGTGATTTCTGGTAAAGGGAACTTAGGCTTGTTCCCACAAGAAACCTTACTAGATTTTAGGGTATAGTCTGAGAAGTTTTCACCTCTCTCACTCAATAGACCTAAAGGTACACAGATATTTCAGTCAAGGATGTCTTGCTGCTTTCACAACTGTGATACATCCAGTCACATAGAATCCATTGGAGGAGGAACTTGCCTAAGGAGGAGATTGCTTAGGCATGGGTTTGTTTGTAAAAAGACTTTCATACCTTTTGGTACTAAGCTAATTAGGCACTGTGTCATGGGAGTTGTGGTGCCTTCTGGCTCTGAGCCAGAAAGTATGTAGTTGAAAACTATATACTGGGAGGTTGGTATTTTGCTTTGGTGGTTTGCTTATGAAAAGGACCTATTGATTCCCTTGACGGGATTCTAAATAGCCATTTGTTAAGAGCCCTCCCCCCCTACTATTAAGAAGTTTGTGGTCTCCCAATCCAGTGGTGTATGTAGGCAGTTTTATTACTTTGTTTAGATAGTGGGAATCCTGTCTGTTTAATCTCTGCACCAATTTTTCTGCTCGTATTTTCTACTTCTCTGTAATCAAAGTAAGGTTGTTGACCTCTTTAAAAGTTGTCTTTCCTTTAGCAAAGCAGATGAAAGAACCTGTACTAGCAGGTCATCCTGGGTGTGGCTAGGGTACTTGCTAATACATTGGTGAAGGGGGTAAATGAGGCACTACAGTCATTCAGAAATTTTGAAGAGTGATTTGAGTGGCTGGAAACAAGGACAAAAAACAGAGAGAGACAAGTATAGTCAGATTAGATGGATTTCCAACGAAGAAAAATATTGTTGAAGGATGATGTTAAAGAAATGATTTGAATGGGACAGTGGGAAACAAGAAATATGTCAATATCAGCTCATTAACACATGAATCCAGGAGACTGGGAGGGAGAATGGAAAAAAAAAATCCAGTTATAATAGTGTTGACAATGGAATGGAATTTGATTTTTAAAAGGGGATTTCCTCTCTACCTCCTGACATGGTAATAGCTCCTAAAAGAGGCAAAGAACTCATTACAGGATTTATAGCTAGAAAGTACTGCAAAAGTGATAGAGTCCAGCTACATCATTTTACAGAAAGATTATGATAAAGAGCACTAAATTTGAGGTCGGGACCTACATTGAAGGACTAACTCCTTATGAGTTGAATGATCTTAGATAAGTCACCTTATGTCTCTGGGCCTCAGTTTCCTCAGGGGAATTTAATGGGTTTGAACTGGATGACCACGATAGTTCTTTAAGCTCTAAAGCTATATTTTTAAAAACAATTTGAAACATTCTTTTCTATTCAGATTTTGAGTTCCAAATTTTCTTTCTCCCTTCCATGCGTCTTCCACCCACTACTGTTCTGTTTGTCCTTCATTTATGAAGAAGACTGTGGCATCAGGGAAATGATGTCATGACTTGCATTGACTTTGATTTGAGTGAGGGAGGGCTATGCAAGGTCACCACCCTCATTTTCTCCTCCAGAGCCATCTGGGTCCAGTGGCCAGATATTCATTCATCAGGATGACTGGAGATGACCCAGGATGCAATGGGAGATCCACTAAGAAAGCAAGAAAAACATCAGTTATGCATATGAAGTCATGCAAAACATATTTTCATATTAGCCACGTTGCAAAAGAAAACATAAAACAAGATAATAAAAAAGAAGAAAGTAAAAGAAAAAAGTGTGCTTCAATTTTCATTCAGTGCTTACTGGTTCTTTCTCTAGAGGTGAATAGGAATTTTCATCATGGGTTCTTTGGAAT
The DNA here is from genome assembly GCA_028646515.1 of Pseudochirops corinnae. Lineage (NCBI taxonomy): Eukaryota > Metazoa > Chordata > Mammalia > Diprotodontia > Pseudocheiridae > Pseudochirops > Pseudochirops corinnae. The sequence goes on from CM053586.1 coordinate 325,192,389, forward strand.
TGTCATTATCTTTCACACTTTATCATCCTTGCAATATGACTGTTACTGTGTGCAATGTTCTCCTGGTTCTTCTCACTTCATTGCGCATGAGTTCGTATAAGTCTTCTCAGGTTTTTCCTGAAACCATTCTTATCATTTTTTCTTATAGCATGGTAGTATTCCATCACAATCATACACTACAATTTTTAACTATTCTTCAATTGATGGTTATTTCCTCAGTTTCCAATTCTTTGCCAGCACAAAAAGAGCTGCTTTAAATATTGTTGTACAAATAGGCCCTTTCTCCTTTCTTTTGATATTTTTTTTGTGATATAGACCTACCAGTGGTATTGCTGAGACAAAGAGTATGCATAGGTTTTTAGTCCTTTGGGAATACGTCCAAATTGTTCTCCAGAATGGTTGGATCAGTTCACAACTCCACGGACAGTGCATTAGTGTCCTAATTTTTCTACACCCCGCCATTATTTGTCATTTTCCTTTTCTTTCATGTTTTATTTCTTCTTCTAACAATGGTTTCTTCATATCCTTTGACCATTTGTCAGTTGAGAAATGACCCTTATTTGTATAAATTTTACTCACATCCCTATACATTTGTGAAATGAGGCCTTTATCAGAGAAACTTGCTTTAATGTTCCCTCCCTCAGTTTCTTGTCTTCCTTATAATTTTGGTTGCATTAGTTCTGTTGGTGTAAAAGCTTTATAGTTTCATGTAATCAAAATTATTTATTTTACTTCCATAATCCTTTCTTTAGCTTGTTTGTTTATAAACTCTTCCATCATCCATAGATCTTCAAGGTACATTTTTTTCAATGGTTCCCTAATTAGGGGATATAATTTATGATATCACCCTTTATGTCTAGATCATTGATTTATTTTGTCCTTATGTTGGTATACAGTAGGATATTTTGGTCCTTAACTAATTTCTACTAAACCGCTTTCCAATTTTCCCAGGAAATTTTGCAAAATAGACAGCACTTGTCTCAAAAACTTGCATGATAAGAGAACTCAGCTAAATGCTACTCATCATATTGCCTCTATCCACAAAAGTTCTGGGTTGATTTTTTTTTTGGTCTCATTGAGTCATTAGCTTCTACTTGCACAATTCTAATTTTTAAGGAATTAGTTTCTTCAGTGAGCTTTTGTGTCTCTTTTTTTTTTTTCATTCAGCCAATTGGGTTTTTCAAGGAGTTCTTTTTTTCTGTGATTTTTTTTCTGTTTCTTCTCCAATTAGGTGATTTTTTTTAGGTGCTATTTTCTTCAGCATTTTTGTGCATTTTTTGGAAACAGTTTTCATAATTTTATTGCTTTACTCTCGTTTCATTTCCCAACTTAATGTCTACCACTCTTATCACTCTTTTTTTTCTTTTCTTGTTCTTTCTTCATTTTTCAGCCTATTTCTTGACGTTGAACTTAATGTTAAATCTGGGGTCTATTCACTTGGGAGTGGGGACACATTCTTACAGGCTTTAGACTTTTTCAAGCTCTTGTTTTCAGAGCTAGTTCTTGGGGTTTAAAACTTTTCCATGGTTCCAAGATTGCATGATCCAGACCCAGAAAGGGTCCTTTGCAGCAGCAAACACTAGTTCTCCTTTTAGGTCTGAAATTGTGAGCAGGACTGTATTCTCCTACAACCACAAGTGATATCAGCCTTGGAACTGAGACCAGGGTCCCTGCTCCCTTTTGACAAACCATAAGCTCTCTTCTCTGACCTGGAATTGCCACCCAGAACTGTTTATGGGTAATAGAGTTTCCAATCAACATCAGCCTCACCCAGCGCCAGCAAATGGTTCCCTTTAGTCTCTTTCTGATCAGTTGTCTTAATCCTTTACTGTGTTTGGGCCGAGAGCTCCTGATGCTGCTGCCACTGCTGCCACTATTACAACCACCTCCAAAGTCCACAGCTAGGGCTGCCACTGCATGCACTCTGGCCTGGCTCCTGTCCTGGTGTCACAAATCTCTTCTCCCAACCTCCTAGTCCTTGTCTTAGGCTGAAATGTCTCACTGGCCTTTTGTTAGCTCTGCAACTCTTAAATTTGATTTGAGGAATTATTTTAACATTATTTGGAAGGGAATGTTGGAGCAATTCAGCTAGATTGCCACCTATATTCTGCCATCTTGACTCCTAAGTCATTTCCTAAATCTATGTTTCTTAAGCAATATTCTAAATCTGACATAATCCACTCATAAAATCCCACTCCATTATCAATGCTACTATAATTGGGTTTGACCTAAACCTTAAGGTCCTTGATGTCATGGTGGCCTTGATTGTGATCAGGGTACAAAGTAGCAAAGGCAAGATTCAAAGCCAGTTCTCATGACTCCAGATCCAACACTCTTTCCATTGCCTTACTCACATTACTTCCATGGCCTTCATCATAAACTATGTTATGAGGCATGAAAAACAAGGAAAAAATAAAGTCAAGGTTGCTTCAGGCTGTCTATATTTCAGAGACACGTTCATGAAAAGTTCTAGCCATTCTAAGTGACCAAAATTGATATTGAAATTGTTTACAAATATTTAATTCACTTTGCTGTGGTATAGTGGATAGAGAATTGTCTTAGAGACACGAAGAGCTGGTTTAAGTTCTTCAACATATTGACTGTGTGATTTTTGGGTAAATAATTTAATCTCTTAGTGGTCCAGGCAACTCTCTAAAGCTAAAAGTTGAAGAAAATGTACTGATCTATGTTGGTAGAGGGAGTTTTTTTTTTGTTTTCATTTTTATCTAGGAGATTCCTATGCCAATGAAATTACAAGCTTACTTGTATCCCTTACATATCCCTTTATGTATATAAAATATTCCTATATTTTAAATATAACAGATTTAAAATAAACAATTTGGAAAAAACACATATGTGAATTCATGTAGTGCCAATGCAACATTCACAGCACTGATGATTACTTTAAATATGCTGGCATAGTTGTCAATTGAAAAATATAACAAACTCTCCATATAGAAGACAGAAGCAAAACATTTATTCTGACACCAGAAAACAAAATCCCAACACAAGAAAGTCAAATTTGTCATAGTGGTGAAGAAGTTGATACACCATAGCATAGCATGAGGCCACACCATCCTATAGCCTTCCAAAAAACCAACATTCAGGAGCCTAGCTATCTCCCTGGGTGAATCTTCTCCTCCCTCCAGCTCTAACTGCTCTGACTCCCATCTTCCTATGGGCTCTGCTCCTTCAGCAAACTCCTCTCACCATAGGCTCCATGTGATTACATTCAGTCTATTAGGGAGCAGAGAAGGTCTTCAAATTCTCTTAGGCTTATTAAAGGGCAGGGAAGATCTTTAAATTCCCGTTACCATTACAATTCATCACATATGTTAAAAAATACATTTATTTGAGTTAAATGCCTCTTTTAATTAGGTATTGTGAATTAGCTTTCATTTCTGAGGAAAATCAAATGACCTTTGGCAAATATTTTTAAAGGGTGTTACATGTATAAGTAAGGTTAGATGACATAATGATCAATTACAGTGGTGACATGCTATTTTCTTTCCTCTTCCTTTCTGTGTTAGCTTCCACAAGTCATGTGCTCACTCACAGTGTGTCAATTTAGGGGGCCCATTAGGTGTTTATTTTATTTGCTAATTAGTGATAGTGCTCAATTTATAGCAGACAGGGCACCAGGCAGTGGGTCATAAAATAGCCATCATGAACTAGCTTGTGATGAGAAATTTATGATGCTTCTATTTTTATAGACAGTCTGAACTATGATTATTTTAATTCCTATGTATTCTATGGAGATGCATATTGCACATCTATGTCATTTCAGAACATATTGCTGATCATTCAATATTAAAATAGCATCTGCAAATTTTGTAATTTTGTGAAATTGCATAATGGCAGTCAAATTTGCATTAATGTTCTCCCCAAATATAGAATTTTTTAAAGGACTGTTTACTATAATTGATGGAAGGTTGAACTTCAAGTCAGAAAGACCCCTGGGTTCAAATTCTGCCTCTAATACCTACTTGATTGTGAACTCTTGGGCACATTAGCAAACTTCTCATTTTCCCGTGAACTCACCAAGATTATGTATTACATCATCTGCTTTTGTTCTGTTGTTTCAGTTGTATCTGACTCTTTGTGACTGCATTTAGGCTTTTCTTGGCAAAGATATCTGAGTGGTTTGCCATTTTCTTCTCTAGCTCATTTTACAGATGAGGAAACTGAGGCAAATGGGGTTAACGGGCTTGCCCAGGGTCACATAGCTAGGACATGTCTGAGGCCAGATTTGAACTCAGGAAGATGAGTCTTCCTGACCTCAGGCCAGGCCCTCACTCCACTGTGCCATCTAGTTTCTCCTTGTTGCCATAGGTGGATTATAATTGAGTCAGTAGAGGGTGCTGCCACATGAGGAGTTTCCCACATGGGAAAACAGCAGATCCATTATGTATTTGCAGGTAGGTTGTACAATTCCTTAATATATTTCTAAGAGTCTAGGCTTGAAGGGACTTAGATATCTTATCGTTTCATTCCTTCATTTTATCAGTTAAGAAAATGAGACCCAGAAAGTAGAAGTAGCAAAATAAGTTTGTGGCAGAGCTAGCATGAGAACCCGTGTCTTAAAGCCTACTCCCATATTCTTATGATGATATATTTACAGTATACATAATATATGCACATATATGCATATATGCATATAATTATGATCCATTTTGAATTAAAATATACATTTTATTGATATATCTTATTTTTAGATCACCTATATTTCAGTTTATCACTCCCCAACACCGTCTCAGAAAGCCATCCTTTATTTTAAAAAGAAAGATTAAAAAAGAGGAAGAAAAAAAAAGAGAAAAGTTCAGCAATACCCATCCACACAATGGAGTATAACTTTGTGTGCAATGTTCCACATCCATGGCTCCCCACCCCTACAAAGACAGTGAGAAAGGAAATTTCTCATATCTCTTCTTGGGGGCCAAGGTTGGTCTTTATTATTTTACAGACATTAGTCTCAAATCTTTTATTGCTGTTATCTTCTCTTATATTATTGTAGTCATGTATATTGCTTTCCAAGTTCTGTTTCCTTCACTTTTAATCAATTTATATGTCTGTTCATGGTTTTCTGTAGTCTTTATTTTTTCCAGCACTGTAATTTTTGATTGCATTTATATACCCCATCTTGCTTAGCCATCCTTCAACCAGAAGGTATTTCCTTTGGTTCCAATTATTTGCTACTAGGAAAAGCACTTTTTTAAAATATTTCTGTATCTTTTTGTTACTGATCTCTTCTGGGCATAGGGCTATCAGTGGAGTCTCAGGGTCAAGGTGCATGGACATTTTGATTGTTGCTTTTACCTAATATCTAAGGAACTTCCTCCAGAATAGGACATATTCAAGAAGTTTGTAAATCTTTTTTTTTTTTTAATCAGCTTCTTAATCAGTGACAGCTAAGTAGTGCCATATCAATTAGATGCTGCTAGACAGACTGCTGAACTTAGGATCGGGAAGACTTGAGTTTTAATCTCACTTCAGATATACTAGCTCTGTGACCCTGGTCAAGTCTCTTAATCTCTCTCCACTTCAGTTTCCTCATCTGTAAATTGAGGATAATAACAGTAACTCCCTCTCAAGGTTATTGTATCAAATGAGATAGTAACTGTAAAGCACTATGCAAAAGTTAAGATTAATATATAAAGCATCTTCATTTTCTTTTTTTGTTTTTTTCTTCTTCTTTCACTTCTTTTAAGTAGGAAACCATTCTCAAAATACTGATGGCATTGATTTAACAAAAATGTTCTAGGTAGGTTCATATTTTTCATATTGATGTATGGGTTCTGAGAGATAGATAGCATGGTACAATGAATGGAAAGCTGGCTTTGGAGTCAGAAAGGTCTGGGTTTAAGTGCTGTTTCTGATACATTAACTTCAAGGTCATGGGCAAGCCACTTGACCCCTTAGTAATGCAGGGAAATCTCTAAGAAATCATGCAGATGAACTGTCAGTCTGCATCAGTGATAGGAGTTTACATATCAAATATTCACTATATCTAGAATTCACCTTGCTAATGAAATCATAGGTCTGGATTTTGTAAAAAATCTTAACTTGAACATGATTCAGTCTCTTGAATATCTTCTCATCAGTAATGCCTCATTTACACAGTGATATTCAATGACAACTCTGGTGTTTTTACCCCCATGTAATTGTTTGCTTGCTCCATATGATTTTTGTTTATTTTTCGTTTAAGGAATTCCCAGATGAGGAAATTTTCTCTATCAATGCAAGTTGGGGCTTTTTATATAACTTAGAGTTTTAGAGTGTTTTCTAGAGAACTGAGAGTTTATGTGACTTGCCCATGCTCACATAGCCTGTATATGTCCAACATAGAATGTAAACCCAATTCTTTCTGAAGTCAAAGTTGGCTTTCTAACCACTCTACCATACTGTCTCTCATGTAGGTCAGTTGAAAGGTACAGATAGGTAGATAGATATATTTATCTTTGTACAATAACTTCTCACTTGTCTGATTATTCTTATATAGTCTATCCAAAATTCTTAGTGCAGCTTTTAGTACTAAAGTGTAAAGCTGCTCTAAGACTTTTGGGACACTCTGCATGTTTTCTATGTATGTACACATCTTTTGTATATAATCTCTAAATTCATATATAATTTAAATCTCTGTTTAAAAAAATAACTTGATATAAGGACATAACTTTTTAAAAAAATAATTAGTTTTCATGTCTATCTTTAGGTCTAGGAATACTCCATTTCAAATGGTGAATTCCTGTGACCAAGAACTGAACTTTGATTTTTCCACTTATGCTATTGTTCTTATACAATATTTAGGTTCATAAATTATTTAGATCTCTCTGTCTCTGTCTCTGTGTCTCTCTCTGTCTGTTTCTGTCTCTCTCTGTCTCTGTCTCTCTCTCTCTTTCTATGTGTGAATGTAGAAAATGCCTGAATGGGAACTGTACACCAGCATTTATAATGACAAGTTGGCTAAAGTCAAACTCAGTGGCAACACTGGCCTCCTGAGATGGCATCGAAAAATATTTATTAACTTTACAATCATTACAAAAAACAAATAAGAAAACAATAATGGGAATGTAGCAATTAATATAATGTGATAATAAAAATAAGGATAATAAATAATTCATGCCACAATAAAATGAAAATACTGGGGAAAACCATAATAGAACTAAATACCGTGGAACCCATAAACATACATAAGACAAAATGGCATTACGTTCTCCCACTCTCAGCATGGTTACACAAGGAGAATTTCATGAAGAGGCTAATGGTTCACTTGATACTTCCTAAAGTTTGGAGAGCAGCAGGGGTAGAGAAATTCATTTGTTACTTGAGCTCTTAGGGCTGAGTAAAAGAAACCCATTTGCATCCCCATCCACCAGGCAACTGCAGGAAGAGTAGGAGGCAAATGGCCGAGGACAGTGACATACATAACTGGTTATTGAAAGAAGTACAGCTGCTGGTGGGATATGGGAAGGCTGCCATTCTGTGTGGGTGGAGAAACTGGATCTCTCTGAAGGAACAGAGCTCCGGTGATGGGAAGGAATTTCAGATCATATAATACGAAATCCACTCACCCTGAACAACTCTCATAAAGTAGGGATGCAACTGTGGGTCTTATAAGGCTTCACGTTATATTGGTACACATATAATGTTATTTTTTTTCCCCTTCTCATTTCAATCTATTTGCTTTATCACATTGACACAGAATACTAGTTGAATTAAGATGTGTTCAGAAGAGTATAACTTAACCAAGATAAATCAGGAATTATTTCCATAAGGATGAAGTGTGACTTATTAACCTGTTGATTGACTTTGAAAAGTGTTAATTACAAAAATAAAGAAGAAAAAAAGAGCAAAAAGCAAATCTAATTCATTGAAACTTTCACAGATATTTGAAAACAGCCATCGGATGCTCATACTGTCAGAGCCGAGAGTGAAAGTACAATAATGAATTAAAACACTGGTGAATGTAGAAGTAATAAATATGGGCAGAGCACTTTCATTGTGAAGAATGTATAATGGGTGCAGACTTGCTCAAAATCGTCAAGGTAGTAAGTATCAGAGCCAAGATTTAAATGTGTATTTCATGACTTTAAATGCAGTATTCTTTTCCACTGTACCACATTTGTCATAGTTTGACCCTTTGCCCAACGTGAAAATACTGCCAATTATATCCCTAGCAACAGTCCATACACATTCTGCCTCAACAACACCAATAATGGACCACTTCCCACGGTGGTCAATTCCATCTTCAATTCTAATTTTTAGAAACATCTTTATAGGATACTGAAATTGACTTTGCTATAATTTCTATTAGTTGGTTTTTGTTTTCTCCACCAGACATAGGAAAAATCAGACTAAAATTTCTTTCACTAACAACCCCTCAAATATTTGGAAACAGCTATTATGTTCTCTCTCCTTTCACATTTACACCTGGTTTTATATGATCCTTACTAAATCACTCACTGTTTTCGTTTTCCTCCTTGAGATATGATATTCCTTCTAAAATATTGTGGTTTAATGTTTTTTTTTTGTTTCAATTAATTTTTATTCACCTATAAATAAAAAGAGCACCTAGTGTGCTGGAGCTCATTCTTGAGTTAAAGTTACAGGTTTCCCAGAGTATTAATTGATGAGAGATCTCTAAGATATTCTATCAGATCTTTAGGAGACTGTGGATCAACTGGAACAATGGAAAGGATGCTGGATTTGGAGTCACTGAACTTGGTTTCAATTCCTGGTTCTTCCATTCACTGCCTTGGGTTAGTCACTTGATGTTACAATTTCTCATTTGGGAAAATGAGGATGGTTGACTCTGGATGTCCTTCTAAGGTCACTTCCACCTTTAAATCTAAGATCCTGTGATGTATCTGCAATGTTCTTCTGTCTCCCCTCCATTTATTCAAATGCTTCTCATCATTCATTCATTCAACATTTGTTAAGAACTAACAATATGAATGTGCTCCCTTTCAAATTCTGAATTCTGTGGAAGTCACCATCATCCTTTCAGCTACCCAGATTTACAACCTCATCCACATTGTGGAGATCCACAACTCATGTGATCTTAGGATAATTTCTTCCTCCCTTGTGACTTTGGGTGCCTTGTCTGCAAAATGAGTATGTCTATTAGATTCCTTCCAGATCTAAATCGGTGATCCTATGATTTGTTAGATCTTTTTCCAAACTTAGTTTTTGAAATTATAAAGAATTCAGAAATAGCAAATTTAATGAATTTGGAAGTGGTCCTAAATTCTAAAATACATCAAGTTTTATTTTTGGAGTTGGTGTGTATAGATAAAGGTTTTCTTTTTTTTTAATTGTTTACATCATTAAGCATTTAACTTCCATCTGAGAGATACTCAAATTTACATCAACATCCAAAAATAATAGTCCTATGAAGTTTGTAAAGAATATTATGATGCTTAGCTCAACTTTATTGAGTGTTTTAAACATAAGATCTTAAAGCATTAGTAATGAGACATTATAAAAATATTAAATCTATAAGCCTTTCCATTTCCAAATGAATTATATGTACCTGAAGTGCTGATAGTGTAGGTTAAAATTGCTTAGGGACAATTTAAATCTATGAGTGAGACAGGGGATGACAAACCTTCTTTTCCATTTTATCTGGGCACTTTCAGCTATAATATAGATCAATGAGCTTTCTTATACATTAATAAGGATCACTTCTCACCTGATTATAGTCAAGAAAAAAGTCAGAAAACAGCCCCATTGAAGACCACTGTGGATAGTTTTTTTAACTACCCTCTTTCAACATATGTGGATTTACAGCTAAAATCTAGCCCCTCTGTGTCTGGAAACTACTTGTGTGTATTTTATTCGAGGTTGTAACATTTGGAGACACTGCTGAGAAAAAAGCCATTTTCGTGATTATGTGGCTTGTAACATAAGTGCACTTATCCAGATAATCCATAAGAAACCCACATGAGGTGCTGGGAGCACAAGGGAGAGCCTGTGAAACTGGATTGAGTAAGAATGTGGTGGTCAGCAGAAAAGCCCATTGTTGGCTGCCCTCTGTTATCTCCCAAGCACCAGAACTGATGTTGGAGGAAACACCTGCATTTATAGGAATACGGGTGGTGGGGGTAGGGGTGGACAGTGGGTTATAATGAGTTCAAAATATGGCAGCTTCAAATTAAACTATGATGACAGGAGCTAACCATGGTCAGAGAGGGGAACAGTCTAATCTGCTACGACTTGGGCATTTCTGGCAGCAATTATAGTAAAGAACTCCCCCCTGCCTCCCCCCCCAAAAGAATCACCTGTTGCTCATTAAAACGATGAATTCCCCTTGAAACTACCAGGGATCAGGACTAGTTGGGGGATCTAGGCTTTTCAGGTGTTCTCACTTTAAGACGTTAGTGTCACTAACCTGATCTTTCTAATGGGACTGAGGAGCTAGGTGGGAAGTCCATTCATTCATTCATTCATTCATTCATTCATTCATTCATTCATTCATTCATTCCACTATTTAAAATGCATTTATAAAGCACGTACTATCTTTTAGGCATTGCACTGGGTGTTGTGGATATATATATATTTTTTAAAGTCTCTGCTGTCAAGGAGTTTGCATTCTTTTGAGGGGAACAAAATGAACAAAGATAAATATAAACTGTATGCAAAATAAGCAAATTGACTCAGGGGCAGAACACTATCAAATGGTGTGTGTGTGGAATCAGGATAGGTCTCTGAAAGGAGATGTTACCTCTACTGAGCTGCAAGGGATTCTAGGATGTGGAGGTCAGGTAGGTGAGGCTTCCGGGCACTGGGGATGAGCCTGGGCAAAGACGTGTGTGGGGAAAAGCAAGTAGTTCAGTTTGGCTAGAATATGGAATACCTGGAGACTAATGTAAAATAAAGCCTAGAAAGGTAAGAGAAAGGAATGGCTAGCAGAAGGTGTGTATGATGCATCCTTTTGGCAATCCCTTGAAATTCTGAGATTATAAATAAAACTAAGTGTGTTAAAGAATAATTATCAAAATACATATAAAAAGGAAGTTCATAGACCCCAAGTAAAGAGTGCTTGTCCTTGAAGTGATGGGGAAATACTAGAGTTTCTTGGGTGGAACAGTGACGTGATCAGAATTGCACTTCAGCAATAACAATACTGCTGTTGTATAGAGGGTGCATTGGAGAGAGTAGAGTCTAGTGGTAAGCATCCCCCTGCCCCCCCCTTTTTTTTTTTACCTTTCTTTATATTCTTAGCACTTATGACAGTGCCTGAGACTGTCTAGATGGTTAATAACTGCTAGTTGGTTGACTAACTGACTTCTAAATTGAACCTAGAAATCAGTCATCTTCCCCCAAATTCAGGTAACTGACAAGATACTATGTATCCTGAAATCATCATTACGTAGAACACCTTCTTTACTCATCTACAGAATCCATCCATCCATCAAATGTGTAAACTTTGGTATGAACAATTCTCAGGCACTGCTATTGAATCAGTCAATCAAAAGTATATAAACTAGGTAGGAATAACCTGGTTAATCAAGTTGAGAAGAAGTGAAATGTTTCCAAGTACCAGATGAAATCAGTTGACAAAATGTACTGGAATTGGTTGATAGAATTAGACATTCCTCTGGGTTTAGGTATTTAAGAGAAGGATATTCCCACAGAAGAATTCAAGCCGTTATTTCAAAAGTAAAAGCTTTGGAAGCTTTAGGAGGCAGACCCATTGTGCCTGCATCAGAAGGCAGTAACTACTGGGGAGAGTGAGGCATTTTACAAGCTTCTACCACTCACAATGTCATTAGAGAGACTGCACCAGTAGTAAACAATGCTTCCCATCAGGATCTAAAAGAGGACAAATGAGACTCTCAAAGTGAAGTACAAACTCAGGACAGCCTCAGGAGAACCTCTCAAGGACCCTAGAAAAGAAAGGGATATCCATCCATCCAGGAGTGATGTTACACTTTTGCCCCAGGCCTTCTCTAAATTTGAGTTTACGTCCACCCAGACTCTGTATGTACTTGTGGGAGTGTGTGACACAGATTTTAGGGGGATGCTTTTGTCCACTGGTCCTTGTTATATCTTCTAGGCAGGGAGAAAAGGACAAAACAGAAATTCACAAGACAATCTTGTAAATTTGAAAGGAATAACAGAGATGTGCAAAGTAGATTTACAGTTTCATGTGCCATCATCTTTTTTTCTTGCACTATGTTATGGAAATACTTGTTTTATGCCATAAGTTAAAAACAAAATAAATTTTTAAAAAGCTGGCTAGTGTTACTTAATTGATATTGGGGAGCTATTAACTGGTTAACATTGGGGTAGGCCAGATGGGGGTTTAGGAAAAGTATTACTAGAAAACTCCTTAACCCCTCAGAGTTATTCCTAGAAACCTGAAGGGAGAAGTCAGGCCTCCTCTTGGGACCCAAACTACTAGGTGAGTGGGCTTGTGAAAATGAGTACAGGTTTAAACTACATCAGATATAAAAGACAAAGCAAATAGTTCACAATGTAGAATGAGACCTATTTTGGGACATTTTCAGTGAGGGAAGTAAAAGGTAAAGAAAATAAATGCTTATTATTTGAATTTTTCTTAAAAAAAGAAAAAAAAGAGGAAAAATATATGGAGATAATTTCTGGGAAATAAGTACTTACTCTCTGAAGGGAGAGGGAGGCAAAGAGGAGAGAAAAGATGGAGAGATCATAGCCTGAGTCTGCAATGTGCAGGTAGGGAGAGGTGGGGACTTCAGCCATAGAAAATCTACCTGACACTTCTCTTGCATATGACTCAATAGCACAAGTCTTATAGTCTGACACTGAGTATCTCATGATCTGTTTTGATTCTCTCCATAGTCTCCACTCTCCTATGTCTAATTCTACTGCTTATCACAGAGATACACCTGACCAGCTATACCTGTCCAGCTACTTCATGCATGTTATGCATAGAACCTCTTCTCTTGCTTGACTTGCTGGCCCCAGTGGAATGAAAGGGCCTTAGCAAATTCTGCCCTTGTTAGTCACAGAGTCGGGGAAAACACCCTAGGGTGTTATACGAGAGATGCTGGATTGATTTCTGCCTAAACCAGTAGGCCCCCACCTCTAGCATTTTCATCTCTAAAGCTTTCCAAAAAGACTGAAAGAGAAAAACAAATCTTAGAGATAGTTTTAGTTTGATCCCCTCATTATACACATGGAGAAATCTGGTGGAGTTACATTACTTGCCAAAGTCACACATGTAATAAATGATACAACTCTCTCTACTTGGTCTTCTGAATTCAAAAGCAGTATTGCTTTTCTTTGGTGTATGAGCCCAGTAGTTGCATCTCTAGGTCCAAAGGTATGTACAATTCAATCACACTTTGGGAACAGTTCCAAATTGCTTTCCTGAAAGACTTAACCAATTCACAGCTCCATCAAGAGCACATTAGTGTATCTGTCATCCCACAGTCCCTGCAACAATTGTCATTCACTATATTTGTTTTTGTCAATGTGATGAGAAGATAGAAAAAAAGCCATTTTAAATTAAAATTTTCTTAGTATTTATGATTGGGAACATTTTTTCATATGATTGTTTTTCGCTTAGAATTCATCCCTTGAGAACTGCCTGTTCCTATATGTTGAGCATTTATCTACTGGGGAATGGCAGAGCCAGTCAGTATGCTAACTCTAGTTATATTGATTCTAATTCATTAGCTCCAAGACCCTGTTTTAAATGTTCATGTACACATATATCTGTTTATATATTACATCTTCCAGGAGAACATAAGATTCTTGACTTGAGGAATGTTTTCATTTTGTTGTGATTGTTTGGTCTTTTCATCCTGATCATCTAACACAGTGCCATGCTATAATAAAAGCCTAATAAAGGCTTGTTGGATTCAATTGGATTGGATATTTTGTCAATCCTAGTCATTTTCTCCTTGGTTGTGAAAATCACGAGCAAGTGAAGCTGGACACTATTGAACATTAGAATAATTTCTAATTATTGGACTTGATGAAATATGAATGTTTATACATATTGATGCTAGAGGCAAATGAGTGTAGAAGGCATTTGATAACTTTGTTAAAGATTACCTTCTGTTCATCCCTCCCAAAGCATTATGGAAAGGGTCAGGGCCATCTGAATATTTTTCCCAAATTAAACTTGTGATTGAATTTTATTGAGCCCCCAACCCCCAACTAAACTTATTACTCACATTCTACTTTTGTCTATAGTAGAGACTGGTTGGGAGATTTGGCCGATTCATAAATTTACCTAGGTTTAAAGTCCTCCTGTAAGCACAAAGTGACCCTGGGTATAAGAAAACAGAATGGTTTCTCACTAGAGATTGTGTATGTGTGTGTGTGTGTGTGTGTGTGTGTGTGTGTGTGTGTGTGTGTGTGTGCACATTTGTGTATGTGTGTATGGGTGCTTTAAGAGGATCTTTTAGCCTACTGCTCTGCTGAGTTGTCAAAAGATGTAATTTTGGATTTGATACTGCTAGCCTCTCCAGAACAGCAAGTATTTAGTTCAGAATAACTGATGCTCTGGGATTGGCCATTGCTCTGTTTCAGGCACTAAAATGTCCACTATAGAACTTGGCATGGAGAACAGTCTTCTAACCACTTTTGTTTGGGGCATGAGATACCTGGATCACTTTCCCCTTAAGTAATCGCTTTTGCTTCAAGGATGAAAGGAAAAAAAAAAACATTTAAGAAGTAAATGAAATTATTGTAAAGAAAAGTGGCTTCAAAAGAATATTGGCAAAGATGGGAAGCAATAGCTAAAATTGATTAAAACTGCTCAAATAACACCTATGTGTATCCTACCACGATTTCACTAGCTGCTAGTCTCCCTCTCCTTTCCCCTTCCCCAAAATTACCTTGTATGTGTTTTGTAGACACTCATTTATGTACATGTTTTCTCTGCTGATCAAATGGAACCTTCGTGAGGTAAAAGTCTACTTAATGTTTATTTTTGTATAAAGGAGGCACTTAATAAATGTTTGTTTACTGATTGATACGATATTTGGATTAGAAACCAACATACCCAGTACTCAACTTAGACTCACAGAATTTGGCACCAATTCAATTTAACTCAAGAAACAATTATGATGCACCTGCTGTGTACAGAGCTCTATGTTAGATTTTGGAGATACAAAGACAGAAACGAAACAGTTCCTACAGACAAATAACTTACATTCTTGTGAGATGATGGCCATATGCATGGATAAGCAAATATGCTGTTATATATAAAGTTGATATAAAACAATTTCCATGGGAGGAGAGCACTAAAAATTGAGGAGGCAGAATCAGAAAAAGATTCACTAGGAAGTGGCACTGAGCCTTAAAGAGTGCGGAGAATACTAAAAGGCAAGAACTAAAGGAGGAGGAAATATTGGAAAGTAATTAAAGACATCACAATGCCCTGCTAATTTTTTTTTATAACAGAAGAGCCTAGAATTTGGTTAACAGTAAAAAAATGTGAACTACTAGAGAGGGAGAGATTAAAAAAAAATAGTAAATGGGGGGGGGAGCGGAAGTGATGCTAGTAAGATTGGGATTGAGATTCCAGAGGAGGTAAGAAGGGAACAAGGTCTACAGTAGAGGAAGAAATGTTAGTTTCAGAGAGAAAGAAGACCTCTTACCCTGAAGCCAGAAGCTTCAATAATATAAATTAATCCTAACAAAACTAAGTTTCATGACAGGCATCAGGACAAGGAATTGGCAATGTTTGAAATGACATGAGATCTGATTGAACTTGGGAATAGATGAAAATATTCCATCATTCATTATGGATTTGAACTGAGATATGACAGGATCTATGGAGGAATCAGGGTGATGGATGAAAGGAACAGACATATCTTGACATAAGCCCTGAAAGTTTCCAATTACAAAACAGAAATTCAAAAGAAAGGAAATAAGGAAAAATTTATAAATGCCGTAATACATTTTTGCTGGTGCCATTTTAAATGCATTCATTTCTCCCAATTCTAATTAGGGAACTAATTTGATTTGGGTAACTTCATGGGCAAGTAGAATGGTGGACAAAAAGAACAAAAGATATTTTTCTCTTTTGCTTTGTGAAATGTCCAATCAATGACAGTGATAAGAAAAGCAATTCTCTATGTTAACGCACCTCTTATTCAAACCAAAGGAGTAAATTAGAGAACAATAATTGATCAAGTTCATGAGTCATTGTTCTCCTTTTCTTCTTGGAAGATGTCTTTTATAGACTGCTAGTCAGATGAGGGAAAGGACCAGTTTGATAAGGAAAAGTAGACTTAGTCACTTAACCACTTTGCTCCTCACAGTCCTCTCATTTGTAAAACAAAGGGGACAAAATATACATCATCACAGATATAGAGTGGGAAGGCACCTCTGAGGTCATGTAGTCCAAACTCCTTGTTCTAGGAAGGAGAAAATTGAGTCCTAGAGAGGTTGAATGACTAATCTAAAGTCACACAAGTTATATAAGTGCCAGAATTAGAATTTTTACTCAGTTCTTCTAAGTGTAATATTAGAACCCTTCTCAGCATCACTATACTTCCCTCTGGTCTTTCACAGTTCCTGAGATGCTGTGATTTTAGGGCTCTTCTCACAATAGCATATAGATATATGCACAGGCCTTTTGTTTCTCTGAGTCATGAAAGAACATGGTACCCAGTGATTTACCTTCTTATGACATTGTTACAGTCAGTTCCAGTCTCATACTCCCATCTTCCCCTGAGAAACTGAAAAAGCAGACCCATTTATTTGCTTGATTCATCAACTTACGGAAGATAATTCACGACCAAGGTTAAGAAAGATCAGGGGACAGATAAAGCCATAGCATTAACTATTCTCCATAGGAAGTCCACACCAAGCATCCAGAGGCTAGTAGGAAAGTAATAAACCAGATGTGAAGTGGAGAATTGAAACAGAAAATTCCTTAACTTACTCATTTCCCATATCGTGCTCCTTCACTCCACCACCACTACCCACAGAGATGCTCATACCCTTGATCTTTGCATCACCTACAAGTGTTTGACATCTATGTTCATGAACTCTGAAATTCCTTGATCTGATCACAATTTGTTGTGTTCTACCAATTCCAAACCTCACTTTTGTCCTCACCAGGATCTTCAATCCTTCCACCCCTCTGTTCTTTCCCAGGTCATCACTTCTGCACTGGCCACACTATTATTTCCTTATTTTGACTAAAATAAGGGGAATCATTTCAGCTCTATACCGTGTACTTCTCTCAAGTCCTTTGCCCTTTTATCCTGTTGAAGATCTTACCTTGCCAAAACTCAACCTTATATCATTCTCACATCCACATCCTTTGCTCCTATGAATGAAATACTGAATGAAGCTGGGGAAATAATGAAACTGTGCTGAGTCTTCTCCAAATTCATATTATATAATCTCAACTGGGTCTTCATTGCAACAAGCGAATTCTTTTACATCTTCCCAATCAACCCACTATCCCACAAACTACAACAACTTTTACAAACATTTCCATCCATCTCTATACCTTCCAAACCTCCCTTATTTCCTGAATTCTTTCGGCTGAGAACTTTGATTCCTATTTATCTCGAAAAATTGAAGCTATTTACACAGAGATTCTTCTCCTGTCTTCCTCATTGCACATCAGCCAAATACCGTCTGCTCCTATTTCTTCCTTCACTGCTATTTTGTAGGAAGAGGTGGCTCTTCTATTTGTCATGGCAAACCCCTCTGCATGCATAAGTCGTTCCATTCCATGCTCTCATCTCCAGCATATTTTCCCTCCTATCATTTCTATTCAACCTGATTTGTAATTGATTCTCAACTATAGGTTGCTTTCCTGCTGTCTACAAACATGCTCCTGTTTTCCTATTCTAAAAATTTCTCACTTGGATCCACTTGGTTTATCCCAGTTAACTATTGTCCCATCTCTCTCCTGCCTTTTGTGGCTAAATTTCTCAAGAAGGCAATCTACAAGTGGCGCCTATCCTTCCTTTCCCTTAACTTTCTGCAATCTGGCTTCTGACTGAATTATTCAACTGGAACAATGCTCTCCCAAGTTACCAGTGACCTTTTCATTGCCAAATCTAATGGCCTTTTCTGTATCCTTATCTTCCTCTGAAGCCTTTGACACTATTGATCATCCTCTAGACACTCTCTTATCTCTCAGTTTTTGTCTGTTTATTCTCTTCTCTGACTGTTCCTTCTCAGGCTAATTTGCTGAATCTTCACCCAGGTCACACATGCTGACCATGTGTGTCCCCCAAAGCTCTGCCCTAGGCCCTCTTCTCTTCCCCTTCTCTAGTATTTTGCTTGTTGATCTCATCTCATATTTAAAATGATTGTCTCCATGTAGATGATTCTGAGATCTAGAAGTTCAACCCTGGCTACCAGTCTCACGTGACCAAATTCCAGTGGGGCATCTCAAACTGGATGTACCATAGACAGTTTAAACCAACATGTCCAAAATGGTATTCATTACATTCCAACCAACATCATCCCAGTTACACTATTACTGTATAGGGTACCACCATCTTCTAAGTTACTTAGGATCACAATCAAGGTGTTCTTGCCCTCTCACTCTATCTCATCCCCTCTGTAGCCAATCTGTTATCAAGTCTTAATCATTTTTACCTTCATATGCTCCTTTTTCCTTCTCCTCGCTACCAGCCTGTTGTGGACCCTGATCATTTCATTCATGGACTTTTACAATAGTCTTCTGGTTGGTCTCCCTGCTTCAACTCTCTTCACTCTAGTTCATCCTCCACTCAGCTGCCAAATTAACTTTCCTTAAACATAGGTCTGTGTCACCACTTTATTTAATAAACTCCAATGTCTCATCATTTTACCAAGGATCAAATCCTGTTTGGCTTTTAAAACTATTAATTATTTGACCCCTCTCTACCCTTCCACTTCTCCCTTCTGCCTACTCTATGATTTAGTGAAACTAATCTTCTTATACAGCCACTCCATCTCCCAAATCCAGATTTTTTCATTGCTCTCCCTCATGCCAGGTAGTCAAATAGAGTGCTAGACCTGGAGTCAGTAAGACTCATCTTCCTCAATTTAAATCTGGCATAAGACACTTACTAGCTGTGTGACCCTGGACAAGTCACTTAATCCTGTTTGCCTCAGTTTCCTCATCTGTAAAATAAGTTAGAAAAGGAAATGTCAAAGCACTCCAGTACCTTTGCCAAGAAAACCCCAAATGTGGTCACAAAGAGTCAGACATGACTAAAAGAACTGAATAAAACAGCAGCAAAAATTCCCTCATACCTGGAATTCTATCCCTGCTTGTCTCTGCCTTCTGGCATCATCTGTCTTCAAGTCTCAGCTAAATGCTCACTTCTGAAAGAAGGCTTCCTTAGTCTTCTTTATGCTAGTGCCTTCCTTCTGAGCTCACCCCTAAAAATGTACCCTGTATACCCCATTTGTACATAGTTGTTTGCATGTCATGTTCCCCTGTTAGGCTACAGGATCCTTAAGAGCAGAGGCTTTATTTCCCTCTCCCCTTTTATTTGTTTCCCTAGCACTATGAACCTGCTTGGCACATAGTAGGCACTTAACAAATTGACTGACACCATAAATCCAATCCTGTATAAAGAGAGAAGAACAGAGTCCAGGGCAGGTTGCACTTAGTTTGTTAGTTGACTTCAGGATTTCTCACTCCATAATTTCCCCCGTTGCAACTGTGGCTTTTTAGGAGCATTTATTTACCAAATAAGTCTGTGCTGGTGATGGATGAAGCAAGTTGGGTCCCAGAGCTTTCCACCATAGACAAAACACCTGAACTCTAAAGCAGGGTTCAAAGATTGACAACGTGTTGCTGAGGCTCAGTTCTTGAGACTAAAACCCTGAAAACTTCTTAATTTTGGGAATGTCATTTCCCCCTGACAGGCCTCCGATTCTTCTTATGTAAAATAAAAGGGTTGTTCTAGATGACTTCCAAACACATTGGGGATCTACTTCTAGAGCTGTTATTCTCTGATCCTGTAGGCAGAGAGGATGACAGACTCATTCAGCCGAGAGGCACCTTACAGATGATTTAGTCCAATGTGTTTCTGAACAGGATTTGCAACACCCAAAAAATATTGTCAACAAGCTTTTTACTGAAGACTTTCAGGGAGGGGAAACCATCATTTCCTGAAGATGTACCATTTAACTCTTGGATAGCTCAAATTGTAAGAAAGTCTCTCTTTAAGTCAAACCTAAATTTGGGACTTTGACTCAATATTCTCAGTTAAGTCTTCTTTGCTTTTATAGACTTAAGTAAAAATCTTTCATAGCCTCAAAGTCTTGACAGACTTTAAATACTTAATGGTGGTAATCATGATCCTCTCTGCTTTCCTACGCCAGTATTGTTTTCTTGGTGCTAGACACTCCCATTTTCTTCAACTTGTACTTTTATAACAGGGTTTGAAGGTTCTTCCCCATTGTGATCACCCTCTTCTGAATGTTGGTATTACTAGAGAGAGCCCTGGACTTGAAATCAGGAAAAGCATCATTCAAGCCACATCTTAGCACTTACTAACTGTATGATCACATGGTCAGTTTAAATTCTCTCTACTTCATTTTCTCCCTCTGTAATATGAAGATCATAATTATGCCTCTAGGTCACTAACCTATAAGCCACATAACTTCCTAGTATCCCCAGAAAACTTTAAAGCTGCAAGTCTCTGAGTAGGTGCTGATTTGCATCGTAGAGTTTCCTCATTGAAATTTTACTGAGCTAATCAATTCACAGATCTACTCAATTAAAAAAAAATCACTTACTTTTTCATGAGTAATGTAGGTAAAATACTTTGTGAATCTTAACAATGTTATAGAAATGTGAGTTATTCTTGTCAATTTTCTACTTAAAATATGGAACCCAGAACTGACTGCAACACTCCAGTTGTTTGCTAATTCCAAGTATGATGGGGATATTTCTTTTTTTGTTCTGGATCCTTACTCTTTTAATGAAATTCAGGTTCTCATAAGTTATTTTGAGTTCCTTATCACACAGCTGATTCATATTGACCAGGTAGGACACTAAGATTTTTAGCTCTTTTCCACATGATCTGTTACCTAGCTATGCCTTTCCTGTCTTGAAAATTAATTTTATGGACGTACATATAGGACTTCATAATTAATCCCATAGAATTTCATCTAACCAGATTCAAGTCTTCACTGTAATCTGTCTAGTTTTTATTGTCTGACTTTCATACAGTCCATTGGTTGTATCCCTAAGCTTTGTGTCACCTATGTAATTGCTAAGTAATGCATATATCCTTTTATCCCAATCAATGTTAGCAGGACCAGGGGTAGATCCCTGGGATATTCACTAGAGACCACTTTGCAAGTGAATATAAAATGATTAATGATGTCTCTTTGGGTCTAGTAGTTCTTCCAGCTTTGAATCAACCTAACTATCCAAAGGTGTCAAACTTGCCGTCCATGAGACTCTTGAGTGTGGCCCAAACCAAATTAAAATAAAATTAAAAAATATTAAATAAAATAAATAAAAATACGGTAAGACATATAATATAACGTTTTAAAAGTGAGTCAATATGTGACCTGGGGATCTTTATGGATAGATTAGTGGCCCTGTTTTCATTTGAGCTTGACACCTAGTCCATATCTCTCATTTTATCCACTCAGGAAAAAAAAAAGAGAAACTGACAAATATGTTACCAAAATAAAGGAAAACTGTATCTACTGTATTTGCCTGACCTATCAATTGATTATTCCCCAAGAAAGAAAAAAAGGAGGAAGGAAGAAAGAAGAAAGAAAGAAGAAAGGAAAGAAGAAAGGAAGAAAGAAGAAAGGAAGGAAAGAAGGAAGGAAGGAAAGAAGCAAGGAAGGAATTAAGGAGGAAGGAGGGAAGGTAAGGAAGGAATAAATGAAAGAATGAAGGAGGGAGGTAAGGAAGGAGGAAGTGGGAGAGAAAGGAAGTAAATGAAAGGAAATCAGATGAGTTTAGCATGACCAACTTGCCCTTCATAAGGTTACATTTCATGGGCCATGCTTCACTTCTTAGAATTCACAATCCACCCCTTTGATAATCAATTTTAGAATTTTTCCAAGTAATGGATGGATAGAGAAAACCAATCTTTTACTTCTTATACAAGTAACCATTGGGTGAATAGGCAGGAACTGATTTCCTAGTTTAGAGTTCTTAGACTTTTTTTGTGTCATTGACCTTTTTGGCCATTTGGTGAAACCTATGAATGTTTTCTGAGAATAATGAATTTAAATGCATAATTAAAAACACAATATTACAAAGGAAACCAATTACATTGAAATGAAGATGTAATTTTTCCCCAGACAAGTTCATGAAGCCCTTGAAATCTTTCAATGGACCCCTGGGATAGTAAGGTTAAAAATCCTTATGTGATGCGGCCCTGCCCACAGTTCTGCCTCTCAATGGTGTGATTCCCTGGGCAACCTTCTACTTCAGTGGTGGCTAAGTGATCTTCCAACAGTGGTATTGTCCGTGGAATGCTAATGCTTGTGGTAACAAAGAAATGGTAACAGTGTGTAGACCTGGAAAGCAATGATCAATTTGTGGTATGCAAATAGAATGGAATACTATTATATTATAGGAAATGATAAAGGGGACAGCTACAGAGAAACCTGGGGCTAAATAGTACTTTAGCTAATGCTTTAGAAATGCATCACAGAAATCCAGACACAAACCCCTGATTCTGAGGGTGGCATGCCATGATTCCTTGGGTTTGCTGTGAACAAAATGCCAGCACTGAGGAACTTTACGGATGTATATTCTAGTGGAAAGTCATGAGATCCTGAACTATAGATAAGGGCCTACTACACTAAATACTGGCATATTTATTTATAAAGGATCCCTTGTGGGGGCTTGAGTCATTATACAATTAAAATGCAAACATGAGAATTCATAAATAACATTAATTGGACTAGAAATACAGCGTAGTGTCTCACTCGCACCCAGACAGGATTTCCCGTACATCATTACACGGCATGAGAAATGTTTCAGTTTCTGGTTTTTCTTCCCTATGCGATGCTAGTTGCATTTATACTGAGGGCAGAAGAGCTGTGTCAACTGCAAGCCTCCTTCTGTGTGTTGATATAAGGCTAATAATAGCTAATACTTAGTGTAAACTGGAATCCTAATTGAAATCAGTTACAATAATTGTTGCGATGCATTTAAAGGGGGGAAAACATTGTTTAACATAAAGAAAGGGGGTATTTTGTTGAGAAAATATGTAACAATTAACAGTAATAGTCTTGAGATTTATTCAATAGAGTTCTCATGAGATTTAGCATCGCACAGAGAGTGTGTCATGGCAGGCAAGCCTGCAGAGAGGGAGAGACTTCAGCCTTCATCCCCCTGTTTTATTCCTTTTGTGGTTTTCAGAAAATGAAATAAAGCCTAGTAGGAAGTAGATCAAAAGGTTGCGGGTGAGGATCAGCATTATGCTCTGGACTGATTAGTCCATAAGGGCAATTAAGTGAGAGCTATAAAGAGGAATTCTTTTTGGAAAAGAAAAAGTTATGGCATCTTACAGAATCACAAGCCTTTTGAATGTTATATTACATGTTGAGATGCCTAAGGTCCCTTATTAATTGCGATTTTTTTGCATGAAACTCATGTTAGGATGACATGCCTTGCTGAGGGGACTGCGTGGGGTAGGAGACAAGAAATGAGACAGTTGCTTTTTTTTAACTTTTATAATTTCTCTGTGCATTTGAAGTGACTGCATAGGGTCAATTGACTCTCTCATCTGTTACTAAGGATTTGCTGGATCTTTATTTCTCTGTCGATTATGGTTGCTGTCTGCTATGAAGAATTTGCAAAGATAAATGATTGCTTGCTTTGTGCCTGACTCTCCAGTCTGGCTTTTGGCTTGGCTGTAGGGGTGAAGGTCCCAATTGAAGTCATGCTAAAGGCCACAATATTCTGTAGAATTGTTCCATCAGGCTGACCTTGGAAGGGATCAGAGGATTAACATTTTGTAAGTGGGATTAAAATTTTAGAATCAAAAGGAATCTTAGAGGCTATTAAGTAAAACCCTACTTTTTTTTTTTTTTTTTTTTTTTTTGCAGATGAGGAATCTGAGGCCTAGAGAGGTTAAGTAAGTTAGCCAAGGTTACATAGCTAGTTAGTGTGTGAGGAATTAGAACCCTGTTTTTCCAGATTCCAAATCCAGTGATCTATTCACTTTATCGCACAGCCTCTCAGTCTTAGGGAACAGTCTTTGGAATATGGCTTCTGTGGACCAACTCCTGGCTTAGACTGAAGGAGTCAGTCTTACTCTGAGGCAAGATGAACTTTCTCTGGGGAAAAGGTAATCTTTTTTTAAAGTAGACTTAAAATAATCAATTAGTCACCAAGTAACGATGAAACACCTACCTGGTTTTGTAAGGATATGATGGTGGATTTCAAGAGAGGCGACATATACCTTCTGCCTTGGTTTCAAGTAGCCTTCACTATATAGGCAGAGGATTAGTGTGGCTGTCCCTGGAGTAATGACTTGGAAGATGTTGGCAGCTGTAGCAATTCATCAACCAAATAACAAATAAGCATTTATTAAAGACCCACTATAGGACAGGCACCATGTTAAGTATGGGGAATACAAGGACAAAAGTGAAATAGTCCTTGTCCTCAAGAACTTAGACTCTAATAGAAGAGACAAGAATGTGTATATATATGAATGTACACACACAGAGACACACACACACAAAATAAAAGGTTATTTTGGGAGGAAGGATACAAAGAGCTGCTGGGGGAGGAGAGGAATCAGTAGCTCAACTAGGGAATAACATCAGTTTACTTAGGGTCTCGTATGATGACTAAGACTCAATGTACATGCATGTACCTGCCAAGGTCCCCCTGGTTTAGGGTGAAACCCCTCTTTCCAGAATGTTCTCTGATTTGGACTTGCATCTATGGGGATTGACATGCAGTATAGGGTTTGAGCAGGATCTGGCCATTCTTTAGGAGATAAGGAAAATAGAATGCAGCAAATGATCATTTACCTAGTTACGGTGACTCAGAGGGCTTGTCCCCAGAAGACAGAACTGGAGTAATGAGCAGTTGAAGAGAGGCACATTTTTTGGCACCACATATTTCCAAATAATTTGAGCTTTTCAGAAGTAGAGTAAGTTGCCTTAGGATACCCCTAGGACACTCTATCTCTACCTCTGCCCACTGTATTTCAAGTGAAGGCTATATGACCACTTGTGGAAGTAATAAAAAGAATTCTTAACTAGGTATGGGTTGAACTAAACTCTATTTGTGGTGATTTTCAGCTCTGATTTTTAGTGATATTGTAGCTGGGTATAAAAAAAAGCAGATTTAGGAATTCTTTCACCAAGAACAAAATCAGTTGGAAAGGTGGAAGGCAGAATTAGCCAGCAGCCAAGAAGACAGTGTGATTGTGAGTATGTAAAGTATGGCCTGTCCTTTTGTGTTCCTTAGAGGTTTATGGGGATGGAAAACAAGTCTAAGGACAGGGGTGCCATGGTGACACTACGTTGGGAATTAGTTCAACAGAGGTTCAAGAAATAGAGTTCAAAGATAGTGGTTGCTATGGGGAGGCATTTCCTTTCCCCTCCCCAAAGAAACATACCCTCTGGATATTTCCTGGTTCAATGTCCTGTTTTTACTCTGTAAGTTATGATTCTGGGGTTAAGAAGTATAAACATTCTGAAAGAAAATGCATAAGCAAAGTTAGGTAGTTTCTCCTTTGATCAGCATTTACTTCATAGCCCAGTGCTTAGGCTAGTGTAGTGCCTTACACTTAGTAAGTGATTAATAAATATCCAAAATTAATAGAAATTGATAGAAAATCATAAGAAGTCATTCCCAAAATGTTAATTTTCTTTTCTTTTTTTGGAGGGGGGAAGGCAGGGCAATTGGGGTTAAGTGACTTGCCACAGTTAGTAAATGTTAAGTGTCTGATTTGAACTCAGGTCCTCCTGATTCCAGGGCTGGTGCTCTATTCACTGTACCACCTAGCTGCCCAATAAATGCTAGTTTTCTAATAAAGAGATCCATAATATCAATAGGTTTATGAAAAAAAACAACAACTCCAAATCACTAATAACTCAAGGAATGCAAATGAAAGCAACTCTGAGTTTCAACCTTATACCTATCAGGTTGTCAAAGTTGACAAAAGAAACGTGATGACTAATGTTGAAAGGACACACATTAACAGAGCATTGTTGGAACTGTGAATTGGTCCAACTATTTTCTGGAAAAGAATTTGAAACTATGCCCCCAAAGTTATTAAACTGTTACTGATCTTTGATATAGCTCTACCACTACTAAGCCCATATCATAAAAAGATCAAAGAAAGAAGTAAAAGGATCACCATGTACAAAAATATTTACCACAACTCTTTTTTGCTTTTGAAAAGATGTGGAAACTGAGGGAACACTTATCATTTGGTGAACAGCTAACAAACTTTGGTATATGAATGTAATGGATATGATTGTGCTATAAAAATGCTGAAAGAGAAGCCTGGAAAGACTTATAGGAACTGATGCAGAGTTAAATAAGAAGAACCATTGATGTTATAACAACATGTTAAGGGCAAACAACTTGCCTCTGATCGTTGAAGGTAATGACTAACCACAATTCCAAAGGATTGATAATGAAACAAGTTACCTACTTCCTAAGGAAGAAATGATGGACTCATGGAGAATAAGACATATATGTTTTGGATATAGCCAATGCAGGAATTCATTTTGCTTAAGAATGGATATTTGTTATAAAGTGTTTTCCCCCTCTTTTTCTAGTGAGGGAAGGGTAAGAGAATTAACTTTTGCTAGTTGAAAAATATGAAATTAAATTTTAAAAATTGATAAATGCTCATTGATTTAGGGAAGCCCAACTTCATTCAAAATGAAAATATTTCCATTTTCCCTCTGATAGTTATAGAACACACACATATCTAGCATTATATATGTGATATATATGCTATATACATACATATATACATGTATATATACATGCATGTGTATGTATATATGTGTAATTTACACAGACACAATTGCTATATGAAGAACTGTTATACTTGCATGTGATGAACTCTATTCATATTTTGTGATACATAACAAATAAAATCATTGGTAGTGATAATGATAAATACACTGACAACTTTTCATTTTTCTTTCTTCCTTCAGAACTTACTTAAATTTTCCTATCACTGTGTGCCAGCTAAGTTTCCTACTGGGCAAAGAGTAATCCTTGTGGATAACAGGACATATCGTCAAATCTGTTGGCTTATCATCCAGTGACAGCCACATACATCCCCTTCCCCTTCCTGTGGTGAACCAGGGATTGACTCATTCCAAATTGATTAGCTGTCAAAAAGTGATTGCTGAGCAGAACAGTTCCAAACCATGGAAGTAACTACTCACAAGCTAACAATTGAAAGGAGAGTATTTGCAATGTCTGTGAAGGTTGGATCCAGCATGAATGGAGGTCCAAAGGACCTGGTCAATCTAAGAGCACCATTTCATACTGGAACTAGTCATAGAAAGTCAAGGAATTTCTGAAGGCATAGGTTAATAATCATAATAGGTAACAATAATAAAGTTATTATTATAAGTATGTAATAATAATATGATAATAAAATATGCTACATTATATATTTTCTATAACATAATATTATATATAATGTATGTGGTATTATATATATATATAATATAATAATAACTACCATTTATAGAACACTTTAAGGTTTGCAAAATACTTTAGCCTTGTTATCTCATTTCATCCTCACAACAGCTCTGTGAGATAGGTGTTATTATAAACCCCATTTTATAGATGAGAAAAGTGAGATTAAGAGGTTTATCAATTTCCCCCATCACATAGAAAGTAAGCGTTTAGAGTAGAATTTCAATTCAGGTCTTCTTGATTCCAAGGCCGGTTTTCAATTCATCCTTCCACCTAGACTCTGAGGTCTCCTTCACTTAGTTTCAAGATCAAGATTTGAAGTGGGCAATTACATTACAAGACAGCACCAAGGAGATAAGGCACATACACAGATAAACATATGATTGATCGTTAAGCAACCACCAGGGCTAAAATACTTCATCAAGGCTTTCACCCAAGTCCTTCAAAATTTGTCCTCACCCTACCTTTCCAGGTTTATTGCTCATTCTTCTCGCCAAGCCCTTTATGCCCTGGTTAAACCAGATTGCTTGCTGTGGCTTATTTAGAGCATTCCATTTCTTTTCCACCCCTTTGCTTAGACTGACTTTCTTATATATGATACTCTTTCTTTCTTCTCTGCTAGGACGCTTAGGATCCTTACCATCCTTCAGACCTCAAGGCAGATCATCCCCTACATGAAACCCACCCTGGCCCCCTAGTTCTTAACAATCACTTCCTCAAGTAATTTGTATTTCTTGTTTATATTTTATTTTCTTATCTCTATATATACTACTCTCCCCTTCCCTCACCCTTTCCCCTGGCCAAATATAGTGTAAATGCATTTAGCATGATAACTGTTTAATTTATCTTTGTATTTCTAGCACATGGCACAACGCCTGGCATATAGTAGGTACTTAAGTGCTGGTTAAATAACTGATTGTTATTGACTTGGTGAGTCATTGTGTGTTTGATATTTGAGGATGAGTCTAATTGAATTCTGAGAGACTCATTATTAGATAAATGGATTTTTTAGATTAAAGATAATATTTTAAAGAAATATATATGTATATATATATATACACACATATGCGTATATATATATATATATATATAGTTATTTTGTTAAATATTACTCAACTGCATTTTAAAATATTTTGGAAATTCATTTCTTAAAATTTTGAGTTTCAAAATACTTCTCTTCCTCCTTTCACTCTCCCATTTATCAGGAATGCTTGAAAGTCCTCTACTTCTTTAAATATCTATTTCTCCCTAAATGATTACATTCAGTTTTGGTGAACAGATTATTTTTGGTTGTAATCCTGACTCCTTTGCCTTCTGGAATATTATATTCCAAGTCTTTAACTCCTTTAATGTGAAAGCTGCTGAATCTTGTGTGATTCTGAATGTGATTCCAGAATCTTTGAATTGTTTCTTTCTGACTCCTTGATCTGGAAGCTCTGGGATTTAATTATCACATTTCTAGGATTTGGGGATGTCTTTCAGGAAATGATTGGTAGATTCTTTCAATTTCAATATTACCTTCTGGGGCTAAGATACTGAGGGCAGCTAGGTGGTGCAGTGGATAGAGTGGCAGACCTGGAATCAGGAAGGCTCATCTTCCTAAGTTTAAATCTGGACTCAGAGGCTTACTAGCTGTGTTACCCTGGGCAGTTCACACAATCCTGTTTCCTTCCATTTCTTCATCTATAAAATGAACTGGAGAAGATAATGGCAAAGCACTCTAGTGTATTTGCCAAGAAAACCCCAAATGGAATCAGGAAGAATCAGACAAGACTATAAAACCACTGAACAATAACAACAAAATACCTTTATAAATTTTAAAATATGTTTTCTAGCTTCTTCCTTTGATCATGCTTTCGGGTATATTTTCTTCAGTTATCTATACTATTATCTCTTCTGTGTTCTAGGTCAGTTATTTTTCTAAGGAATTATTTCACTTTTTCCTCTATTTTTATCCTTTTGAATTTGTTTTATTATTTCTTGATGTCTTATGTAGCCTTTAGCATCCTCTTGCCCAATTTTAATTTTTAAGAAATTATTTTCTTCAGTTATTCTTTGTATTTTGTTTTCCATTTGAAAAAATCTGGTTTTTAAGGAGATATATTCATCAGTAAAGTTTTTTTCCACCTCTTTTTTCCATTTGTTCAATTCTGTTTTTTTTAAAGTATTTTCTTCAATAATTTTTGATGCCTCTTTTAGCCAGCTGTTGTCTCTTCCTAGTTATTCCTTTGCTCTCATCGATTTAACCAATCTTTTCTTTACCACTCTTATTTTATTTTGAAAATCTCTTTCAGTTCTTCCAAGAATTCTTGATGGACTAGTATCCAATTCACTTTTTTTTTCTTTGAGGCTTTGCTTATAGCTATTTTGACATCATTTATATTGTCTTCTTCTGAACACGTATCTTTATTTTCCCTGTCACCACAGAAACTTTTTACAGTCAGGGCCTTTACTTCTTTTCTCAACTATTTCTTGCCTTTGAAATTTATCTTAAAGTTGGGCTCTGTTCTTGACTTGGGGATGTGAAAGGGACATTTTCTCAAACTTCAGGCTTTTTCTAATATTTGTTTTCAGAGCTAATTTTGGGAGCTTGTAAGCTTTTGGTGCTTCTAGGGTGGTGCAACCCAGAAATACATATGCTCACTGCTCCCCTGGTCTGAACTGTGATCCTTCCTTACCTTTGGGATCAAAACAATATTTCTCCTCAGAACTGGAAGTGCCCATCTGTGTCCTTGAACTGTGACCCATAAATGGGTACAGGTAATGGAACTGCCAAACAGCATCCCATACTTTCCTCAGTACTGGCATAGGGGTCCTCTGGATTGTCTTTCTGACCAGTTTCCAGGTCCTCTTCCCACCTCTGGACTGAGAGTTCACATAGCTGCTACTCCTTCTGTTGTCAGTATCTAGTCTCACCACTGCTATTGTATTCCCATGTCCTCTTGGTCACTGTCCACTCTACTGTCACAAATATCTCCTTCTGACTTTCCAAGTTTTCCTAGGCAGGAAGAATGTTTTCCTCTGACGTTTTGTTGTCTCCATCATTCCAGAATTTGATTTGAGGTGTTATTTTTAATTTATTTGATTGTGGATGTTGGAAAAGCTCAGCTAAGTGATTTTTCTGTTCTGTCATCTTGGCTTTTCCCCTGGAAGTCATGCTACAGAAATTTTTCCATACTATTTACTAAATCGGAAAGAAATTGTCATCTGCCTTGGTTAACCACCTTTGGAGAGAGTCTCACCCTCTTTTTTATTTAGTGTTTTTTTTAAAAAATAAATTTTTATTTATTTCACTAAATAATTCAAATTATATATTTTTTAATATTGGATTTTTTTTTTATTGTGGAGTGAGATAGCTGGACACATTTTGGGTAATTCCAAATTTGTTGGCAGCATTCAAAGCATATAGTCTGGAGCAAGTCAGACATAGACCTTCTCTCCATCAGGCTAGATCAGTGTTGACACAGTATTGACCTTGGCCACATTGATGTCATATTCCCTGCTTGATCTGATACTTCTTGACCTTGATGCCTACTATGAAGACAAGGATGTTGTCCTCAATTTTCTTCATAGCAGACTCAGTGGTCATGAAAAAAAATAATTTTGGCATAGCCATCAAGCTTGTTTCTTTGAGTGGCATTTTCTAAGGGTATTTGGGTTGCCTTCACAGTCTTAGTATCTTGAGTAAAGGTGAGGGATGTTCAGATCTTCTTCTTTTTGTGGCTATGGACACCCTTCAACATTATCTTTTTGGCCTTCAAGGCTTTGGACTTCTGTCTTGTAGGGAGCAAGTGCACCCTTCTTCATCTTTGGCACCATCTTGAGGCCATGCAAAATTTTTAAAAATTCAATTTTTAAAAATTGAGTTCCAAATTCTCTTATTCTTCTCCACCCCTTTCTTATTCTTTGAGGAGGCAAGCAATATAATATAGATTATACATAGGAAGTAATGCAAGACATATTTCTGTATTATGTATGTTGCAAAAGAAAACATACAAAAAAACCAAGAAAAATAAAGTAAAAAAAAAAAGTATGCCTCAATCTGCACTCAAAGTTCATCCTAGAAAGTGTCTCTTTTGGGATAAGATCACTGGTCCATTTTAGAATATACAGTTCACATACCTAGAATTTGAATAGCTGCATAATTTAGTGAGTAGAGAATCATCTTGAAAATCAGGAAGATCTTGGTTCAAGTCTTTCCTCTGGCATATACTGGGTATATAATCCTCAGGAAGTTGCTTACCTTCTCAGTGCTTTTGTCCAGGAGTGTCAGTCACAAATACAAATTGATTAGAAAATCACAGATTAACATTATAAACCTTGTATTTTTATTTAAAATGTCCTAATTACATTTTAATCTGGTCTGCATAGCACTCTACAAAGTTTTGTGGCTCACATGCTGACCAGTCTGACACCCCTGCTTTAGACAACTCTCTAAGACTAAATAAAGGTTTTAGAGAAGGTGCTGAGCAGCATTGGTAGGGGGAGTTGGTTCAGCCGGAAATGAGCTACTTTTGACATCACAGGTCTAGTCTCTAGCTAATTCTACCTCCAATATCTGACCAGACTCAGTTCTAGACTTAACCAAGAAAGGGAGGCATCACACCCTATAGCTTCTACAGTCACAAAACAACACTGCCCACCAGCCTTCCATGCCAGCAAAAATGTCCAGCATCATAATTTCCAAATGACAGGAAATCCAGTCTCCTAAAAAACAAAACACAATAGCTGCTTTACACAAAAGGTAGGTAGTGCTGAGGGTTGTATTGTTTTCCAGATCAGAGCTGCTAAGAATGATGCCGATGATTCTAATTTTGTAGGCTCGCATTCCAAGAAGCCCGCCATGCCTACTCCACAACTGAA
This sequence comes from Pseudochirops corinnae, assembly GCA_028646515.1. Lineage (NCBI taxonomy): Eukaryota > Metazoa > Chordata > Mammalia > Diprotodontia > Pseudocheiridae > Pseudochirops > Pseudochirops corinnae. The sequence continues at coordinate 325,224,829 of CM053586.1, forward strand.
GGGGGACAAAAAAACGCTCTTACACTCTGGGTTCTAGCACCAATACCCTTAGGCTCCTATCAGTCAGGAGAAGAAAACAAGATTTTGCCTGCTGTGATGTTAAAAGCTGACTGCAGGGTCAACTACTACAGTACCCAAACAGGACTGTTTGAGACCATCAAGTCACCTTTCAGACAACCCTGAGGAAAGGCAGTCTTACTGCTAGGCGCACAGTCTTTTAGCTAACAAAAATAAAATAATAATTATAATAACCAGCATTTATATAGAGTTTTAAGGTTTAGAAAGCACTTTAAAATATCTCATTTGATCCTCACAAGAGTCCTGAGAGGTCAGTGCTATTATTATACTTTGCAGTTGAGGAAATGGAGGCAGGCGGAGGTTAAGTGACTCCCCCAGGATCATACAGTAAGGAAGTTTGTGAGGTTAGTTTTGAACTCAGATCTTCCTGACTCCAGGTCCAGTACTTTGTATACTGGGCTATCTAGCTAGCAAGATGCATCCATTCTCAGGGTATTGTAGTATCCAGAGTCCCTTAAAGGTTTTAATATTTTCAATCAAAGTAATTTTTCTTCTGGAAAGAACCAAAGTACCACTTTACAATGGATAGACACTAGGAGAGGCAATGTGGCATCCTGGATGGCAGGCTTGCCTTTCCATTAGGAAGACATGGATTTAAACCTGACCTTTGGCACTTATCAGCTGTGTGACCATGGAGAAGTTTCTTGACCTCTCTGACCCTGGATGGAGAAAGAGGGAGGAAGTTCCTAAACTGATAGAATGAAAGGACTTTGATGAATTGATTGAGAAACTATGTGAAGTGAGTTCTTACTGAAATTGAAGGAAATATCATTTTATATCATCTTCATCCTCATCATTGCAGCATTTTAAAACTGGTAAAGTACTTTCCATTTATTTTTTTCATTAAGGTCACACAATAATCCTGTGAAGTAAGGACTGCAAACATTATTATTCTGTTTTCATAGATGGGGAAACTGAGGCTCAGAGAGGTTAAATAAAATCTTCCTAACATCAGAAATAAACTTGAATGCATCAAGGAAAACAAGATACTCTCTGAGTATCTTTTTATTTATTCTGGGTGTCCACCTCCTTGGAAGTCATTCTTTGATCTGTCATGTCCAATAGTTCAAAGCTCTCTCTCCTCAGCTGAGAAAATAGGAGCAGATTAAAAATTAAAAAAAAAACCAAAGTATTATCCTTCTCTGTTGTTAGTTACCATTGCCCCGCTCAGCCAAGTAAGTAGTCATATTTCCTTTGGTGCTCCTCATTCATCGGTTGTGTGTGTTTTTTTTTTTAGGTTAAAGGTAGGGCGATGGACCTGTGATTTAGTTTGTGTTGGAGATTCCTGGTGATGAAACTGTCAGTCAATGCACATCAATAACTTAGAGTCTTAGAAAATTACTTGGGGCTCCAAGAGCTCAGATGTCTTGACCAGGCTCACAGTCATTGTGTGTTAGAGGTGAGGCAAGAACCAGTTAGTCAATAAGCATTTACCAGGCACTTATTATGTGCCAGGCATTGTGCTAAATGCTTGGGATGCAAAGAAGGACAAAAGACAGCCCCAGCTCTCAAGGAGCTCCCCATCTAATGAGGGAGAACAAAATTATCCTGGCTCTGAATGGTCAATCTACTACATAGAGTTGCTTCTTTTTCCCCAATATAGTTAAGAGCAAAAACACCACCAACAAAGCAGCAAAACCCATGTTTGTTGCCTTTAGATTTCCACAGCAGCCTCAGCTCATTATGAACCTCAGCACTCTGCACTATTTTTACAGTGATGATCTACCATCATATAGTCATCCTCTGTTTTTGTCCTTTTCATCCTCTGGAAAGATCTCCTTATTTTCTCAGCATTTAAGTCTATCGGTAAATTGTTTGTGCATTGTCACCAATCTCTTTGAACAATTCCCATTTCCTTCCTTATTGGAATTTTTTTCTCTTCCTGTCTTCAGAATTTCATTCTTGAGAGTTTTCCTTACTTGGTTCTGATTTCACCAGTGGAATTTTAGTCTATGAGATCTTTCCTATTTTCCCTTTGTGCCCTTTTAAATTTCCTTTCTCGAAATCTCAGGCCTATGCCAGACTATCCTTGGCTTTCCTCTCCTATTCTCTTACAGACTGTAGGAGGGAAGGATTGCTTCCCTGCAATGTTGTCATCACTTCTGCTGTAGCAAAAAAATACCTATGGGTTAGCAAGACTCAGATCTGGTATAGAATTTCTCCTTGTTGACTTCTCTGCCTTTTGAAAGATGCCATTATTATTAAAGAAATTCAATAAGTCATTATTTTCTTTCTTTTTGGTAGTAATAGAAAGAGTTTCAATGGATGATTGGATAATTAAAGTCTTTCATTACTACTCTATCATGCCTTTTCTATGTTCATTTAGTGTGTAGGATATTTGATGGCCAAATTTTTTCTGTTCCTGAGTCATAAAGGCACAAGGACCTGCTGAACCACAACCTGAGCAATGAAAGAAGTGGCAGATGTTACTGCCCAGCCACTGATAGTGGCATTGGAATGGTTTTGCAGAATTTCAGAAGCACTGCAGGGCTGGAGAAGGATGGATGTTGTGCTAATGTTTAGTAAAAGAGAACAGATCCTGAAAACTATAATCAAGGGAGTTTACCTTCAATCCCTGGGGAAATTCTTGGACATATCATTAAAGAGATGGTTAGTGGGGGCGGAGCCAAGATGGCGGCATAGCAGCAGCAACATATCGCAGCTCTCACATAGCCACCCCAAAATACCCATAAAATAGCACTCTAAACCAATCCTAGAACTCCAAAATGCACACAAAGATACTTCCCACTAAAGTCAGCTCGGCTACGAGGAACCATATCAGCACTGTGAACTGAAACCAGCCTGGCCTGAAGGCGCGACTGTGCCCCAGGAGCGGCTGGATGGGAGGAGTGGAGGAGCCTCTCTGGTGAGTAGAGTAGCAGCAGCTGTGAATAGCATTCCTAATTAGCTAAGTGGGAATCGCGAAAGGAGGAGAAAAGCAGTCAGGCTGAAAGGCCTCCAGAGCGGAAAAGGAAAAAGCAGAGGTTTTGCACCCACCTCCGTGTTGTAGCTTCCCGCCTGCAGCCTGCAGACAGCAGGGGGACTAAGTGATTGTTCTCAGGCCAGTGCTCTCGCGTTGAGCGGCCTGGATCCAGATCGTCGTCTTGGGCCTCGGTCTTGGAGTCTTCATTATCCAGTCAGCTGGAAGTAAGTAGGAAGAGTCCCAGCATCTTCCTGAGAGCTACGGCAGCCGGGAGGACCCCAGCGATTTGGGACAGAGCTTTCTCTTCTGGAAGCAGAGCCCCACAGAGATTTAAAAAAAAAAATCATGGTCTGAACAACCATGAGTAAGAATAAGCATAAGAAGCAAAGTAAGAACAGCTCCC
>CM053586.1:325228732-325253342 GCA_028646515.1 Pseudochirops corinnae
GAGATCCATCCTGCCCTACTGAAAAGTGACATAGGAGAGAAAAGACTGGGGGAGGGGGGACACACTGGGATGGCTGTTTTGGGGCAGTGGGTGGGGGAAAGAGTGGGAGAAAATATGTAACTCAAAATCTTGTGGAAATGAATGATGCAAACTAAAATAAAATAATAAAAAAAAATAAATAGCTTGTTAGTAAATACATAAAAAATGAAGTGGTAATCACAAAGAACCAGCATGATTTCATGAAGAACAGGTTAGCACAGTGTCTGGCACATAGTAGGCATTTAATATATGTTTATTAGCTGATTGGCTGTCATTATAAGTACAGTGAATTTCTTGTACTAAACTAATTCGCACTAAACTAATTTTAAATATTATTTACCTAGAGTAGACTTTAGTGAAGTATTTGATAAAATGGCAAGCCACTTTGCTATCTTTGCCAAGAAAACTCTAAACGGAGTCAAGAAGAGTTGGTTATGGTTGAAAAGACTGGATAAAACCAACAAATCATATTTTTTATAGTTGCAAAGTTGCAGAGTTGTGGTTTAGATGGTAATGGTCTAGTGACAAGAGGTGTCCAGTGGAATGCCCCAGGGATCTGTGCTTGACCTTATTCTGTTTAACATTTTTGCTAATGATACATACAAAGTAAAAAATGGCCTGCTTATGAATTTTGCAGAATGCACAAAACTGAAAAGAATTGCCAACTGATAGATGAGAAAGTTAAGATTGAATAGAATCTTGAATGGATAGAACATTGGACTGACTTTGAGGATATGTTGGTAATCATTTAACAACTGGCTTTATTGAAAAAAATGTATGCATGAATCATTAAGTTCAATCTGTATTATTAACATTTTCTCCATCCCTTCTTAAGTTTAGATAATCAACAAAACATTAAATCATGCCAACATTTGTCACATTTTTCTATCTCTGAGGTGCAAGTGCTCACACTGAAAAATTTAACAATTAACTCTCAGGTGCTGTTTTGAGCTGTCTCCAAAATGCCCTGACCTAATCTAAAAACATATTTCAATTAGGATGAATGCAAAATTTTATACTTGAGTTTAGAAAATCACCTTCTGATGTACAATACTAGGAAGTGATTATTAGAAAAAAGTTTGCCAAGGGGGGAAAAATTCAGTGACTTTCTGTCCTGTAAACTTAATATGAGGTGGCAGTGGGAGTGTGGCTATCAAACAAAAGCTAACATGCACATGGGTTGCATTGAGAGATGAATAGTAGGGAACGATAACTTCTTTGTAGTTTTTTCTCAGTTGAACCACTGCTGGAATATTATATTCAATTCTTGGTGTCATAGTAAGAATGACATTGAGAAGTCACAGAATGCACAGAGGAGGACAGGCAAGATGGTGAAGAGCCTTGAGTCCATGCTACATAAAGATGAGTATAAAGGCAAGAGAAGTGTGTGTTTGGCTTGAACAAGAGGACAACACCTAGGGGAGTGGGGGAAGACAGGCATATTCATTCTTTTTTTTTTTTTTTGCCAGAGAAAGGGTAAGGTAAGACAATTGGGGTTAAGTGACTTTCCAAAGGTCACATAGCTAGTAAATGTCAAGTGTGTGAGGTTGAATTTGAACTCAGATCCTCTTGACTCCAGAACTACTGCTCTATCCACTTGCACCATGTTGCTGCCCCTCATAATTCTTTTCAAGTATTTAAAAGGATTTTATGTCAAGGAGAGATTAGATTTCTTGCATTTGCTGCTAGTGAGCAGAATCAGCAATTTGTATGGTTTCAAAAAAAATACTCTGACTTGATTACAGGGAAAAAAATTCTGAACATTTGAAAATGTTCAGAATTAAATGTTCTAAGTAATTTAAATCATATGAAACTGGAATAGGTGGAATGGGAGATGGTGGCTTCTTCCTCACCGGAGGTCTTCATGCAAATGTTGGACCATCAGTAGTCAAGTAGTTGGGCATGTCAGAGTAGCAATTCCTTTTTGAGTATGTGTTGGACCAGATGCCTATTGGACTTTTAATAAGTTACATATCATTTGCCAGGCTGAGAATCTTCTAATTTACATAGAAGATGCCAGCTTAGAATAGAAGAAATTGTCTCTCTTTGGAGTTCACATCCAGGTACTATCCTTCTTCTTTTTATTACAGATATGAGTAAACAGAATTAAAATGTTTGGGTAACTTGACTATGGTCTCCAAACTACAAAGTTGTCAGAGATAAGATTTGAATCTAATGTTCTCCTACTTGTAAATCCAGGACCCTTCCCAACATGGAATAGGCTTTCTTTGACCTGTCTATTTGATTGCAAAATACTAAAGAAAGAGGTTTTATCCAAACAATTTGGGCCTCTTTGGGAATTTGTAGATACAACAGGGGGTGAAATGTGGTTAAGCAGATCTTTTTCAAACCTGGAAAAAAAATGTTTTGTTTGGGAACTGTTTTCATGTGAACATATTTATGTAAATTTTGTGGCATAGGCTCAGTAGGAGAGCCTCAACATATGAATTCTTGGAATATTATTTACACAAAAAGTACATAGTCAACAGAGGACACTCAAGTGTGTATGTGTGTGCTGTCTGCAGATGTTTGAGAACAAGCGCCTGTCCTAATCCACTAGCTGAAAATGGCCTGAACAGTGTGGAACACGGAGTAGTCTCTCAATAAATAAAATTCATTGACTGATTGGAAAACACAGCTGAAATCAAGACAGTTCTAAAAGGTTTTGATTGACAAAATAGGAAATAAAAGCAAGGAGTAATGAATGGGATTGGGTTTAAGAAGGATGACAGTAAAATGGCATTGGAGATTTGAAGCAATGTCCCTGGAAATGTTTAGGGACAGCATAGTTTGTTGGAAGGCACAATGGAACAGTAGTCAAAAGACCTAGTTCTTTTTCTTACCCATTGTATGACCTTGGGCAAGTCATCTAGCTTTTACACATTTTAATTGATTTATTTATAAAGTGGAAGTCAGAGTATCTTTGCTTTATTGTGAGGAAGTGAGGGGAACTGTATGCTCAAATGCTTTATAAAGTTCTATGCAATCTCCTTCTTTTGGTCAAATTAAATCTATAAATGCAATGGTAAAGGGACATCCTGGTGTAGAAAATTCTTCCACTGATGCTAATCAGCAATTTTCATGTATTTTTCCTGCTTCAGAGAATTCCCTGAAGGAATGGAGAAGTTAAGTGATTTATCCAGAGACATATAGCCAGGTCATATCAGAAGCAAGACTTGAACCCAGGGCTGAATCTAAGGCCATCCCTCCATCCATAATGCCATAGCATTGTTCTCTCTTTGTGTATACACATTTTTGGATGCATTAAAGCACAATTATGGACAGTGAACCTTAGGAGTTAATACAAAACTTCTTGCGGAGATCCATGACACATTTTTTCCAACAATTAAACATGTACATGTGGTACATTTATGAAAGCTAAATTTTTTCTCCTGTTTCACAGTGTATGACATTGAATAGCATATTAAAACTCAGGATAGCCCTGTGAGGTAGTTTACAGGTCATATTATATTTACTATGTAGTTCGAGAAATGAAGTCACCCAATGATCCTGACATAGCTAGGATCCCACAATGAATCAGTGATGAGGAGGAGAGTACACTCACATCTCTTACTTCCTGGTTAGTTTTCCATCCAGATGACTGTTGACTACATTGAAATTCAAATTTTATTCTGTCATTTTCCCCTAATAAAATGGTCCATTGCTTTCTTCTTTAATCTCCTGAAGTATCTGCTTGGCCAGCTTTAACTAGTTCATTCACTCATTCCTGAAGGAAATCTTAAGCTGCCTTGAGAGGCATAGCTTCAAAGGGCAAGGAAATCTACTCTCAGTACTATACTGTACTATATTGTAATTTACTGCACTGTTCCCCGGTCCCTACATCTAGGATATTGTACTCATTCTTGGGCACTACATACAGTTCAGGAAGTATATTGATAAGCTAACAAGCATGGAGAGGAGGGCAACCAAAAGTGTGAAGGGTCTTGTGTCCATGTCATACTGAAGATATTTTGCCTAAAGAAGAGAAGACTTGAAGGAAGGCATGAAAGTTGGATTCCTATATTCGAAGGACTCTTATATGGAAGAGAGATCAGAAACATTCATCTGCTCCCAAAGCTGAATTTGATGCAAGGAAGGTCTTCAAAATAATGATCTATCCATAAATGCTTGGACTGTCTCCAGGAGATAGTGGCCTTAGCATTATGGGAAATTTGCCAATAGAAGGTAAATGGCCATGTATCAGACGTGTTCTGGTAGAGATTCCTTATCTGGTATTAGTTTTTCTAGATGGTCACTGAAATCCTTTCTCACTTTAAAATTCTGTGATCTGTGCATGTTTATGTATCTCACTTTAATTAAAAATTTGTATGTGTGGAATATGGTAGTTGCTATGTAATAAGCTACGTCCCCTAAATTTGAAGTTTCTTTTTTAAAATCAGGATAACGATTTCTGCTCATTTGTACCCCTGACCTCCCATTCTCTCACTCAAATTTCATTGCTTACCTTGCTGTGAATGGCTGGAATGTTCTACCTCCAAGTAACAGACATTTGGATCACACAGTGAGAGCTTCAAGGGACATTAGAGGTCATGTGGTTTTGCCAAATCATTTTACACATTACAAAACTGAGGCCCAAAGAGGAGTGATTTGCCTGAGTCAATATTTGAGCCTGAGTCAGGATTTCAGAAGAGGATCTCTGACTTCAAACTTATACCTGTTCTCACAACAGCAAGCAGTCTCTGATATTTGGTCAACAGCTTAAAATATAGAAATGACAGTGTCTTGGCTAGGATTGGAATGCGCCTAACAAGGGCTAATGAGAATATATTTGCCTAGAGATTTAAAAATGAAATCAAAATGGCTTTAAATGAAAATGGAAGGCAAAGCAAGGAAACCCCTGTATGTACCTGCATAAAGCTAGATCCCATAGAGATTCCCATTAATGGGGAAAGAAGGAGAGCAGCTGAAGTGTTGTCAGAAGTTCACAAGAGACAAAGTTCAAGAGAGGCACCTGAAGTAAACCTAAGATGCCAGTTGCCTATAGTGAAATACTTAAGAGTGTGAATAATAAGCAATATGGAGAAGAGATCATAAGGTCAGGAGGCATATTTTACATAAAAAGAATCACTGAGGTTTGCTGAGATGAGACCCATGACTGAAATATGGGACCTCCCTCGGCCTCTGCAAGTTAGAATATGTGATTGCTCGTTCAATATACTTGTTATCTCTGTCACTAGAATGTATGTTACTCATGAGGAGGGATTTTTTTCATTCTTTGGATCCCTAAAGGTTAGTACAGTGCAGCTGATACTTGAAAAATGAGTGATTTTTAGGCAGCCATATTATGTTGCATTATGCACCCTGTTTAATATTATTTTCTCTCTATTTTCTATTATCTATCTATCTGTCTGTCTGTCTATGTCTGTCTGTCTGTCTTTGTCTATCTGTATCTATGTCTATTTGTCTGTTTCTGTGTCTGTATCTATTTCTATCTGTCTGTCTGTCTTTGTATATATCTATGTCTATCTGTCTGTCTGTCTCTATTTACCTGTTATATGTGCTAGTGTGTTTACATATTATTAAGCTTGTTGAGGGTAGGAAATGTTTTTGCCTTTGTATTTACAAAGTTTAGTACAGTACCTGACACACAATAGACTTTTTTGTTTTTTTGAGATTTAAACAAAGTGCTTTAGGAAATTTGATGAGGGAGAGAGAACATTTTACACTCTGGAAGCTCAAGGACATCCTTGATATTGTCAATTCTGTCTCAGCTCCAGTGACCCTGTTAATGGTCCAAAGTGCTGCTGAGTTCAGTGTCTAGTTCACTTGGGAAACTCCAGGACATGACTCTAGTGGGTAAGCCCATGTAGGGGATGCACTTAAACTGCTAGGAGAAACCTTGGCCTCCCCTGCTTGCAGGTGAAGAGTGTCTCACTCTTAGCTAGGCACTGGTGGGCCTGGTGCTTATCAAGGATTTTTTATTTTTGATGGAAACTAATCACATTCAGAACACTAAGAGGGTTCATCTCCACTGTGAACCTGAATATGTTCATCAAGTTTAGATTGCTTAAATCAATTTGTTTATTTACTTTTAGTTTACAAAATTCAGTTCCATAATCCCTTGAGTTTCAAATTTTCTCCCCTCCCTCTCCCTTCCCCTTCCCCCCCACCCCCCATGGCGGCATGCAATCACATATAGGATCGGCAAATACTTTCACATTAGACATTAGTCTGGTTGTATAGAAGGGTTGTAGCAATGAGAAAAAAAAAAAAAAGAAAACCAAACATGGAAAAGAACGATATCATGTAGATTGCTTCAGTCTCCATTTAAACTCTGTTCTTTCTAGAGATCTTTCTCTGAATATAGATACCTCCTTCCATCCTTAGACTTGTAGAGTTGTCTTATAACTGTGTATTGCTGAGAAGAGTCCAGTTTATCAAGGTTGGTCATCACACATACCATGTGTCTGTGATTAAGTTTAGATTGCTTAGAAAAACACTTGTCACATTCACTGCAGGAAAACACCCTTTCCCCCTTGTACAGACCATTGATGGGCCTTCATTCCAACCTTCCACCAGACATTCTTGTTACACTCAGGACATTGGAAAAGTTTTCATTGTGTGTACAAGCTAGTGGTATTTCAGGCTTCTCTTTGGAGGCAAGCTCTTATCACACTCAGGGCACTGGAAGGGTTTCTTCCCAGTGTGCTCTTAGATGTGCTCCATAAGCCTAAACTGATCTGTGAAGTTCTTGTCACACTCAATGCAAGAAAATGGCTTCTCCCTCTTATGTATTTGCTGGTGGGCCTTCACATCCAAAGCTTCTGTCACGTGCAAAACACTGGAATCCTTTTTTCCCTACAGATATGAACTGGCAATAATGCCGGTTCACATTGTAGCTAAAGTTCTTATATTCATTGGACTGGAAGCATTTTTTTCCCATATGCAAATATAAGCTAGGCAGCTTTCTGACTTTTTCCTTGCATTTTGAGCATGTGCAAGGATTATTCTTTGTATGGTTGCCAGAGTGTTTCATAGATGCCCTTTTGCCTGGAAGTTTTTCCCAAAGACAGGGTAAGAGCAATTTTTCCCCCATAAGGGAGATTCCTGGTGATTGGATGAACTGAACGTTTCTTGGCTCTGGTATCTGCCACTCTGGGTGGAGTCCTCTAATTTTGAAATTGGAGTCTTGGAATCACGGATATTCTGCAGCAACTTTTTGACAAGACTTGGAAGAAATCTCTTTCCTTTCCTCTGGACCCTGACTTTGAAGACCATCTAAATTACCTTCCTCCTTTTTGATTCCTGCTGCCTCATGATTCCCTCTAAACAGTTTCTTCTCAGTGACTTTCAAGTTAAAATGCTTATAAGCATTCAAACTGACTATTTCTGTTTGTTCCAAATCTCCCCAGTTCCCAACAAATAGCACTTCTAGTTCAATGCAGAATATCAAATCTGGTTTGGGATGGTATAGTCCAAGGAAACCAGGCTGGAGTAATTGGCCCTCATCACATGCTTATAAAGGCCTTTCTGTCAATCATCCAGAATATCCCACTCTTGCTGGAAGTATGGCCACATAATCAAACTTAACTGGGATAGCAGCAGGCACCACCAGGGCCGTGGCCCTCAGTGTTGAGCCCAGGCCCCGGGAAGTCCGTGGCAGGGAGTACTGCACAGGGTCTGGACCTTCCTTCTTCTTCCTCTGGCCAGGCTTTGCCAGCCACCTGGCCCAGGACATCCCGGTCAGGGAAGGAGCGGTCAGCACTGAGGACAGGGAGCCAGTTTCCGCAGTGGCACAGTCAAACTGGCCCAGCCCTGGATGCAGCTGACCTTTCCTTGTAGCCTGTAGCAGTAAAACAGGCAATTAATAAGTACTTCTTGATTGATACGTTAATCAGTTAACACAAGTTAGAGTATATATTAAATACTTGATGAACTTAATTGAATAGAATGAAAACATATTAAACACTGTTACTTTCTTCCTTTTGTATCTGTGATGGGTAACTGCTCCAAATTGAGAGATGTTAGATGATTTAAATATTACCATACCTGCAGTGTTTTATGGAGAAACCAGGGCAGCTAAATGGTGTAGTAGATAGTGTGCCAGGCCTGGAGTCAGGAAGACTCATCTTCTGAGTTCAAATCTGGCTTCAGACCCTTGGGTGACCATGGGGAAGTCACTTCACCCTGCTGGCCTCAGTTTCCACATCTGTAAAATGAGCTGAACAAGGAAATGGCAAGCCACTTCAGTATATTTGTCAAAAAAACACTAAATGGGGTCATAAAGCATCAAACACAACTGAACAGAAACAACAATGGTGTCCTTTTATAATACAGGGGTTTCAGTGTCATTTACTATATTAGTGGAACCTTTGAGGAAGTTTCTTCCATCAATAACTCAGAATCAGCTTCTATTGCCATCAATCTTTAGGTCCTTAAGGCTGCCAGAACCTGATTGAGCATTGGTTCTATCTAAAACATCATACCTAGTTTGGACTCTTTATTTACCAGCATAGTGGTTCAGCATCCTTCTAAAAAATATTCAGACTAACTTGGAAAAATGCCAGAAAAAATTAATGGAGAGGATTATTTATATACAATATTTTAAAAGAAACAAAATTTATTATTTTAAGAGGCTTAAAAACCTGACTTGTTGGTAGGACCTATAGATTGTTGGTTGTTGGAATAATATAAATTGATAGTAGAGGTAGGTGTTGTCTCTAGAAAAGTCTTAATTTTATTAATGGTTTGGATAAAGACAAATGTCACGTGAATCAGATTTTCAAATTACATGAAGTTGGAAGGAAAACAAATCCTTGCATTACAGAACTGGGATCTAAAAATAACTTGATAGACTGGAGCCATGGGCTGAAGCAAAAGAGAATTTTATTGGGATAAATGTAAAATCCTACATCTTGGTTCAAAAAAAAAACAACTGAAGAAGTACAAGATATTAGGAAGGGGGACATATCTAGAAAGTAGATCATGTAGAAAAATCTCTATGGTTTTAGCAAACTGCAAAATTCAATACGACTTTGTAGACCAAAGGCATGGTTAACTGGAGAGCTAACAAAAGTAAGGAGAATACCCCAAGCTGAGATCAGTCTTTTCACTGCTTTGCCTGATGCTTATTCTCTGAAACATTCTGTGTGTGGGTCCTCGCATAAGCATCTTAAGGTCTGGGTCTCAGTCTTCTCATCTGCAACATGATGGGATTGTACTAGAAGACCTCTAAGATCTATTCTAGCTCTCAATAGGTGACCTGTGATGCTGTGATCATAGGCTGTGTTAGTTGAACAAGAACTTATTAATTGATTGTTGTATGCCTGCAAGTGTGGGGAAATCCTGATCCTGCTGGTTTGTTGACAAATTATAGGGGAAAATATGTGCACAGATATGATTAAAAGGTGAGTGATGTGCAAGGGAGAAAGCTAGGCAGTGCTATGAGAAGTCTGAAGAGAAATAAGGCTACATTTTTCTGAGGAGCTCAGAGAAGGCTTCATGCATTAGGGGGAAGCTGGGTTTTGTTAGAATGGAGTGATCTGAGGGAAATGAAATTGGTAGAGAGGCCATTCCAGGAATGGGGAGAGTGTGGAGATGGTAGGTTGAACAAATGCATTCTAGGACAAGATGAGAACAGGAAATGGAGAGTTTCACAAGATTATTGCACATATTCTAAATGCTTGGAATTTATACTTATTTTGACTGGATATTGGGAATCATTGAAGGTTATTGAGATGAGGAGAAGCATAGTCCAGTGTATTAAAAATACTATTCAGGCAACTGAATGAAGGATAGAATGAAGAAGGGGTACACTCATGGACAAAATGATGAAGGATACCACAAAAATTCAGGGGAGGAGAAACAAGGGCCTGCCTAAGGGAAGTTAAAGTGAATGTAGAAATAGAGATTCTGGAGGTAGAATTAATAATATTTATTAATTAGCTAAATACATCAGGTGATGGAAAAGAAACAAAGATTGCACAAAAGTTATGACCCTGGGTGGCTGAGGGGATGGTGATGCTATTGGTAAAGATAGGGAAGTTATGAGAAGGCTCAATGAATGGGGTTGAGGGAGGTGAGAACAAAAGAAATTCAAAATTGAAAATAAAATTGATAGGGGCGGCTAGGTGGCACAATGAATAGAGCTCTGGTCCTGGAATCAGGAGGATTTGAGTTCAAATTCAGCCTCAGACAAATAACACTTACTAGCCACGTGACCTTGGACAAGTTACTTAACCCTAATTGCCCTGAATTCTGCATTTCCCCCTCCAAAAAAAAAGAAAAGAAAAGAAAATCAATTTCAAAAAAGGAAAAACAGTATTTGTATTTTACTTTAAGGCTTATAAAGTTTTTTATGAATATTATCTCATTGAATTCTCACTACATTCTTGTAAGGCAGGTACTATAGTTTCCCCTAATTTATAGATGATGAAACTAACACTGACAGAAATCAAGAGACTTGTTCAGAGTCACACAGCTAGTGTGAGGGACAGAATTTGAACTCAGGTCTTCCTCAATCCAAGTCCTAGGAACCTTGAGAAAAGAATAATAGCTAGGATTTTCATATCACTTCTTAAAAGTTTGCAAAGAATTTTACTCACATTCTTATTTGATCAAACAAAACAAAATCATGTCTTTCTATTAATCTTACCTTCAATTTAAACAATATCTGCTGTAGACTTGAATACAGACCTTCCCAAAGAAAGTCAAAAGATTCACCAAGTAAACAAGCCATGAAACATTTATCAAGTGCCTACTGTATGCTAGGCACTTAGCTGCTAAGCACTCAAGGATATAAAGGGCTAGTTAGTAAGACAGCTTACACTGTAACCTTTTTTTCCTCTTAGAACACTGGGTTCAGATTTTTAAGCAGGGATGGAAAACATCTAGGAAATAATAGAGACATAATACTAGAAGGCAACCATAGAATTATCATGGTATACAAACACTGGAGGAAGGAGAATGGAGTAAAATTCCTTTCTTTTACTCTTTTTCAACTATCACTTCTGTTGCAATCTCACAAAAAAGAAAAAAAAAAGAGTTGTAATCAATTTTTATTGGGATAGAAGAGATAGAACCTGTGATTATATTGGTAAATCCAGCTCCTGGTGAGGTAACTTCCTCTGTATTCCTTGACACAAACTCTTAGAGATTGTGGGGACCAATAAGGTCAAATGACTTGTCCAGAGCCACAAAGTCATTATACATTAAAAGTTAGACTCGACCTGAGATCTTTCTGATCCCAAGGCCAGTTCTCCATCTACCATTCCAGGGAGACTCTAATTTAACTATGAGAAAATGTAATCAAAGCCACTGCCTCAGTTTACCCATCTGTAAATGAGGGATGACTGGACTCAATTACCTTGGTAATCTCTTTTCGCTTCAAATCTATGTTTTTAGGAGTCAATGGCAGGTTATTATGCATATTTGTCTCAAGCACTGTTGTGATCTTCTAGGGTCTAGGCAGTCTGAAACCATCGCTAAGGTGGTTCTTCATAAATACTTTTGATGGTGATCCTGGATTTTCATAAAACATTTTGTAGTCCCATGTAATTTTTCCTTGTTAACTTAAAGCCAGTGGACTGTAAGTTGGCTCAATTAGTGTAAACAAAGCAATGCAACATAGAAAATGGCAATGTATCGATTTCATTGCAGAGGTGTTCAGTGGTGTGGAGCCAAGGACAGTAAAAAAGAAAGAGAAAAATCCTTGTCAATGATCTACAGAAAGGAGTAAGAGACCATTTGATGAAATTTGAATGTAATGTTCGTATTAACAATGTCCAGGGAATCGTAAAATGATCTATAGTAGATCTGGAATAAGAGTGGGGTCTATGGCCAAATGAGATTTAAGTGCAAAATGAAGGAAATTCATCAGAAACATATATATTCCATTGACTGAAATAGCTGCCTAGGGTTGAGAAGGGAGGGATGCACCAGCCTGTAGAAAGGCCTCTCCAGACTTAGGGATGATGTATGGCAAGGCAGCTAGATGGGAGGAGAGCCCCTGAAATGAGCCTGAATGCCATGTTTCTAAGGATATCACTTCTGATGATGCAACAAATTTTAAACAGGTGGTTCTTGGAGGTTTTGCTTCTTGTGGCTAGCAAAAGAATTACCTTGCCCTCCCACATGAGAAGGCGCCCACTGAGTTTGCCTAGCTTGTACAGCTTTATAGTCAAAAGAGCTAGAATTGATCATGTTAACCTGAAATCACTGAAATCGACCTCAAACGCTAACTCTGCCACATACAATCTGGGTAACCTTGGGTAAGTGCCCTTATCATTTTGGGCCTCCAAGTCCTTGAGGGAATGAGGAGTTAGAGTAGATGACTCTAGAAGACTTCTCCAGTTCTTTTTTTTTTTTTGAAAAAATATTTCATTCTTTACCAATAACAAACAATTTTAACATTTTTTTTTAATTTTGAGTCCCAAATTACCTCCCTCCCTTTCCACTCTCTTCCTTGAGAAAGAAAGCAATTTTATATAGGCTGTACATGTATAGGCATGACAAAAATATTTCCATATTAGTCATGTTGTGAAGAAAAACAAATACCAAGAAAAAAATAAGGCCAAAAATGGTATACTTTGGTCTGCATCAGACTCTATCAGTTCTTTCTCTGGAGGTGGATAACATTTTTCATGATGAGTCCTTTGGAATTATCTTGGATCATTGTATTGCTGACTGAGAAGAGCTAATTCAAGCACATTTGATCATTAATACAATCTCACTGTTAGTGTGTACCGTGTTCTCCTGTTTCTGCTCACTTCACCTTGTATCAATTCATCTAAATTTTTTCAGGCATTTTTTAAAAAATCACCCTGCTTATCATTCTCATAGCACAATAGTATTCCATTACAATTATATACTATGACTTGATGTCCATGGATATGACAGGTAAAATATGCCGTACTCCACTAATTTTCTTATGATATCACTCTTTATGTCTAAATCATGTATTTATTTTCATCTTATCTTGGTATACAGTTTAAGGTGCTGTCCTATACCTAGTTTCTGCCATACCGTTTTTCAGTTTTCCTAGCACTTTTTGTCAGATGCTGAGTTCTTTTCCCCAAAGCTTGGGACTTTGGTTTTATCAAACACGAGATTACTATGGTAATTTTCTACTGTGTCTTGTATACTCAGTTTATTTCACTGATCCATCACTCTGTTTCTTGGCCAGAACAAAATTGTTTTGATGATTACTACTTCATAGTATAGTTTGAGATCTGGTACAGCTAAGCCACCTTTAATTTTTTTTTTCATTAATTCTTGACTTTTTGTTCTTCTAGATGAATTTTATAATTTTTTTCTAGCTATATAAAATACATTTTTACTTATTGGATTGGTATGGCACTGAATAAGTAAATTAATTTATGTAGAATTGTCATTTTTATTATATTGGCCTTCTGTAGCTCTTAAATCTGTGATCTCTGATTCTGTCAGCAAAGGGAAATCCTAGAAAGTTGGAACTTTCCCTCTTCTGCATCCTTTATCACGCTTTTCCCACTTTTTTTCAAGATTTAAGATTTAGAAGATAAATCCAAGATGTGACTTGGGGCCCAGAAAAGTCAAGCAATATAGCTGTGGCCATCCAGCTAGTAGAGGTTAAGGTGAGTTTTGAACATAGGTTTTCCTGGTCCTAACCCTAGCCCCTACTGAATTCTGTCCCTTTAATTTCTACAGGAGATAGAAATTGAGATCTATAATCTCAAGCTGTGAGAATTTAGCCAGTATTTGCATTAGTAGGCATGGGAAAGGAACCTAAAGAGGAGAATAGGGAAAAACAAAATAACAGGAATAATAGTCATTTACTTTGATTTAAGTTGGCAAAGCACTTTACCTGATGACTAGTTACCTTCCTGATGCCTAAGAACTATTCTTATCTTCTTCCATCCAAAAAGCTATCAATTGATCTGTCCATATCCTTTAGCTATCATCCCACCTGTCTCTTCCCTTTTGTGGTTGTCTAGATCGAGATGGCTATCTAAAGAGGTGTCTCCATTTCCTTTCCCCTCATTCTCTTAATTTTCCACAGCCTGGCATCTGACCTCATCATTCAACTGAAACTGCACTCTCCAAAGTCTCCAGTGATCTCATAATTGCCAAATCCAACCGCCTTTCCTCAGTCCTTATCCTTCAGCACAACTGATCACCCTCTTGTTTTAGATATTCTCTTTTCTCTAGGTTTTCATGACCTTATTCTCTCCTGGTTCTCCTCTGATTTGTCTGACTGCTTGCCCTTTCACTTTCCCCTTTGCTGGATCTTAACTGCAGTCATATCCACTAACTGTGGGTGTCCACAAAGATCCTCCACCCTCTTCTCTTCCCCCTGTATACTAGTGTGCTTGGTGATGTCATCAATTCTTATGGTTCTGATTATCATCACTATGAAGATGGTTTCCTTTTCTTTTTAATTTAATAGTATTTTATTTTTTCCAATTCCAAGTAAAGATGGTTTTCAACTGTCATTTTTGTAAGATTTCCCATTCAAATTTTTCCCCCTTCCTGCCTTCCTTATCACCTCCCCAAGACAGCAAACAATTGGATATAGGTTATACATGCACAATCATGTTAAATGTATTTCCACATTAGTCATGTTGTGAATAAAAAATCAGAAAAAAAGATGAGAAAGAAAAAAGCAACAAACAAAAAACCCAGTGAAAACAGTATGCTTCGATCTGCATTCAGGCTCCATAGTTCTTTCTCTGGATGTAGATAGCATTTTCTATTCTAAGTCTTTTGGAATTAGCTTGGATCATTGTTTTGCTGAGAAGAGCTAAGTCTATCATAGTTGATCATTGCATAATGTTGCAGTTACTGTGTACAATGTTCTCCTGTTTCTGTTCACTTCACTCAGTATCAGTTCATGTAAGTTTTTCCAGGTTTTTCTGAAATTCACCTGCTCACAATTTTTTATTTCACAATGGTATTCCATTACATTCATATACTACAACTTATTCAGCCATTCCCTGATTGATAGGCATCCTCTCAGTTTCCAATTCTTTGCCACCACAAAAAGAGCTGCTATACATATATTTATACATATGGGTCCTTTTCCCTTTTGTATGATCTCTTTGGAATACAAATCTAGTAGTAGACTTGCTGGATCAAAACACATACACAGTTTTATAGCCCTGTGGGCACAGTTCCAAACTGCTCTCCAGCAGTTCACAACTCCACCAACAATGTATTAGTATCCCAATTTTTCTACATCTTCTCCAACATTTAGCATTTCCCTTTTCTGTCATATTAACCAGTCTGGTACTGCAGAGTTATTTTAATTTGAATTTCTCCAATCAACAGTGATTTAGTGCATTTTTTCACGACTAAAGATAGCTTTAATCTTGAAGATGATTTTCTGATCTTTAATTGCATCTCTAAACTTGCTCCTGACCTCTGGACTCACATCTCCAGCTGACTATTAAACATCTCCAATGGCGATCCCATAGACATCTTAAACTCAACAAGTTCAAAATTGATTTCATTATCTCTCACCCATCCCCAGCTTTTCTCCTCCTTCCTCATTTCCCTGTTACTATCAAGTGTACCACAATCTTCCCAGTCACCTAGGAGTATATCCTAGTTATCATCCTCTACTCCTCACTCTCTTATAACCCAGTTCCAATCTGTTGACATGTCCTGTCAATTCTATCTTTGAAATATCTCTTGTACCTGTACGTGCCTCGTTTTCTCTTCTGACACTGCCTTCATTATCATGCAAACTCCTGTCACCCCATGACTGGACTATTGTAATAGCTTTCTGGTTAGTTAACTATTGTCAGGTCTCTCTCCACTCCAGTCATTCCTTAATTCATATGCCAAAGTGATCTTCGAAAAGTATAGGTCTATTTATATTAAACTCATATTCAATAAACTCCAATGGCTCCCTATTAGCTATAGAATCAAGTTCAAAATTCTCTATTTGGTATACAAAGTCCTACCTAACCTGCCTGCCCTCCCTCTCTTCATATTTATGATGAAGTGATACTTTGCTGCCGTCCTTACTAAGCCGCCCAACGTGACTCATTTTCACTGACTGTCCCCCATGAGTGAACCTTTCTCCTTCCTCACTCTGCCTCCTGATCCCTATGGTTTCCTACAAATCCAAGCTAAACTTCACATTTTCTACAAGAAACCGTTCCTGATTTCCCTTGACTGTGGTGCCTTCCTACTGTTAATTATTTACAAATTTATCCATGATGTGCCTTGCTTGTACGTAGCTTCCCCTCTCCATTAGACTGTGATCTCCTCGAGAACAGGGACTGTTTTCTTCTTTTGCTTTGATTTCTATCCCCAGTAGCTAGCACAGTCCTCAGCACATAGTGGGTGATCAGCAAATGCTTCTTGACTTACTTTGCCTACAGTATCTCCTGTGATCTTCATAGCAATGCTGTAAGGCAGGGATTATTATTATCTGCCTTTAACATAGGAAGAAACTGAGGTACAAAGCCATTAAATGATGCATCTAAGGTCACAAGTTCAGTAAGGGTCTGAAGCAGGATGTAAACAGAGGCATTGCTGTCCAGGACTACAGTCCCTACATCCCACTACCTTTCATTAAGGTAAGTCAAGCTTTAATTAGACTATAAAGGGAAATGACCTGAGAGTGAGATGAATATGAAGACAAATAAATTAATTCTCTAGAGAAGTGGCTGGAAACCAGGACAGTGGGCATACATTCATTTCCAGGTGACAAAAAACAAGCTGTATTGTGTAGAATGATTCCATGTTAGAACAAGACCGATGGATAATTTCTTCAGTCTTGTCTCTTTCTATGCTTTTTTTCAATCCTGGTTCTATTATTCCATCAGTATACAAGAATGGGAAATATCCCATTACCAGAGCATAGGTATGATTTACAGATGCTCTGTATCTTTAAGATAACACATGTATATTGTGTTGTTATACTTGATAGCGTATTTTTCCATGAATAGAGTAAACAGACTCATAAAGCCTGCTTAGAGTGTCAGTACATAAGTTACTGCCAGTGGTGTCTTGGGGCTGTATTAACTTCGACGCCTAATTTTTCTTCCTGACTCCTTCCTTCCTCCCCCCACCTTTTTAATTAATAGATTTTCTCCCTCACAAACATTTAGCATTGCCTTGTTTGGCTGAGGCAGTCCCCTTTTGGGGTTTCCCCTGTGGATATGGTGGAGGGAAATGGGGGACGGGAGTGTGATGGATCACAATTTGATGAAGGCACTTACTGTAGCAGCGATAGAGAAATAGAATATTTGCAAAATACCAGAGGTGAAGGAATAGGACACACATGATTAAAGTTGCCATAAAATCAAAGCTGTCAAAGCAACACATGCAGTAAAAGAGAAATATTCTGGCAATGTCAATCTCCCCAAACATCCAGTGGTGCCATGAAGCATATTACTGGAGAAAGTCCATTAGGAGTAGAGGAGAATTTTTTTTCCTTTTTTTTTTTTTCTTCTTCTTCTCTTTTCCATTGACTATGAAAACATGTGCTGAACTATAAATGCTCCCTGCCCCAGGAACTGCAGCAGAGATACCTGGGGACTCCCAACCTTAAAACACCATTCAGAGAAGCAACATTCACAGCCCCGATTAAAAGGAGCTAGAGAAAGGAAGGTGGAAGGCCAAGAGACTGGGGGTGAGGGGGTGATGTGTAAAGGGGAAATCGAAGGAGATTAAAAGACTCAGACTGACTTTGAGTAGCAGTCATGGAGAATTAGAAATTTTCCTGTCAGAAGTGACTATGTGCTAACTTTATTATTATTTTTTTTTTCCCAGCTAGTGCAGAGAACTCTTAGTGAGATATCTTTCTGCCAAGGAAGGTTAAGCAATTGGCTTATAAGGTATACATGTAATCTGTGTGGTCGTGGGCAAATCATTTTCCTTGTCTGTAAAGTGAAGGGGTTTGGCTAAATGACCTTTGAATTCTATGTTTTCCTTTGCACATGCTAAGATCTTTATAACTGAAGATCAAGAAGCTAAATCTCTTTTGTGTGTCATGGATCTCATTGGAACTATGATAAAACTTATTGGACTTTGCTCAGAATGTTTTTTTAATAAAATAAAATTCATAGGATTTCAAAAGAAACCAATTATATTGAATTTTAGTTACCAAAACTTAAAAAAAAAAAGTTTATGAAATTCCAGGTTGAGAACCCCTCTCTTTGCTTGACTATACATGTTTTTATAGAGTTTTAGTTTTTGGCTTTCTCAGTTGGGAGGATGTAGTAGAAGCAGGAGGGAAAAAATATGTAATTGAAGATAAAATTAAAATAAATTTTAAAAAACCGGTATTAAGATACTCCTTGAACTGGTAAAGATGACAAACGAGGAAAATTTCAAATGTTGAAAGGACTTACAGGAAACAGGTATAATAATATTGTTGGTAGAAGTATGAATTGGTTCAGTCATTCTAGAAAACAATTTGGAACTGTGCAAGAAAGTCTGTACAGTAGGAATACACTTTGATCCAGCTATATGACAGCTAAGTCTAGACCCCAAAGAAATCAAAGAAATTGAGAATAGGACCTAAATGTACAAAAATAATTTAAAGCTTTTAAAATTAAAATATTTATAAAACTCAGCTGAATGCTATGTAGGGCCAGAAGGGCTGTAGAGTAATAGTCATGATTCCGTCAAAGGCTAATGACTCTAGCAAGGAACTTGACTAATTCAATTCAAGACAATTCAGTTTAGTTCAATTAAATTTAGCCAGCTTTTTATTAAGCACTCACCATGTTCAAGGCATTGTGCTAGGTGCTTGTGATGGAAAGACAAAAACTGAACAATCTCTACTCTCCAGGGGCTTTTATTCTACTAAGGGGAAATAGATAGCTATACAGATATGTAAATACAAAGCATTTATTTATGGTGGGAAAGGGTTATATCCCATGGTATTCCTGATGCCAACCAAGACTGAATGAGTTACCAGGAAGGGGTTCATTGATCTTGAAAGAGCTTTCCTCATATGAAAAATCTAAGAAGTTAGAGGCAGAGTGGTAGGATTAGAAAGATGAGAAGGGTCAGAGAGAAGGAGATTGGAAAAGTCTGAGACTAACAAATGATAAAAATTAAATATTGAATTTATTTAGAAATATCTCATGTTATAGTACCAAATTCCAGTAGAAGACAAGTTTCTACAGGGCAAGAATTATATTGATTTTACGTGTTATCTCCAACAAATAGTATAGTGTCTGGTCCATAATAGGTGGTCAATAAATGCTGGATTGAAATAAATTAAATGAGCTGAATAATTATTTGCATTAAGTATGTTCTAGGAATAATGTGGTGTGTGTGTGTGTGTGTGTGTGTATGTATTTTTTTAAGTCGGGGGTAGAAGTTCAGCCAGAGTATATGAAAAGATACCCTATTGGTAATATTAGGAATTTACACTTTTGGGTTTCCACCAAATCAATTTAGAAAGTCCTATTATTCCAGGGGTCATCAACAGTGCTTCATTTTGTACAATCTTGGGACCTCCCCGATGGAAATGAGAAGGATATGATGGTGAATTTCCTAAGTGGCAATTTTGGTGATAGACTGCCTTTCCTGCTGGAAATATTAAACTATTCTATGGAGGAAACCATGGCAACTAGTTCAGAGATCCTAGTAAGTAACTGAATATGGTATAAACATTACAGAATCTGAGAATTGGAAGATTCCTAAGAAGCCATCTATGCTCACTCATAGGGGCAAAGAAGATGAGGACTCAGCCTGTGATTTCACTGGCAATAGGGAACTCCCTATCTTTCTCAAAATGAAGACCCCCTGCCCTAGTACACCTCTCCCTCGATTATTGCCCCTCATCTAGTGCAGGACTACCTTTGGTAGTTTCTATAAGTGTACCCAATAGATGGAAATTGTTAATGCATTTTCTGTCAGGTTTCATGTGTCTCCCTGGGGAAGATGGATGTCAGTAGAATATAGTTACCAATATTTTTGTTTAAATCAAACTTATGATTTTTATCAATGTAAATGGCTTTTCAGTGAGATGTTTCTTCTGCCAATGGATATCAGTGACTACTCTATAGTTAGAACTGTGGTCTTCTCTGTAAAGTCTTAGAATGTGGTTTGGTTGAGAGCTTAAATGACTTGTCCAGAGTCACATAGCTCGTATATATCAGAATCAAGATTTGAACCCAGGTCTTTCTTACTTCAAGGCCAGTTCTCTATTTGTTGTGTTATGGTGCTTCTCATCAATGATGACATTATCCTTATCACTACTTCTGTTACTAATCATTATCATTATTTCTTTGTCTTGCTTTGAATATTATACATATTAAAAGCTCCCCTTGGGGAACACATTTTTTTTTCCTTTCAGAACATTTTTTTTTTAATAAAAAAGTTTTCCTGTGGCATTTGGTAAGAGTTTTCTCAAAAAAAGACAACACATTCTGATTTTATCCTACAATAAAATTAAAATGCTGAATTTGAATGATTATAAGCATTTCCATGGCAGCAGATTGGAAGGTCATAAACAGAAGTCTGGGATTTGACTGCAGGTTCAAGCAGTAGGAGAGACAGGGCTGGCACCAATAAGCTCTTATTCAAGGAAAACTGTCTAAAAAACACTGCCAAGGGAATACAGAAAATAACTGAGGAAGGAAATTGCTTTTGGAATAAACGTTCTGTTCTTTCAAGTTTCCTTTGGTAGAAAAATGCCCCTTTGAAGAGACTTAATAGAACCATTAGAGAGACCAAACATGAAATTTCTCATGAAATCTTAAAAGGTTTATTCTATAACCATTTTTTTTTTTTGTAAAGGTGTATGTGGAGGAAAAAGAAACCAAGGAGATGAGATTTTTTTTTTCTTACTCTTGTACACAAAATGTACCAGGCCAACTAATGTAAAACAATTATTTATGTCTGCCTTTGCTGTAAATGGACCATCAGCTCCAGGCTTCTTCCCACTTCTTGTCATTGTCTCTGTATTCAGGGCTATAGACTATGCCTGGGTACCAAACTGCAGTATGAAGGACTTGAGAAGTCATTTCATTTTTAACTTGGTGTATCTTTGAGGAGTTCAGCAAACGGGCAACTGCTCTGATGCTGAGAGATTAAGGTATATCTTGAGTTCAATCAAATACTGCTATATCTTTTGATGTTGCCTCTTTTGTTTTTTAATGGAATGCTACAAGTCTACTGAAATAAGGATTTGATTTAATGATGAAAGCGAAAATCAGAAGTATACCTATGCATACACGTTTACATTCAATCCACCTTTATGCTATGTAACCTCATGCTATGAACCAAGTGCAATCCACATTCATGCAATGAAACCTCACCATTTCCAGGAAGTCAATCAATTGATTAGGAAACATTTATTATGTATTTATTACCCATACATTCTCTAGATTAGGATTTGAGATACTTCAGGCCTTAAATAAACAAATCAATTAAGCATGTACATGTACATTTTGGAGTTGGAGTTGAGAATTTTTCTATATATGTCTTTTGTGTGTGTATATTGTGAATAAATATAAAACTGTATTAATGTACATGTGTATGTATCTAATAATACATATGTATGCATTTGGGTAATTTATTCTAAATACTATCATATAGATCAAAGTGAATGGAATAAAAGTAAAAGTGAAACAAACAGAAAATGTCACCTTCCTACTGAAATAGACATTTGATTTAATGTCTAAAGGAAAACCAGAAGTCTAGATATGCATAAATGTTTACATTCAATTGGTTTTCATATCTTATTCTCTGAACTGATTGCAATCCACCTTCATGCAATGGAACCTTACCATTTCAAGGCAGTCTATCAATCAACTAATTCAATCCACCAATAAGCATTTTTATGCACTTACTTTCCAGGCATTCTCTAGATCAGTGGTTCTCAACCTTCCTAATTCTTTGACCCTTTAATACTCGTATGTGGGCATGTCTGCATGTGGGCAGACCCGCCTAGAGATGGATAGAGGAGCCATGTCTCAGTTTCTAAGACCATGGGAAATAAGTGTTTTCTGATGGCCTTAGGCAACCCCTGTGACCCCTGTGAAAAGGTTGTTTGACCCCCTGACCCACAGGTTGAGAACCACTGCTCTAGATTATGATGCGAGGTACTTAAGGCCCTCATAGTCAGTATTAGTTATATGTACATCATTTTGTAGTTGGGGATTTTCTATTAATATCTATTGTGTACTTGTATACATATGTGTGTTTGCATTAATGCAAATGTGTATTGTGTTTATGAGTATATACATATACATGTCTAAAGTACATGTATATATTGTGGTGATTATTTGAAATACTTTTACATAAATCAAGATGAATAAGATATTAATAAAAAATCTAAAACAGAACAGAAAATGCCCCTGCGTACTGAAGTACACATTGATATGTATAAATGTTAATTAACATTAAGTCCATTTTCATGCTCTTGAACTTTATGCTATGAAGTTAACTAGCTTTAGTTCACATTCTTGCAATGGAGTTTCACCCTTACCAGAGAATTAATCAATCAATTACCAAACATTTATTTGCACCCACTACATGTCAGGGATTATAATAAGTGTTGGGAATCCAATGTGTTTATTAGTTGTACTGCCCTTATATGGTAGTTACTTTCACAAGGTGTCCCTCATTAACCAACTGCTACTAAACAATCAAAAAAGAAAATTCTTTCCACCAAAATCACCATAGCATTGTCGGATTTTTCAAAATGATAAAATAAAATGGAATTTTATTGACATAAAAGATGATTCATTATAATTGTTTTTGGCTCCATACCCGAAAGATCGTGGGACCTTTCCATTTAATTTACGGGTTGAAAATTAGCTCCTCAAGATCACCTTTTTTTTAGATGCTTTTCTTCTTCGTATCCCTCAGTACTTTTCATACAGTAAGCACTTAATAAATGCCTTTTTATTCAAATTCACTCATTCAGGAAAATATGATCAGAAGTCATAAGCCAATGGAGCCAAGATGGTGAAGTAGAAACAGGACTTCCCCACAGCTCCAGCTTCCACCTTCCTCAATACATGTAAAAAATGGCTCTAAACAAATTTTAAAGCTAAAGAATCTACAAAGTGACAAAGAGAAACAAATCTCCTGCTCAAGGCAGCCTGGCAGGCCAGCAAGAAGGGACTATCACACTGAGCTGGGAGCTGAGCCTAGCCCCACATGAGCCCTGTGGTTCTGGCCCCAGGGCAGGCCCAACAAGCAGTGGCCAGAGCAGACTTCAGGAGAGTCAAGCACAAGCAGTTGTGGTGGTTTCCAGAATTAGCAACCCATAAATGCCAAAGACAAAGTAAAAGGTCAGTGTATAACTCTATTGGAACAGGGGTGGATGGAAGAGCCAGTCCGGCCCCTGCCCCCAGGGCAAGAAGTAGCAGAGGCAATAGAGACTGTGCCACATGGCTGCCTCAGGAGCTCCTATCCTACAGATGGTAGGGGGACCAAGCAACCATTCAGAGGGTAATCACTCATGCTTTGACCTGCTTGGATCTGGATCGCAATCTTGGGTGGTGATCCTGGGGTGAGAAATGCCAGTGTGCCAGAGCTTGTGGGGGCTGCAGAGAGGGCGCCCTCCTAATTGCTCCAGGAGCTGCAAAAACCCCAGCAATTTGGGACAAAGCTCTCTCCATTCTGAAAGCAGAGTTCTAGAGTGGCAAAGAGCTCAAAAGTCAAGTAGTTGACTGGCAATATGAGCAAGCATAGGAAGCAAAGTAAGCACAGCCATCCAACTTTAGATTCCTTTTTGGGGGACAAAAAGAATCAAAGCATGGAATGGGAGGAAGATGACAAAGTCAGAACTCCTGCATCAAAAGCTCCCAAGAAAAATATGAATTGGTTACACACCATGGAGGAGCTCAAGAAGGATTTTTAAAATCAAGTAAGGGAAGTGGAGGAAAAATTGGGAAGAGAAATGAGAATGATGCAAGATAATCAAGAAAAATGAGTCAACAGCCTGACTGAAGAAAATAACACCTTAAAAAACAGACTAACTCAAATGGCAAAAGAGGCCCAAAAAGCCAATGAGGAGAAGAATGCCTTAAAAAGCCAATGGAAAAGGAATTTCAAGAACTCACTGAAGAGAGTAATTCATTCAAAATTAGATTGGAGCAATTGGAAGCTAATGATTTTATGAGAAATCAAGATGCTATAAAACAGATCCAAACAAATGAAAGAATAGAAGGCAATGTGAAATATCTCATTGGAAAAACCACTGACCTGGAAAATAGATTCAGGAGAGATAATTTAAAAATTACTGAACAACCTGAAAGACATGATCAAAAAAGATCCTAGACATCATCTTTCAAGAGATTAACAAGCAAAATTGCCCTGATATTCTATAACCAGAGAGGAAAATAGAAATCTAAAGAATTCACTGATCACCTCTTGAAAAAGATCCCAAAAATAAAACTCCTAGCAATATTATAGCCAAATTCCAGAGTCTCCAGGTCAGGGAGAAAATAATGCAAGCAGTCAAGAAGAAACAATTTGATATTGTGAAAGCACAATCAGGATAATACAAGATCTAGCAGCTTCTACACTAAGGGATCAAAGGGCTTGGAATATGATATTCCAGAGGTTAAAGGAAATAGGATTATAACCAAGAATCACCTACCCAGCAAAAATGAGTATAATGTTTCAGGGGAAAATATGGTCATTC